>WEKX01017445.1:44480-156710 GCA_013390025.1 Pitta sordida | reverse complement strand
AGAAAAAAAAAAAATAAAAAAAAAAAAAAAAAAAAAGAGTTATTAGAGCACATGTCTGAAGGGACAGAACCTTCTGTAACAACATTAATTGGAGAAGGAACCATACAAGATTGTGCTCAATCCTCTGATTCTGATTAACCTACTCTCATGTAAATTATATGAGATGAGCAAAGTCTCATCAGCATTTCCTTGCATGTATTTTTAAACTCCTGCATTGGCTGAGGTGCAGCTGCAGAGAGATGCTAATAATAGTCAGAAACACTCCTCTGCTGAACCTTTCAGCAGGTTGCTATTCCCAAACTAGTGGAGGAGTTCTCTTGGTATCAGTATCTGCTTATTTCAGAAATGTTTGGGTAAGCATTGTCAGTCTTTCTGCCCCTGGATCGTATACCAAAACTTTGATATCCGGTAGCATTAAGATCATAAAAATATTAAGTATTTTTCTAGTAAAGGATCTTTAAATACAAAAGCGACCTTTGGGTTAAATGTCTAAGTCTTCTGCACCTACTGACCTCTTTCACTCAATGACTATTGACTAAACATCAATATGGAGCAGAGAAACAAGCTTGGTATAGCTTTTGATGTCAAGATCACGCCGAAAATAGTCCAAGTCAACGCTATGGAGAGCGATGCCATGTGTACATGTTGGTCAGTTAGACAGAGAAGAGGTTCATTCCAGAGTTCCAGCCAAGTTATTGCTGTGCTCATGGAGAAACCCATGCCTTCTCAGCCGAATTACTGAAACCTCTTCCCTAGTGACACAAAGAAATACTGTGTGGGGCTTTGTAAGGAGGTTTTTGCAGCTAAGGTCTGGAGTTGTTAATTAGGACTAAGGAAATAAGTTTTTGTTCTCCTGGTGGGGAAATTGCCTCTGTTTCTAATTTGCTTCAATTTACTTCATAATTATTTATTTTTATTAGATGAAACTATCTCAGATTCCATTTTCCAGGTATGAATTTTAATTCCCTGGCATTGCCTTGAGCTGGGATTTTTTTACGGAATTCCTGGAGTCTTTGCCGATTTTTATCAATCTGTGTTTATCAACACTGTGTTTAAGTGTTGACGTATTAAAAGGCAGCTTTTCTCCAGGACTGAAGATTAATTGGAAACAAACTGTTAAGAAACTTCATTTGCTGTTAGAGAATATCACTGTGGATGTCAAAATCCTTGGTTTCATTGATAAGCAGCTATTCCAAGGGAACATCAGTTCATCTCGTCTTCTGTTCAGAGCTGGCTGCATCTAGAGCTTCTTCCTTTACCACTACACTGCAGCTAATATCCTAACTCTTTGGGTAAAATGATTTGTTCATTCTTTTATTTTTCAAATAGAGTTTAATTAGCCCATCCTGCCCCAGTGACCCATCAGTAATTAATTTGCAAGCCCTGCAGGTTTCAAACACCTGCTGGGGAGGTGGAGCAAATGAAAAAAAAAAACACTGTTCATTTTGAACATAACCTTGGGATTAATGAAATCTGTTATCATGCTCAACAATTCCTAAAAGCTTTATGGAAATTCAAAATGGAATGTCTCAAAATTCTCTGGTGTTTTATGAGTATATTCTACTCATACATGTCCTAAATAATCTCTACTAAAAGTAATGATAATAAACAACGAAGTCTCTGATCATGTATTGCATATTAAAGGTATTCTACAAAGTTGGTGAAAGTCTGTTTCTCTGTAATTACCCTTTTTTTTAAGGCATTTTGCTGATATTTGCTAGTATCCCTGGATAATTTTATTTCTAGTTAGAACAGCTAGGATTAGTAACCACCTGTCTGGGGTTATGTGTATATGAGATTTATTTAATGCACAGACTGTAGGATCTGGGTTTGATTCTGCTCTCTTTTACAGTGGAATCAGTAGAAAATACTTCTGTGCAGCTACATGAAACGTAACTGGTATCCTTTGGCAGCTTTTTGTGCTTGAACCCTTTGACTCCTGTCCTTTTTAATACGTATAGCTGAGAATTTATCCTCCAATAGTCTATTTAAAATGCTTTTCTAGATCTTTATCCGGTACAAAGCAGTAACAGCGCTCATGTTGTCAGTCATTTAAGCAGCTTTGTCATGGATCCCGGCACTGCCTTGTCCGTACATTCATATCACTGAGCACAGGAGAGAGAAATAAATTGGAATGGTTTGTATCCTGCCTAGATGCTCTTCCTGCCTAACATTGGGTAAAGAGGAAGATGGTTTTGTGAATGGCTTAGAGAGCAGGGTCAGGTCTCAGGGACCATTTTAAAGAGAATGTGTGGACATGTGAATCCACAAAGTGTTCAAAGCTGTGAATCACAAGTGAAAAAAGGTGCTTCCTTCCAGCAGGAAGTGTGAGTCATTGTGGGAAACAGAATTCAAGGCAAGGTTCTCTGTCCTTTGCATTTTCTCTTGCCTGCCTGATGGCTTCATAATGGGCACGCTGACATCTGATTGTCAGCAGCCCACCTGAAGGTTGGCAGTGTGGTATGATCATTGACTGTCTAGTTGTTAAAGCATTTTACAATCAATTCTGGGCTCTTCTCTGCTGTATGGGATTTTTTTTTTGCTGGAAAACATAAGAGGATGTGAAATGTGACAAACTTTATCAAAGCTTTCTAAAGACATTACAGAGAAGCAAAACCGCGAGGTTAAAAGTGCATTTGCTGTTGGGTTAAATCTTCTCTTGTATGACGCATGTACGAAATATGCTTAATTTGAGTTACAGCAATCATAAAATGGTGCTTTTTTTTTTTTTGATTACATGTCCAGCTTTTCCCCCCTCCTCCTTTTTGCTTTGTGAGATTACCAGAAGCTGATCATCAGATGTGGGGTGAGGACAGGAAGAAAACAGACATCACTAAATTTTAGCAAAGTATAAATTGGTTTTGTGTTGCAAGAAGGTAATCAGTTACAAGCTGTGGAAGATGGTTCTACTTTTGTTCTTCTGTGTTGATTTAGCACATTCACAAGATGTTGCTTTGTGAATTTCAGACCTTTTCGATAATGCTCTTGACACTGAAGACATACAGATCTGCAGGGAAATCTGTACTCCTATGATGAGAAATTACTAACTAAATTGCCTATTGAATTTTGCATAACAAATTGAATTTTCCTTTGCTTTCCCTTAGTTTTCTATTTTGGCAGCAATTCCAGTTTTTCTTGGCTTCCTCATCTTTTTCATCTTGCTGTTTATTTCCGCTTAAAACTGGGGGTTTTTCTTTGTTTTTGTTAAGATTCTGACAGGACTGTGATGACTTTAAAAAAAACAAGACCCCAAAACCACCAAAACAGAAATAACCATCCACCTCTGTATATGTCTTTACTTTCAAATGTAGATGATAGTAGGGTTCGGCTGTCATTTTGTAGCAGTGTTTAAGAAGCTTCTTGTATGTTGTAAGCTCTTAAGTCTCTCTCAACAGTAATAACCATATCACTGCACCTTTTCCAGCCCCATAATGATCATTTTTGGCTTCGTGACTCATCTGTCCATAGAACTGCACAATATCTCTTCTGATGAGTCAATCTGCTGTGTTTTTCTTTGTTTATAAATTAGATAAGATTTTCTCTTCAAACTTCTTAATTTAGGTTCAAATATTAATTCAAATATCAAATATTAGATAATTGTTGTTTGGAGTGAGTGGCACTTAGTGCTCAGTTCTTTCCTCATGTAATGGTCCACAGGTAGTCGTATGCTTTGGTGAGAACTGAGTTCACCTTTTTCCTCATGTCTGGAGGAGTAGCGATGTTTTCTGGAGTTTTCCACTCTGGTTCTTTCTTCATTAAAGCCTGATCTTTAGACAAGTCTCATAACTTTATGATGAAGAGCATAGAGGAGATACTGGCTTCCATAGTGGGTTTCTTTTAATGTATTTATCAAATTTTTAAAATACTTGTGTAAACTTAGCAAAAACTACAATTTTGGTAATGGAGCAGAACCCCACTGAGCTGATGGTAGGATGCTTCCATTCTTCACACAGCGATGGAAGAGTTGACTTGATGTAATTAAAAAAAAATTGTTTGGTTTGGTTTTTTTTAAAGTTATTCTGATTGTTAAAGTTGCATGGAAATCCGGAATGTTGTAAGTTTAAAGCCATTTTATCTGCAGTTCCTAAATTAAGACAGAAGATGAAAATTTTTAGGGAATAAGTATTTCTCAGAGTTTCCAGTTATAGGATAGAGAGTGAATACAGCTGAGAAGAAACTGAAATATGTGCTGGGCATAATCTAGAAATTCCTCTTTTCCTTCTGTTTAGGCAGACTGCTGGTGGTCTACACGATATTTTTGTCTTCTTTCAACATGTTTTTTGCATGTTATTTCCAAAATTAACTTGAAGTATCATCTCACAGCGTTTATCCAAATGCCTGTTTAACCTGAGAATTCAGTTTGATTGCATTTATTTAATTTTTCTTACCATTCCAAGGGGAATTCTTGACATCATGGGAGTTTGTTTATTATTGATGTTAATATTAGCACAAATCATCTACTTGATATCAAAGATGAGAGAGTAATTTTAATTTGTGATTCATGTTTTTCTGCAAAGAGGAAAGGCTGTATTATGCTTAGTTTCCTCTTTTCATTGCACTGTAGTTTGCAAACCTTTAAAATGTACTTACTCCCTGCTGCTGCACTTGTCTGTGTCTAATGCTTCAAGCATGAAAAAAGCAACAGCAAATGGGGATGGAAGGAGCTTTTACGGAAATGCACACCAGCTCTTCTTCAAAACAACCCTGTTGTTCACATTTCTTCAGGTTTTATTTAAAACTGAAGCTCATCTGTCTTTTGGGGTAGCTTAGGAAAACTCTTGGAAGTGTGAAGTAGCTCCAAGCGTGTAGCATTACATCCACCAGTGTTTTGAAAAGTACTTTTTAAACAGGAGCTCTGTCAAGCACAGGCCCACTTATCAAAGTGTCTGCGTGCTACGGTGACGGTGATACATGTTGGTGGAAGGGGTGAAAGAGCTTACAAGGTTTATCATCGTGTTGGAAGCACTTGTGAAAACTGAAAAGGCTGCCTTGAGTGAGGGATTTGCCGCTCTCTAAAAATGTTGTGTTTGTAAAGAAATGGCCGAAACAAAATTCCTCAGAGGACTGAATGGAAATTTTTGAAGTAGAACTAATCTGAGGCTATTCAGTACAGCCTGATAAGCAGAGAAAAACTTGTTTTATGTGATTACGGAAAGAGGAAGCCTATTTTTGGTGCTTTGAGTTGGGTGACTGTAGAAGAGAGCTAGTTTCTATTTCCTCCAGTGAACTTTACTTTAGAGGTGACTACTCAGTTTTGTATAAAAGTAAAAGCCATATGTATATGACTAATTAGCACAACAGCCTGACAGCTCCTGGCAAAATTGTTTTCAAAATAGTTAAGTGTTTCTTGTGTTTACTTCAGGTGACACAGGTTTGGGCTCATGATATAAAACACACTGAGCTTTTAAATCCTCTCAGCTGCACAGATGCAGACTCCAGTAATCCCAAAAGAAAATGTAGTCTGATATTCATTAAATGCAGATGAGTTTCCTTTTTTAGTAAACCCATTAGCAGATGCCTAAATTTAGGAACACGTGCAGTTACAATCCATGGAAAATTCTGAATCTTTTTATCTTCTTTCTCGAACTGAAACTGACAGTGCTGTTGTGGAGAGGTCTCTGACCCTAAGCCCTAATGTGGAACCTAGTTTATTGTGTTGCCTTTTGAGAAAGGTCTTTATATGTAGATTTTATTAACTGTATATCTGTGCCCTTTAAGCTTGCCTTGCAAACCTTTCCAAATTAGTTATGAACGGAGGAATGCTAGTGCATAATATAGTCAACTATTCAGCTCTGAGGACAGCAGAAGGTAATGAGCAAGTACTAGGGGGAGCTGGTTTACTGCCAGTCACAGAGAGGAGACAGGAGGAGACTTAAAGTCAGCCTGGAAGTCAGCCTGCCTCACTGCCTACTTAATCCTCTCCATCCGTCTAGAGGGTCCATGGACTTGCTACTGCCTCTCGTCTTCAAAATCCACTCTTCTTCTTTGTTTGGAAGAACTTTTGCTCCCTTTTTGTTCTCTGGGAAGAGGAGAGGAAAGGTCCAGGATGGGTCAGGAAGCGTCTCAGGTGGGAGCAATACCATGATACCCCACATATTCATGGCTTGCATATCCACATATTCAATTAATCGCAGTTGGATTTTCAATGACTTGTAAGACTGTGCACGTGCGCAGAATGCCCCATACCCCAGATTTGCAGTTGGGAAGCACCAAAGGGCGCTTTCTCCTCTTTAATGAGGTGCTACAGTGTGAGCCACGCTCCCAGGACCGCCCCTCCAGACCTTATTAGTGGAGGGTGCGTGGCTACAGGCGGGGAGTAGTTGAATATTCATGGGTTCGATATCATCACGGATTTCATAACTTGCAGGACCTGCCCAGACCTGACCCCCAGTGAATTCCAGGGGATCACTGTAATTGCAGTAACCTGTCATCCCAGTGAGGCAGGTGATCTGCCACGCTGTACAGTTATCCCCTCCACTCTCCTCATGACTTAAAATGTCCCTAAACCATGGTAATTAAAACAAACTGCCAAAAATCCCCACCAAAAAAAGCACCCTCCTCCAAACCCCAGATAAAACAGCAGAAAAATATACACCACCCCATTCCCCCCAAAGACAATGAAACACCAAAGAAATTATAAAAACACAGGTTTTATTGCCATAGCACTGCAAGGGAGATTGCCTTCCATCCAGTGACAAAAATTGTATGAATTTCAAGCAGAAATCTTTATGGCTTTAATCCAATGACTAATGCTTAACTACTGGTTGTAAGCAAGAATGTTTGAGTAATCATATCTGACTAACAATTCAAACAGAGGTAAATCTCTAAATTAAAAAAACCCCAAACAACTACCTCCCCAAAGTTTCACATTATTTCATTGGGTTTGTTTTATATACATTTACAAATAAAAAATGTTTGTAAATACAGTAGTGTGATAGCATAATACTACGCCTTCTGTAAGTGATTTCCACTTATTTCTTTCACAGTAATAGGGAAGTGAGAAAAGTCATTGTTAGAAATTCAGCTTTGTTATTGAGCGTCAAGTAGAAGCAGTCCCAATTTCTGGTACCTCTCTGTTTGCTGGTCTCTCATCTGTGATTTTCTGTTCTCTTCCACTCCTACCTGGAAAACGTACCCAGTGTAACCATCTTACTGGTGACAAACTGTTGGTCAAACACAAGGTTATACACATGATGTCATGTCATTTGTTCACGTTCTTATGAACTCTCTAAAGTCAGTGGAGTTTCTGGGTGAAGCTGAACACTTGGCAAAATTGAGGTTTAATTTCTATATTCTTCTTTTTGCTTGTACAATGCTCACTATAATGCAATTTCATATGAATTTGAAAATATTATCACAAGTAATTGAAAAAGTGACCATTATGTGTGATAACATCCAAGACAGGAAACATTTTATGCCAGTGCCATAATTCTCAAAAAACCTCAGTGAGCTTAAACTGATTTAGCACTTTGCTTGACAATCTGCTCTAATCAGCATTGCAGGAGGGTTTATTCCTTCTAATCAAACCCATGACCTGGCGTGAGGATATCATACTGCTTATCTGAAAAACTAGGAAGGTAATTGTGCCCACCTCATTCCTCTCTTTCTGTAACACATAACACTCCCACTGCTTGACACTTGCACTGCAGCTTGTAACTAAATAAAGTCCTCAAATTAATTTTCTGGCAGTTTTTTGCAGATTATTGCAGTACTTTTAGACGGTTTGCCTACAGTTTAAATTTAAGCTAGTGCTGTAAGTACATCATTATTTGAAATGAGAAAAATACATTATTTTGCAGTTTAAAATGTGTTTATTGTAATAAAGACAGTATTAATCCTTGAAGTTATAGTCAATAAATAATTCATCTCACTCTAAATAAAGTCCTAAGTCTGTGGTTGAGCAATTGTGTGTTGCTTTAAGTTAATTGATGCTTTCTTAAAATCTGGTTTCCATGAAGTAGGAATGCAGAAGGGTATTGCTTTGGACAAGCTTAAAAACGTGTTTTAGGGACGCTGGAGATCTGGAATTTGGTAGTCCTTAGTCTTCTAAATCCTTGCAGTATTTTTTGTATGGATAATATAGTATGCTATTTTTTGAAAATCAGCTTTTTGAGAAGACAGAGTTGATCTTTGTCAAAATATTGGTGTCAATGGGTACAGAAAGCCTTAAAAGTGTAATATTAGTACCTGTCAGAGAGCTCTCTGT
Source organism: Pitta sordida (assembly GCA_013390025.1). Taxonomy (NCBI): domain Eukaryota; kingdom Metazoa; phylum Chordata; class Aves; order Passeriformes; family Pittidae; genus Pitta; species Pitta sordida. The sequence continues at coordinate 148,504 of WEKX01017445.1, read as the reverse complement.
CTTCATCTGAGAGGAAATTGATTCTACTTGGAAATAGGTGTTTCCTTAGATAATCTCATTCCAGTAAGTTAGAAGCTTTTACTCTGGTTTCAGGTTGTCTGGGCTTGTAGGAACTTTATGTTAACTTTGCTGGAGTGATGCAGGGACCTGTCTAGCCTGATTCATATCCATGGCACAGTTATGGCTAGAGGGGAATTTAACAGGCTGGTAGTGAGAACATATCTAATAGAAACAACAGTGGCCAGGATTTATAGTGTTTTCAGATCAGAATAGGCTAGTTCAGGTGTATACAGAAGAAATATAGAGCCCTTACCAAGACTTTGTTCCTGCAGAGTGGTGTTTCTGTGCACCCACATAATATAGTTTAGCATTGACATAATAAGAATCATTTTTCTCCTATACATTTTCTTACCCTTAGGAAATTCTGATTAATTAGTAGTTTATTAGTTCTGTACTTGGAGTTGTGAGAGCTCTTTAACAAGTTCTTAAGAAGTCTCAAAACCCTCAGATTTCTCTGAAGAACCAAATTTTCCGGTTTCTTATGCTGCCCTCTAGTGCTGAGCACACTTCGAGAGTAATCTTCGAACCGTCTTCTTTCATTGTAAAGCAACTTTTGTTCCACGACTGTCTAGGAAATCTTAGGTTATCAAAGTCTGCCAGGGCAGGAAGCATCCATCTTCTCTGCATGAACATCTGTCCTTGCTGGGTGAACATACTTGTATATATTATGTAGAACAGGCAGAGTTTTGTACAAGTGAAACAAACATCCAGCTGTCAAAATCCCAAAGCTGCCTTTGTTTGCAGCTCGGCATCTTCACCAATCAACAGTCAAATGAAATTAAATTCAGGAAACAGGCAAGTAGAAGGTCTTGCACTATTCCTTGCCAGTGACCTGCAGCCTTCTTGGACCAAAGGCTTCCTTTCAATCTCCTTCCTGGGAGGAGCATCTGGATCTCTTCCAGTTGCAAGTGTCCTGATCCAAAGCAAGTGAAGCTGTGCCTTAAGTGGCTCTTTAGCAGAAGTGAGCTGCCTTCTGACATTTTCCTGAGTTGGATTGTAACTGCAATGACTCACATTCTGCTGCTGCTCTGCCTGCATTACTTGAAACAAACTGGCCATAGCCAGGCTGTCCATTTGCTGTGGTCATTGGCTTTCAGTACGTACGTGTTAGATTCCCCTTTACAGTCTCTCTCAATGCATTAACTCATTCCACTACATATTTCAGATCTGAGCAGACTTGAAAATAAGAAATTCTTAATTTTAGAGCAAGGATCTCATGGACCTTTCTATCACCAAACATCTGATATTTCTGATATGAAGTCTTGGAAAGAAAACGTCAGATCAGCGCACTATTGTGAATTTGTGACACAATGAATTTAATCCCTTTTTGAGTGTGTATTTGATAAATAGTTGGCTCTCCATGGTCTTGTCTAGTGAACAGTTAATGGGAAAATCTAAATATAATATGAGTACAGACAAGAATACTGCAGACATGAGTGGCACCCCTGCCTTGGGGAGCTGTTCCATCTTTGTGCATATGGTTCACGTGTACTTGGTGTGAGTGTGGCTCTGGGATGACCCAGGCAGATCTGTCCCAGGCTTCCTGAGGGCCCAGGGTGCTGGCACAGCCTCTTTGGTCAAAACTAAAATCACAGAATCACAGAATTTGTAGATTGGAAGAGACCATAGTAATCATTGAGTCTAACCTATCACAGGTTACCTTACCTGTTGTCATCCTGCTACCAACACACCATCCTACCAATAACACACTATCATAACATCTAGGTCATATAAAAGAGAATTTCCATCCCCTCCTCCAGTGCGCTTTGGTGTGGGATTAAATCTAGGCAAAGCTTCCAAATGCATCTCTCTGGCTCTTAGTTTATACCTACTTGTGTCATTCATATTGGAAAAATACAGTCCGATGTTTCTGTTTCTAGAACCTGCATGAGACTTCAGAGAGAGGGAAAGGGCTTCTGCTAAGCAGCAGAGCCAGACTGGATTTCCACCCTAATATGCACACTAAGCATAGGATTATTTAAAAAATCATTTAAAAAATCAAATTTCTCTAAGAGATTTTTGGGGTTTTAGATACAAAAGCATATAAATGTTCATAGTGTGCTAGTAGGTTACTATTATGCATGTGTATTGGCTACTTTAAAATGCAATAGTGTATCAATACTATACAAATTGTGTTTCAAGTTCTAGAAAATGTCAAAAATCTTTTGAGAGAGTTTATAGCATTCACAGGTTCACAGTTTCACAGGTTTTTCTGAGTTGGAAGGGACCCACAGGATCATTTCCTTCTGTATGTGCTATCATGCAATCGAATCTTTAAAGTTTCATCTGATTGTATACTATTCAAAATGTTATCATGACTTCCTGACAGCTCGTCAGGAGGGGAATGCCTTTTTTTGTTGTTTTTTCCTCCATTTGCTGTCAGTCTGATCTGTCCAGTGTTTACACTAACTACAGAGTGTGCTGGGATATGCAAAGACTGGATATTGAGTTGAATCCTCTAAGGGTGTTTGTGTGTTTTGTATGTAGTTTGGATCAGGTTTCTTGTTTTTTTAAGCTACTCTTTGTCATCTGTACAGAGTCTGACAGGCTGTGTCAGTCTCTCTGAGGAACCCTGGCAACTTCAGTATGACTTACTGAGCTGTAAGTAACAGCAGAATTTAACCCACTTAGATATTTCATTTATTCTTAGATGCCTTTCTGCTAAAGTATTTTATTTGGGAACAAAACTAGACTGACAAGGGGAATTAACTATAGCATTCAAAACAATAAAGTTCACTTTTCAGCACAAAGCAATATTAATGTTGACGCTCCATCAGCAGTATTGTGCTTTTGGCACAATAGGTGAGAGAATATGTAAAATAACTTTTCTGGGGGAAGGTCTGTTATTGTGTCTTCTGAGTGTGCTTTTCTCTATGGCTGATGCAGTGGTGCAATTTGGTGTGCTGCTGCTGTTGTTTGTTGGTGTTTCATCACACTTTACAAAATAGGAGGTGATGTTTTCATTTCAGAGGTTCATTCATCTGATACAGTATTTATAACAGTGTCCTGCATGGAAACAGCCTTCCAGGACAGAAATTGTCAAATCATAATTCTTAAGGATGCTGGTAAGGCCTTTGCATGAATTACAAAAATTTTGAAAGTGGGATCTTCCTATGTATCTTGCTGTGTGACAAAGTTTAAGCAAAGTTTTCACACTTCTTAAAACTACATATATCAAAACTCTCTGACCCAATGCAAGCCTGGGATTTTTACCTGTCATCTAGAATAGCCTCTGGCGAGAGGATGTAGAGGGTATAGATTGCCTAACAGATGAAGGTCACCTATAGAGGAAAAGGATGAAAGCATCCTTCCTTCCACAGAAAGCTGAAAGGCTACTGCCTGCAGGAAATAAAATATAGATTTGTTGAGTGCTGGGAGTGAAGCCATTAGGCCTCATCAGAGAGCTGAGGTTTATTTTGTCTTTGATGATAATCTACCTAGATGCACATCATGTGTCCACCTTGTAATGTGTGGCACTGTTGCTGCATCACGATTGTAACTCAGCAGAGCATGTGATCAGAGCCTTTCCCACCTACATGCTGGTATCATTTCCAACTACTTTTTAATTTTATGAGAAGCCTAATACACCTGAGTGTGTGTAGTTCAGTGCACTTATTGATGCCTTCTGCATGTCTTTAGCTAATGTAGATAGGCTAATTTTGCTGACTTATTTTCCATACCTTCTTCTTACTGGCACACACTGAAATCAACAGATAAGGTTACCCTGCAACCTTTCAAGCGGTTCTGTTACCATGGAAAGCATTTTCACAATGGTAAAGCTTTGATAGGAAACACTGCTGCTTTTGTGAATAGACCTGCAGTCAAATAAGGGGTAGAACCAAAATAGAACAGCCAAGTAAGAACAAGCAGCACGTTTTAATCTGCAGCTATTTTTGCAGCTCTTCTCTAACTTGATCCTTTGTCTTAATTGTGAATCTGTTCATGGTAACCTTTCTTAGGAAGAAAAGTGGAAGTCTGAACAAAGTTGAAAAAAAATATTTCTTAATTAATCTCAAAGGTTCTTATGGAGATTAAACTCAAGTTATTTATTAAATGGTTGTGTTAATTGGTAAAAAAATTAAATACTTGCTGTCTTCAGAAGTTGTACCACAAAGCAACTATCAGACAACAAAAAGTCTATCTCTTACTATTTCAGTGGTGTTTTCTGGTTTGGTGTCTTTGACTTTCTCTATAATGAGCAGTAGAAAGAGCTGAGTGAATTTCTGTCTTGGAGCCTAGTCAGTGAGATCAGATGAAGCAATAGATTTATATGAAGATTAATTGCATAACTCGAAGATGTGATCTAGAAAGTATGAGCTGAAGAGAGACAATGCTTTTGGAAAAAAAAACTGAGATTTTTTGACTCAGGTAAGTTGTGGCCATCCCTTTGCTGATGCCATGAGCATCCAGGCTTCTGAAAGAAGATCTCCTCAGCCCAGGTGTACAACCAGCTGACTCCTGTGCAATGTATCTTTGGTGCTAATCAATTTAATGGCAAGGTGTCAGTTTGCCAGGAGGGAATACCACGCTCTTGTCTGTGTACGGATTTTGCGTGGTGTGTAAAGTTTATGTAGGTAAGACCTCATGATAACATTTGCAGGAACGTGCTGCAGAAAGCAAGCTTCCTTCCCACAGGAAAAACGAACCTGATCTTTCCTTTTTAGAGCATATAAATGTGCCTACCTTTGTATTGCTTCAGGCAGTACTACTCATGGGTGACCTTTGAGCATTCGCTTCCCATGATCATTCTGCGATTGTAGAAGCAAGTGGTAAGAAGAACTGGCTGTGAGACTTCAGGCCAAGACCTGCTTGCAGAGACTGAGGCATCAAATACACTTGTTGACTAGTCAAAAGGCCGCTGATGGTCTTATAACAATTATTTTTATTTCTTCTGAGAGACTAGCTGAATGAAGTTTCTTCACCTAAGGGTTTTCAGCCAAATAAGAGGAAGAAAGAGTTTGTCATCAGAGATGTGTGCTTAATTCCATTGATTGGAATTGTAATTGAAAGATCTTCCTAACGCTTTTTTCCTGTAGAATAATGTATTGAAATAACATATTTGCTTAGCATACAAAAAATGACTGCATTTGGCAAGTGAATTAGTGGAGCTTGTAAACTAAATTCACAGATACCATTGCTGGTAAATCTTAGTCTTGCAGATACAAACTGGATGACTGACTACTTTTAAATCAGAAAAGAGTAAGAGATTCACACATCACTTTAGGAAATACTCTCACCCACAAAGTCATTGGATAGAATTCAACACTAGATGCCTGTGTGAGTGTGATTCTGTGAAGGTGGTTATTTCTGGAGTGGCTCTTTGTCCATGAAATATTGTCTCTGGCATTGGCCGTAGTTGCAAATTTATATGCACAGACTGTTCTTAATATGAGTATTTCACTCAGATATCTTCATGCATTTGTGTGCTGTTTGCATGTGAGTGGATCCTGCAGCCTTGTGCCATAAGAGTAATAATAAACACAAAAATTAGAACCATCAGGGAATGTGTGCTTGATTTGAAGAAATGCAGATAATTGGAAGAGACAACAGGATGAACAAATACTAGTTTAATTTTCTTGTTTAGCACAAGTGTTCATGTTCCTGAAAAGTGCTGAGCTAAGTTAATTTCCACTGGCTAGAATTAGGAACATACCTGATCTGAGTATCTCTTACAATGTGGGGAGAGTGCGAAGTTCTTTCTTCGCATTGAAGTTGGTTTTGTGGAGATCATGTAGTTATCAAACAGCGACATCAGTGACATCCCATTTAACTGTGATTTTCGGACTGATATTTAAAAGCTGTTCTGCCTTTCTCAAGTTAGGACCCTCTAAAATGATCTGAATTTATCAAACTTATTATAATTTCCATTGCGGAGCTGTATGTGAACTCACAAGCTCAACTCTCTCCCATTTATCTATGTGGTAGCAGGGCCTGTCAGAGTAGTTTCCTCCTTTGACTAAGGGTTTAGAATGTCTTTTATCTTTGAAGAACTGCAGCCAATTCCTGGTTTCAGGCTGGAAGACAGTACTTTGACAAGTAAAGAAACATTACAGACTTACAGAGGTTGGAACAAAATGCAGGGAAGCAAGTGTCATTAGTTTCCTGTCGGCATTGCCAGGGGAAAAAGGAGAACATGTTGAATGAATCAAACAACTTAATCTTCTCAATTTATGTTTCTGTGTTTTGGATTCTTTTTAGTAAGAGATCAAAGGATATTTCCTGGCATTCTTTTGGAGTCAGGATTCTGATGGCATATACTACTAGTACATAAACTGTTTTCTTTGGGTGTTTCTATGAAGCTTAAGCCAGATGTCAGGCCTGTAGGTGACTCTGGGAATGGAGGGGGACTTTGGAGACAGTGGAAATTTCTGCCAATTGACACATTGAAAGACTTTCCAAGGATTCACTTTAATTTTCATAAGTCTCTGTGTGATCAACAGTTATGGTGTGTGAGTACAGCTCTTCAGAAAGGAGAGTTGTTTAGCTGTTAGTGGCTGTGGTGGCTGTTGATAAATAGTTAGAATTTCCAGAAAATGAAAATATTTTTTCTTTGTGAAGCTGTAGTTTATGTTGACAAATATGGATCCAGTGAGGCATTTGATTTTGCTTTACATGTGTACTGTAGTTTGTAAAGTGTTTACAGATACGTATAAGGGTTTCTCTGGATTAGGTTTTGTCAGCTGCTTGAAGGCCAACAGGCTGGTTGGAAGGCGAGATGGTGCTGTCACAGAGAGCCTCATTACCTTGAACAGACTTCCTGAGCACTTAACATTGAGAATCACAGAATACTATGCATTGGAAGGGACCCACAAGGATCATCTAGTCCAACTCACCATCTAACACCCGTACAGAGACCGAACGCACATCCCAGAGCGTAACACCAACCTAGTTCCCACACAGGCTAACAGGCCACTCCGAGCCAGAAGGGACCCACAGGAGCATCCAGCCCTACACCCCCCAGCTAGACCATGTCACTAAGCTCCTCATCCAGTCTTCTCTTAAACACCTCCAGGGACGGTGACTCCACCACCTCCCTGTGCAGTCCATTCCAATGTGCAATCACTCTCTCTGTGAAAAACCGCTTCCTAACATTAAGTTTAAACCTCCCCTGGCGTAGCTTGAGGCCGTGCCCTCTCGTTCTGGTGTCGTCAGCCTGAAAGAAGAGGTCCACACCCACCTGGCGGCAACCTCCCCACAGGTAGTTGTAAACAGCAGTGAGGTCACCTCTGAGCCTCCTCTTCTCCAGGCTGTGATTTCATTGCAACTAGAGCTGTTCTTAATTTAAATTCTAGGTATATCTTTTCCCCTCTTCTCTGTGATAGCAGCCTTGTGATATGGCCTTGTGGAACGAAAACCTTTAATAATGACAGAAATGTTACAAGGTGATGATCCCAGCAACAGCATCACACACACCTAAATGTGAACTAAAAATTCAAGTAGTCTGTGTTGGTAAACTGGACTGTAAAGTTATTGCGCGACCAGAACTGGTTTGCTATTTTAAAATGGATACCAAGTGCAGCAAGTTTTTTCTCTTTGAAGACGTTATTTTGCACACGGACTTTGGCAGCCATTTTGTGGGTTGTGTACAGACTCCTTTCTTTTTCCTCTTCAAAACTTTAATTTTTTTCTAGCAAGATAATTGGTTGACAATTTCTAGCAAGATAATAACAGGCTGAAATTAAATAGCTCATCTTTGCATATAAGAGTAAAGTAACATTTTTGTCTGATAAGAATATTTCTGAAATTTAATTCACTTAGATTTACGAGTCCTGGCATTTAGTCAGATTGTAATAAGTAAGAATTATTTCTACCTAACTTTATTTTGAATATTAAATTTTTAGCCGTAGGTGCTATGGGAGGCCATATCTTGGGAAGGCTGCTGTAAGCTGGCAGCAAGTGATGTTCTGTGTGGTGCCCCCTGTAAAGCTATGCTGTTTAAAATAACATACCCTAGAGCCCATGGAATGAAAGTCTAAAATTGTTTCTTTTCATCTTTTGTAGAAGCTCCACCAAAACTGGAAGACAATCCTGCTGAAGCGTTCACTGACTCCTCTCTCTTTGCTCACTGGGGCCAAGATCTCAGTCCTGAGAACAGACGTATTGCACTGAAACAATTCCAGTATTACGGCTACAACGCCTACCTGAGCGATCGCCTGCCCCTCGACAGGCCCTTGCCGGACCTTCGGCCCAACGGGTGAGTGCCTGACTCCACCCTGGCATTGTAGGTCCCAAATTGTGGAGACTCTTAGCTCTTTTTCACCTGGAAACATTACATTGTGTGATCATATAGTGGGTAGGTTATATACAATGGTCAGAACGAGTAATTTCTATCAAATAAATGAAGGTTGTAAGTTTTAAGTGTCCAAAGTAAAAAATGCCACTAAGCATTCATTAAATGTTCCCCAAGATCCTTTGGAAGCTTAATCTCACCTATGATTTACATCCCATAGCAAGTGTTTTATTGCTAAAAGAAGGACCTTTCAATCTTAAATTCCAGCTTTATCAGAAAATCTGGCTAAGATAGGAAGAAAATAAGAGCTGTACTCTTTGAAAGCTCAGAACTGACTCATTAAGATCAATAGGCAGGTGGAACTGTTGAGCTTTCCTGGTGAAATACACACTTCAGTCAAGCAGCATGTGCCAGCTGAAAGCCCACAGACCCTCCTTCACTGTTCACTTCTTTGCTAGGAACCATGAATGTCAAGCAGGGTAAATCCATCCACTGTTATTCCACGATGGCTTGGTGAGATGGATCAGAGGGAGTGAGCAACTTTCCCCTCACTGCATTTGAGGCCTGTTCTGGTAGGACCATTCACAGAGACACTTAATACTCAACTTTTTTTAACCTTGGTGATATATCTGATCGTTGGAACCAACAGCAGCTCTGGAGATGGAGAAATGGCTGGAGAGAAAACTGGTTTTTGCAGCTCATTAAAAGAGAAATCATTAAAATAAACATGTTGGGTACTTACTGAATCAAATATGTGATCTTATTTTAACCAAATGTTTTAATCACTAAAGAAGTACACAATGCATTTTGCTGCACATTAAGATGTTTAATTATAACAAAAATATATGAGCACCATCCCAGGCAGCACTGTAGGAGTATCTAGGCTACATATTATTACATATTGCATTTTAGAAATATTTTTGTTGCAGATTTGCAGAAATATTGACTTTAGGAAATGAAAATCCATGTGATTATATTTGTGTTTTGGTTAAATCACTTTAGCCCTGTTTGTAGGGACAATCTCCTTTTTTTAATTGCAAACTAATATAGAGGGAAATCTGTCACTAACAAGACATCAGTGACAGAAATGTTTCTGTTCTCATATCTCTTTTTAAATTATTCTTCTGGATGATTTAAATCTAGGTATTTTATAACTATGAGTTTTAAAAATTAAAAAGATAGAGAAAATGGAAGTTACTGTAGCTGAAAGAAATAGATTAAGGTTAGGATTTTCAAAGAAGCTCCAGTTAGAAACGAATCATGATCCTAATTTCTGTGAAATTTTTGATGCTTAGCTTACTATCTGCCAGAAACATGTTGGACATCACAATATGTTTATGGACACATGCATACAAAATAATGGCTAACACTGAAATGTAGTAAATTCTGATATTGAGGGAAATGAAGTGATTTGTCAGGTAGTATGCAAACTATTTGCTGTATCTGTGGCACCCTGTGGAGCACAGAGCTGCAGGGTGTTCTGAAAGTCATACTGCTGAAAAAAGAATTCTCACTGCTGATAGGTAAATTCTCATTTCTATGAGACCACTTGCATAACTGTTGGGGGGGAAAAAACCCTACTCTGAGGATATGATTTCCACTGTAATAATCGATTTTTAGGATTTGTAGCACCTGTTTTCAAGCCAATTGCTCTCGCTTCCCAAGTCTATATAGATGTATTTAAATTATCCATGGGCAGATACTAGGCTTGAGCGGCACAGCATGAAAGCAAAGACAGTTTGGTCTGAGAGGAGCATGCAGCAAGTGGCATGGAAACTGAGTTAATCAACTTTGCTAGACCTTAGTCCATCCAGAGCTATTGTGGTGCCTCTGTCACATCTGTGCTTTCATGCATTTCTAGTCAGAACAGGAGTACCACAACTGACTAAGTCTAGGTCTAACCAAGCTCATTAGCCTGGATTTAGCAGTGGTTCTACAAAAGTCGGCGTGACATTGGAATCCCAGCAAGAGCCTGTGGGCAGGTAGCTAAAGGAGTGGAGTTCACACAGTTGTGTCTGAGCTGAGTTGTGGTCTATCATCTGTATTCATAACCTGTTGTATGAAGAACAGGAATTTGGAGAAACAAATATATGCGTAACTGAAATCTAATGTAATTCATATGTGCTTAGCCCCAGTTGAGACTAGGAGAATTAAGTGATCTGCCAAAAATTGTGTGGTGTTAATAGCATCTTTTATATCACGCTGGTATGACTCAGCCTTGACCTTCTTTCTGCCTGCGGTGCTCTGAGAATTCACATCAGCATATCTTAGCAGGGGAGCTCAGCATTTCTTTACAAGGTTTTGCAGTGAAAAAGGCTGCTGCACATGTGTACTTGACCCCATATTATTGCACAGAGTTTTTTCTAGTGTTGATATTGTCAACGTTTGATGCCATGACAAAACCAGAGGACAGTTAGAGATTGCTGAGCCACAACACTATTGGAGGAGAGAGCAAAAAAGTGACAATGCCCACTTTTTGCAGTACTTAATAGTATTGTGCGGTATTGCTTATACTGCGTCTTCCAGGGCCTCCATTTACTTGGTGCTGTTGAAATTGGGTGCTCTGCTGTTTACCACCATATGTGCATCTATTAGCCTGTAACGTGTCTGTGTCACAGACTGACAAATAACTTGTGGCTCTAATGAGCTTGGAAGCATTGAGGAAGAGAATGTGGCCCTTGTTGTGTGCAGGAATAGGATAATAGTTGTGTTAGTTATAATTCTGTTGTACTCATTACTTTAAGTAGGGCAGGCAGTACCCACAAAGCTTGTCGTGAGTGAAATGTGAATGAAACCAGCTCACACAGAAACCCATTATTAGAAGTTAGGGTGTTTAGGGATCCTAAAGCTGTCTGCCAAACTCCTTTTGAGTGTATGCACTTAGGATTCTACTTGGTTGGCTTGTAAATTTTTGTTGCCTGATCCAGTGTGTCAAAGCACACATGGGAGACAGAGATAACATTCTTCCTTGCTTATGTGACGAGTGAGGGAGGGGCAGTGGAAAAGGCGATGTGCAGCAGGACCCCAGCAGAGGAGCTGTTTCAAAGAGCTTCGCTCCTGCATATACTGTATGATATGAAAGAGCCTGACTAGATGTAAACCATTTTTTCAGTCGGCATAGCTGACTGAAAGAAAGTGAAGAAGCAAAGGCAGGAAGGGTGGAGGGGGAAAGAGGCATTTAAAGCTCAGATGTTTTTTCTTTGGAGATTGTCAAATAGTGTGGTATAGCATGTGACTTGCAGCAGGTTTACCCTTTTCCCAGCTGAGTCAGTGCTGTTTGGCATCTAGACAAGCGCAGAAGAGAGGTCCTATTTCCTGTGCAGAAAAAAGTTTTGGCTATTTTATAAGTACTTCATGCTTCAAAGAGTTCATCAGTCCCAAATTGTATTAGAGGCTCAATTTGGCAAGGGACAATGGTAAAAATCTTGAAGAGAAGCAAAATTGGGTTTCTGATAAGATGGACAAAAAGAGAGCAGGCAAGAGGTGCCCTGAATGCAGACGTGACTGTAAGGGAGAAAAACCAAGTATTAGCTGGTTGAGAAGAGTGATGTGGTTTAGGACAAAAGCTGTTTGTGTGTGTGCGTGTCTTCCAAATGCCCACCAGTTTTATGGTGGTATATGGAATCCTTGATATAGCATGCAAGACATCAGACTTGAATAAAGGTTTTCCTTTATTAAAAGTGATGTACATTCTGTTTTGCTGGGCTCATGCCAGCAATGCGTATGGCTCCACGTTAATTTCTGACCAAGTTCTTTTGTTTCTACTGATGGAGAGGAAAAAAAAAGAGAAAAATATTTTATTTGATGTTTCAAAGGACTTGTTTAAAAAGAGCACAAAAGCTTGTTACATCACCTATTGTATTATTTTCAACAGAAGTCCTGAAGTTACCAAACTGTTCACCATTCTTGTTAAAAAACGAATGTTTAATTCTCTCATACTTTCAGCTCTCTTGTACTTACCTTTCTACCTCTGATTCTTCTTTTTCTTGTCTCACCTTTGCCTGCCTTCAGACTGGCTTACAGCAGTAGTATGCACTGCCTGAACTACTCTATGGGATTCTGATCTCAGCTTTAGTTCGTCCTATATGGACACATCTCCTCAAGTGGCTGCTCTAAAATTGTTCATTGTCATTGCCAGTGATATCAAATCTGCTGGAGTAATAACCTAAATTAATAATAATGTACACTTACACAAGAAAAAAAGCCCTTTTTATATGGTTTTCAATGCCATCCTTGTTAGCATAGCTCACTTAACCCTTAAAATGCTGATAATAGAAGAAAGAAAAAGGAATCGTTATCACAAAATTAAATTACAGGACATAAATACATAAGTCGTTGAGCTAGAGTTCTTACAATAATTAATTTTTTTGCCTGAGTTTTAGTACTATTGATTTAATTTTTGCTAGAATGGAATTTTTTTTACTCCTCTGCATCTTGAACTTCCAATTGGCATTTTGACTGTTGACAAAATGTTGCCATTTCTTTAAGAAAGGATAATTCTGTTTCTACTTGTGCTTCTGAGAAATTCTTACTCTGTTGGAACTAAAGCTCCCTCCCAAATAAATTCTTAAAACAACGCTTTAACCCCAAACGTTTCAGTAATATACTTACTGCATCTTGTGGTTTGTTTTTTTTAAAGTGAAATACATGGATGCTATAATTTAAACACATTAAACCAAAACCATGTTCTTTTGCCATTGTTGACTGTGATACCCATATAACTCTCGGTGAAAGGTTATCAGAAACTACAGAAAATAATTATTGCCCATAGTTTATACATTTATTTGTAGAAGGTCTCAGAGATAAGTTATTAATGCAGAAAATAATTTTTGTTTTGTTCTTATTGCATAGTTGTGCTAAGCTAATTTTAATGTGACTGGCTAAATTGTATCGCAATGCATATATTCTGGAGGAATATAGTTGTCTTGTGAATGAATATTTGCAATAAGATTCATAATATATGCAGTCCTCCATTTACCAGAGTTGTGCTTGAAATAAAACACCAGGAGTTTCTCTAAATTTATGGTAACCATGACAACTGCTACTTTAGTGCTATTAGCTTAATGTAATTGAGCGGAGTAGGTTGCTGGCGGTAGTATTTTACCTACCTTGGACTGATACTTGTTACTGTAATTCTAAATTCTGGTTGGAATTGAGGCTTTAAATTCAGCCATAATACTGAAATACACTCTGTGTCTCGTGGATATGTTTGTTTAGTGAGAGCCTGACTGTGTGGAGGGGCAGGGCAGGGGTCTGGCCTGAGGCCCCTGGGTTATGCCGAGGTAGAGCTGCCATTGAAACTTGTGCGTTGCTGGTTGCCGCGCAACCATTCAATTCTCAGAGCTTAATGGAGCTCGGATTTTGATCCATACAATTTCCTCTCTTTTGCCCACTTCAGCATATTTTCTACACATATGCATTCACCCTTTCTCTGGAGCTATTTTTTGTTCATTCCTATAATTATGGAATTTTGATCTCTGTAAAACTTGGCATGGAGAGGATGAGAGACATACTTGTGAAGCTGCTCAAAGTCCTCTGCATTCTGAGCATGATATGGGGTGGGGTTAGTTATGACTTGTTTGAATAATAATAAAAAAGGCAGGTAATTTTTATTGTCATCGTCTTATACAAAAAACAACATAGACAGGAAAATGCTTTTTTTAAAAGCTACACACACATAGACAAGTAAGTGAATTTGAGCTGTGAGTAAAGATGATGAGTGAGTCTGAATGAAAAAAAGAAAACATGAACTCACTGTACGAAGGTACCATCATTGAAAAAGAGGTTGATTTGAAAAAACTAAAGAAATTACACACAACGAGAGCCTAATTCTATTCTCTTGTGTCATATGTAGTTATCTTTTAAAGCATGGTGATGAAAAAAGGGAGTCAAATGACATTCACAGCATCAAATGTTTTGCACTTGTCTGCACAAGTTGTCAGTAATGGAAAATCTTGTCCATTTTGATATAACTTGAAAATATGTAAGATGTAAATGAATGCAGCTAGAAAAAGCAAAGCAATAATTTCCTTTAAATGGATGGAAAATATATGAGAAGCAGAAATCTTGTTTGACCATTTCAGTTTATGCATTGATTTATGTCAGAGCAGCAGCATATAGTGGGCTGGTTTTGTCATCTGGAACACTTTTGGAATATAATTTGTCATTAATTTCTCTCAGTAATACATTTTACATATATCTCAAGCCTGGATTAATTGATAAAGGTGAAAAAGCCTGCTAGTATTTAAGGAAGAAACTTCCCTGAATAATTTCTAATGTGTTTTCACTACCACTCAAAATATTTTCCCAAATCCATCTCTTTTCCTAATACATGTCATATCTCACTATTGTTGCTAGAGTTTCATTTTTATCTTCTCTGTACATTGTTATGGTTGAGGATAACAAATATTACTGTGCCTAAGCTAGACAGCTAAAAGATAGATTGGCTGTAGCTTTGTTTGCTGGACCATTTTATATCTATGCGTTTTGGCTGCAAGCGAATCATCAGAATAACAGGCTTTGTAGGTTCTTTACAAGGTAACACTGAAAATTGTTTCAATATATTTAAACCTGTTAACTAGTTCATAGTCTGTTTGAAGCCCAGTCTTCAAAACTTGGATGAAATTTCAATTATTAAATAAAAAAGAAGTGTGGTAGCTTTATAAGTGTGTACAGGCGACTAGAATTCTGTTAGTAATTTCTCATTGCACCCATGCAAATTTGTGCATCTAACTTCCATCCGCTAAGCGATAGTATCCAGTTTACATCTGGTACTTTTTTTGTCAGTGCAGACTGGCAGGCTCACATGCCATGTGCCATGAACAAGTCTGTTCTTCAAGGACCTGAGTCTGTAATGATTTTAGCCACTTTTGCAAAAATGTCAGTTAGTGCGTATTTAAGAATCGTAATGTGATCATAAGTACAGGGGCCTCCCAGCCAGCTTGACACTGAACTGTGCACCCTGAAAATCATATTTTCAGATGCTGCTTAACCCTGGTGGCCCCTAACATTCACATTTTCCAAATATTCACCTCTGCTTTGGCAGTGCTGAGCCCAAGCCCACTTGTGCCTGCTTCCACTACTCAGCCATCTGGGCAGTGTTTTTAAGTAGAGCTTTTAGAGATTGTTCACCACAGAAGGTGGCCTGTCTTTGATCAGTTATTTCAGAGGTTAAAATACTCTCCCTAGGGTACAGGAGGCAGGTGTGGGAAGTATTTTTTATCCTTAAGAAGTTTTGAAACATTGTGTGGGTAGATAGAGTTGGGACTGTTTAGCTCAGGGTTGTTCCGTTCCAACCTCACCCATCCTGTGATTCTGTATTGCTTCCCAATAAATTGCCCTAACACCTGACTTGCAGGCTTTGTTCCTCCAGCCAAAGTGGCACTTTTTAAAAGAAAACAACAAATATTAGCTTGCAAAAGAAAGAAGAAAGTGATCACAAGAGTTTCTAGGGCGTTATAATGTAGAAAATTGGACATGGCCATAAAATTAAGTTTAGGGTTTAAAATGCATGACCGTCCATTGGAGCAGGTGCTTCCTTCAAGGGATTTGCCCCAAACGCAAGGCTAGAGAGACTTACTTGGTATCACTCCAACTTTACTGTATGTTTAATTGTTCCACAGAAAAGTGAATGACCCTGAAAAGGTGGAGTGAAAATAATCACACCAAGCTGGCAAGTAGTTAGCTCTCTGGGGAGATCAGAGAAGATTGACCTCATGCTCCTTCTGTCCTAGTTGAAGGTTTTATCTGCTGTCTAAAAGAGAAAAACAGTTCTGTCTTGTATTAGTTGTCTTTTGGAAGAAAAGGCAGCTCTTTCTGCCACTTCTAGTATTTTATTTTTGTCAAAACTGTGCAGGTTCCTGTCTCTTGACAGGTACCTGTGTCTCTGATCCATTCAGAGGGCCCACAGGCTTCTCTTTCCTGTCTTGTATGCCTGCTTCTGAGCAGCCCTGTGCTTCACAGGTTACATGTCACTCTGCTGAAGAATGCAATATTTAGATTTTATTTAGGTTTCCTTTGTGATAAGGCCTCCTTAGAAAATCTTGTTTGACAGTAAACTCATTGAATTCGGTAACATTCATGACTACACCTGCTTTTAAAGACCAGGTATAGAAGTTTGAATGTAAGCCTTCATAAGAATCTGATTTTCAAGGTTAGTGAAATTTTATTGCAAGTCATCTTTAATGAATTAGCATTCACTTTAAAGGAAAAAAAAAGCGGGAGGGTGGTAATTGATTATAAATAACACACTGACAATTTTGTAAGCTCTTGTTACATTTGATCTGCTGTCCAGTGGCACTCAAACAAAAACAAAGGAAAAAGCCAAAACTCAAAAGACAACAAAAGTGACATGATTTCAGGTTTCCTGAAAGCTTTAGAGAAAACTTCTCAGTCTGCAGCTTAAAGCTGAAAGCTCTTACCAGTGAATCAAGGATTAACACACCAGTAGAAATACAAACTGATTTTGGAAGGAAAGTTTTGATTTGTTATGCTGCCAAAAGATCAAGGCACAAGTGGGAATTGGTAAATTCACACACCATTTTCATTGTTCCTCTCTTGTATTGATGCCGTGGAACAAGAACCTGGATTTCTCTGGAAAGATTTTGTATTTTTTTCTGAAAGATCTATGAACCAGGTTATTAAAAAATACAGTGTACCTATTTTAAGAATAGAACTGTTGTTACTTTCTCAAGATTGTGTTTTCTGTTTTTAATGTCTATATAATTCTTTCACATGGTGACAAAGACAAAAGTACCTAAAATATTAAATAGCTTATTTAATGGGATTTCCAGCAATTTCTGACTAAGGACAGAATTGAGAAAATTGGTTGAACAGCTGAATTTTGACTATTAGGTGTATGTCAGTGCGTTTGATTGTCATGTGTCCTATGCACTGACTTTTTTCAGAACTTTAAGAACATACATGCGAGTTCATTATCGTTGTTGAGTTTAAGGTTTGTACGTCATCCAGCCCATGGAGAGGAATGCTTTTGTGGTTCTTCTCTGTATTTATTTGCTATACCAATTAAAATAAAAAATCGAGAAAATGCTATACTTTCTCTTGGAACTGGACAATCAATTTAACTGAGGAGTTCTGTTCAAGCATGATGTAAAATTTCTGAATCCATCCATGATTTTTCTGTGCTAAACATTGGTTTGCAGAAGTGCTTTCCACAACTTCCAGGGGTTCGTGGATGTATTAGATCCTGATATCTTGAGACAAGATACCCATTTCAGTGCTGTCAGGAGGCAGAAAAGAGCATTAACATCAGTAATGTCTATCTTCTGCCTATCTAGAAATGCTGCCTGTGTCGACCTGTGCCCTAATTTCATCCTAGTACATAATTTCAGATCTGAAGAAAAGGCAGAATTAGTTGATGTTCAGAAACATTGCATTAAAATACTAAAAGTTTCAGAGAAAAGTAGTAAATTACTTTTACTTAATTATCTTGTAGCTTTATTAAAAAAGCAAGTGTTTTGCTGATGATTTAAAAAGGTAAAGGGGTAAAAGGTCTTTCTATTAATAAAATTACAAAATTTGAATCCTTTTAGAAATGAAGGAGGTGAAAAAAAAAATCCCAACAGTAAACCAGAAAACTTTAAACTTGCCAACAGCACTTCCATATTGTTGTTTGCATAAGCAAGTTGGAATGTGGCTCAAATATTTCTTTTTGAAAAAGGAGTGGGAAATCCACCAGGCTATGAGTGTATTCCTCTTCCTGACTAAACCCCTTAACTGAACTTATGAGTAAGTTTTCCATTGTAGTACATATTTTTCTACTTATACTGTCTATTTTGGCTTTTGTTCTTCATAGCTGTATATTTTAATGTCTTATTCATAGGATGATCTGGGTTGGAAGGGACCTTAAATATTATCTAATTCAACTTGGCATGGACAGGGACAGCTTCCACTGGACCAGGTTGCTCAGAGCCCCATCCAACCTGGCCTTGAACACTGGCGGGGATGGGGCATCCACAGCTTCTCTGGACAACCTTATTTATTGGGAAAGTATATTCTGATTTTGACTGAAATAGATGGTAGATTCTGGAGCAAAAACAATTAATGTGGCTATTCCAAAGACACTTTTTAAAATAAGGGACTAACTTTGTTTATTCCTGTCTGCTCTGTGCAGAAAGACATCGTGAGCAGCTGCTGTTGAAAACTCCGTTCAGACAAGAGCTTATATCTGGTTTGTGGTGTTGTGGGCCTTGAGTGGAAAGATGAGCTCACTCTGGGCCATGGTTGCACAGGCAGATTCAGATTTTTTTCAGGGTTTCCTTCTTTTAGATAGTAATTCATCTGGTTCTTGCCTATATATACTCTGAATGAGCATGAGGACCCTGTAATCACGCCTTCAAAAGCTCTCTTAGCGTTCTTACGATGTGGGATAGATTTCGCTGAAACAGTTTGTGTTTGCATTGTGACTTCCAGCAGTTTACATCTTTTATTTTCTTTAACCTTTTTCTTCAGGTGCAGAAACCTGACGTTTCCTGACAGTCTTCCCGAAGTCAGCATTGTATTCATATTTGTTAATGAGGCGCTCTCAGTGATCCTGCGCTCCATCCATTCAGCCATTGACCGGACTCCTGCTCACCTGCTCAAGGAGATCATTTTAGTTGATGATAATAGTAATAATGGTAAGATGTCTTGCTTCTTCTCCTTCCCCTCCCCAAGGTTGGATCATACAGGACAAACCTTGAATTTTGGCTCATGCTCACCCCAGTGTCAATGTCATCAGTGTATTTTCTCCCTTCATCATCCCACCCACAGTCTTGCTGGGCTGTCTTCAAATGTGCTCAAGTGGGCCATGTTAAAAAGTGTGTACAAAGATAGAATAACTATGTGTTCAGGGTGTCTGGTAGGCAGAATTTTGAATGTAACAGTAGATTAGAGACCTAAGACCTAAGAAGTTGTACTCTTAGTACTTCAGAGTGTTTTCAAGATCATATGGTTTCTGTGCTTTTACTGGTTCTGTTGTATGATTTCATGTGTACTGTCTTTCTGCTTTGTATAAAATGTCTTCCTGTGTTTTTTAGAAGTCCCCTTTAGACTTCTCTTCTCATTCTCCTCATTAGCAGTATTTACCTTGCTGCTTTTCTACCACCTATGTTCAGATTTTGCTTTCTGTGATCTGAAGCATTGCAGTGCCCACGTCTGACGGTTCAGAGCTTTCCTGGGTGTTTGTCAGTGAGGCCATGCTGGGCAATATTTGCAAGTCTTATTTTCTGGCATTCCTTACTTAGTGATGAAATTTTAATAGGCACAGGATGCTGAATTTAAAGAAAAATTCTGCTGTGCTGGGAGGTTAATTCTGAACTGCTACAATACAAGGAGAATCAGAATTTATCCTGTTGAAGGAAAATGCTGAACAAAGGACTTCTCTTATCTTTATCATTATTGCTGCTGTTATGTAGCTATGTCCCTGTAGTTATACCCCGTGACTTGCTGCTGATCATAAATGTATTTCAGATTTGCACAGAGAAGAAACTTATTGGGAAGCAAATAAATAAGTTTCCCCTCCCCAGGCTATGCAAGTCATCATCTCCTCTTCTGCTGACTGTCAATATAATCCTGACTCTTTTAAAGTACACACAAAACTTAACAACTTGGTGTAGCCTTATGTTAAATCTAATTCCAGTCCCAGTGGACAGTGTTTAGGGTTACCTAGGGCTGACCAAGCTTTTCTTGAAACACATACTCATTCAACACTGTGGGTAACTTGGCATGCAGATTTTTATGAGTTGCTCTTCTTTATGACACAATTTATGTGGTGAAATAAATTTAAAAAATCACATGCACATGCATGCACATGAGTCAGAAACATCTTTGTGAACTGGAGTGGAGCTTTCATTTGCTGCAGCCTGTAGTTCAGTCATCTGACATGTCATTTTACTGCTGCACTCTTGGTAGCCTTAAGTTTTGTTCTCTCCCTTCTGCAATATGTGGCAGTTCGATAGGAAACGTTGAAATACAGCTTTGACTGGTGGACTTGGGTTCTGCAATTTCCTTGCAGAAATTCTTTCCTGCTTTTTTTTGAACAGAAACTCAATGACTCTGAATGGCTGTTGGTGCTGCAGGGGCTGAGGCTTCTGGACACAGCATAAGGCATAAGGTCATAAGGCAGATGTAGAAGGACAAAAATAATCTGGTTGTAAAAAAAGTGGTTTCTAGAGTTCTATAAATGTCTAAGTTCTAGAATTTACAGGCAGTTAGTTATTCCAGTGGGGACAATGCAGAGCAGTGTCACAAACATCAAAAGTTACTGAGAGCCTGTTATCACTGCGATGAGCTCTCTAACAAACACACTTTGCAATGTACTCTATGGACTTGTCAAAATTATTATTTTTTTATTACTTCTCACCTGAGTTAGATAAAAAAATACAGGACTCTTTCAGGAAAGCATGTTCAACCACATTTTTTGGTGCCAGTATTGGTCTTGTAGAGTATCGTATTTTTATGATTGGTGGTGCCTTTTATTCAGGCTCGCCTCTCTTACCCTCCAATGCCCAAAATCCTGAGCTTCCTGGCACCAAACAGGGAAATAGAAATTGAGAGGAAGGTAACCTTTTGTTTAACTGTCTTGGCTTGGTGTTACATGTCATTTTATCCAAAATCACACTGTGCAGAATGATAGTTAGTCTCCTAGAAAAATTCAGCTCTCTCCAGGATTTTATGCTATTCCTCTAACTCGTTCTCTGGCATCTCTTCCCTGCAGTACTAAATTAGATTTCTACAGTTCTCTTTATCCCATAATGTATGCTGAAGACCTGGTAATAGGCATCCATTTGGAGTGGATGGATCAGGATCAGGATTGGGAGCGATTGTAAAGATGATTTATGGGCTTTTCTATTATTAGTTTAAATCTTGAAATATTTATTTTACAATTTACTTTTGCTTTTACAGTATTCCAGTTTCAATTTTTTTCTCCCTTCAAGCTCTGCTGAAGCAAATCCTTTATATTTAGTGTCATTCTATGTTTTTGTTAGTAGCTCTTTAGCTTGCAAGCGTTGCTGTTTGTAAGATAAGTGTGTTACTCTGGGTTTCCCTGCAATGTCACCTGAGGGGGCAGATCCTTTGTGCTTGCAGCTGGCTCCAGCCTCTGCCTCTTGCAGGGACCTGTCAGAATCTTAATTATAAGCTGTATGTTTACTCTCAGGCTTTTCCCAGGAATGGCAACATCCATAACTCGATGTAAGATTTCTTTCTGTGGTGCCACAGCCATGGATTTCACAGGCAGGAAACATCACAGCGTGGGAAGTGAGTAGAAGGAAAAAGTGAGACCAAAGACCAGGCAGAGTGAAAATGAGCGCATTTTAATGTTGAGTCTCTTGCAATGATGGTTGGATTCACATGGATTAAAATAAAAGTAAATACAGTGATTGCCACTAGAGGAGGGCACCAGAGTTTCCTGCTTTTGAGGGAATGTGATATATTGGTCAACTGGTATAAATTATTCCTGTGGGCCAAATTCTAAATCTAGTAAGGAACATCTGGATTCATGCCTAAATTCTGTAGGTGTGTGTTTCGGAAAACAACAGTGGAAGAACTAGTTGTTTTTTTAGAATTCCAGAAGGCTGATTTCAGAAACCATAAATTCAAGTGTACAGCCGAAGTCTGTCCATTTGTCTTGACCAATATATGCTGGAGTATTTTATTTCACGTACTTCAAGGTATGTCAAGCAAATTATCTATGACTTTCTCTAAGCCTCAGTGCACTTTTTCAAGTCCGCAATTATGTTTCAGGAGACCTCAATTAATGCCTTTCTGAACGTTTCTCTTTTTTAAAAGAAATGTTTGGAGTTAGGAAATGGTGAAGATTACAGTGTGTGCCATTTAAAAGTAGAAAATAGATTTTGCAGGTCCTATAATTTTGTTCCTTTATTTAATTTTATTTTCATGTCTTAATGTTGCATGGTGTCTTTTCTGGTGCAATACTGATTCTCACATTACACTGAATTGTTTCATATATGCTGTTAGGTATATTATCATTAAAATTTAATTTAGTTGAAGGATTAAAAAAGGTTCATTTCAATGACTACCTGTGCACTGTGTAACGAGAGCAAAAGTTTTATTAAAAAAACAAGCCAAATATCAGTGTTTTTCATTTGTGCCTCGTTCAAGTCTTAGTCACATGGGTGACTAAGCATCCCCACAGATTTCAGCTACTTTACTGTCGTTTTAAATGCTGTCAGACCAGAATCCATTCTCTCTAGGAGCAGTGTTAGCTTTTCAGAGGTAATGTCCTCGTATGTTTCTAATTTGCCAAGAAAATAATGGCACCTCAGAAGTATAATTAGGAGAAGCATTGCCTGAGCTGGACACTCCAGACATAGTGGCTTATTTGCTCCTTGGCTTGTTGGATCCTGCCCTCTGGGGACAGGGTGGTGACCTTCTGTGCCACTGGAGTCCTGTCTTGGCCTTTTTGCTGACATTCAGCCCTGCTGCATTATGAAGCACTTCTTGAAGGTATTTTAAGATGATCTGAAACCTCTCTATAAGAATTCATTGTGAGCCATGATGTATTCAGCTTCGTAGGAAGGCAATATGCATTAATGTGTCCAGACTATGCCTTGCAAAATTTTATAGCAGGGCAGTAATTATCATCCTCTCTGACATTTTTTTGTTCATATTAAAGATAATAAGTTGCAGTAGAGGATCACATTTTGCCAGGCTTTTTCCTTTTTCTTTAGAATCATTACTTATGTACTTATGAATGAAATATTCTAACATGTTCAATGTAGTGATACTCATTTTGTCCTGAGATATCAATGAATACAACTACTGAAATGCAGCAATAATGCTGGAGATCACAGGATGCTAATTTTATGACATGCAGTGTTGAAGAGAATTGGCACAGGCTGGTAAGAAGTGGATCAGATGCAGCTATATCACCTGTGAGAGATTTGCAGCATTGTCCTCACAACACTGAATAAAAGAAACTGTTCAAAAAGCATCCAGAGCAATGCATGCTAGATTTCATACCGCAGCATGATTTGAAGTTGGCTTATTTGTAGACCAGACAATTATGAAAAAACGTCTCCTGGGGAAAACTTTAGGTCTTGCTGTCTTTCTGTTTGGATTCTTGTTCTTCCCTTACATGAATGCCAGGAAAATTCTAAGACAAATAAAAACATTTGAAAACAAGGAACGAGCCAAACTTTATTCAAACCTACATTCACTTCTGGGCCATGGTTATGCATTGTGAAGACTTTGTCTGCCTAGATTCATTCCCCCTATTAGTTAAGGATCTTGATGCTGAAATCTTTGTTACATAGTCTTTACACAAGGAAGCTTTCAGTAGTTTTGGCAGGGATTGGCATGAAAAGAGGGCTGTGTAATGCTGGTTAGGAATTTATGCTAAAAAGCATAAATATATGTATAGTTCAGGAAATTTGTCTCAATTATAAATTTGAGAACAGTATTAGCTGTTGTAAAAAACCATATTTTACTTGCATAATAACATTTAGAGCTGCAAGTTGAATTAATGAAGACAATTCTTTGAACATATGTTTACTGCTGTATGTTCTGTGCTGATGCAGGGACTGCAGTGAGGTGTGCCAGCTTCTGGAAATATGTATGAAGAAAATAACCAGGAGCAAAACATCATCCACTGGCCATCTGTTCCAGCTGTCAGCAGAAGTTAGCAGAGTGAGGAATATTCTTTTTCTGAGGTGTGAGCGAGTGGCCTGGCCTTGCAGTACAAATCTCTTACGGAAAAAATTATGAAACACTAATGTAAACAGACTGTGAGATTTTTATGAGGACACTACATCCTGAGGATGATGTCCTAGAGTGACTACAGACTGTCGTCTCCTCTTACTTGTCACTCCTTGTGGCAATGTATTTGATTCCTGCTTTAAAGGGGAGAGGCTGTGGAGTAGGATATCAAAATGGAAGAGATCAACAGAGCAGAAAAGAGGGGGATGCTGCTGATGAAGGCCATCTGACCCAGTTATTCTTGCCCCTCTTTTATTTTATCACTCTTCACACCTTTTTCTCCTCCTGTCTTCATTCCTTCTTTTTTCATCCAGGAGTGGTCAAGCTCCTTGGTCATTATTCCCTCAGTCCACTTTCCTTTTCCTCCTTGCACCCTGACATTCTACCTTTTTGGATGTTCACTTCCTCACTCCCATTCCACAGACCCCATCCTTCTTTACGTGACCTTGTGTCCTTCAGCTGGGGTCTGTATTTGCATGTTATCGAATTCTAGTGTGCCCGTGCCTCTTTTCATCTTCTCCATCCCAGTATTTGGTGCACTTTTTCACAAAATGAATTCCTCCATTTTCCCCATCTCAACATTCAGCTTGCCCTTGCCTTTAGCCACAGTAATTAAATCCTGCCTGACTCATCTCTCCCTGCTCCATCCCCCAGTAATATCTTCTTTCCTTTGTGACATATGTTTATGATGCTCCTGTTTTCCTCCTTTTTTTTCTTCCAATGCCTCCTTTTCAGGCATGTTTTTCCATCTTCTTTCGTTTTCATTTAAGAATAATTTTGTAGTATCCTTTTTGACCACCTTTTTAAACTCTCCTATGTCTGAATTCCATACTCCATCAGACTCCAATTTTATAAAGGGAACTACCATGTTCTCCATTCTTTATAACTCCTGTGGGAGGTCCTTAGCCTTAATTTTCTGGACATTTAGGAAAGTTCCAGTGCTAGGGAGGTGAGGCTGCAGGTGAGGCTGCAGCTAAGTGCAGCTCTTCCAGTGCATCCCAGAGAAATCACACATCTGTTGGAGTGTTTGCCTCTGTGGAAGTGCGTGCTCAAAAGGTGTTGGCAGTGACAAAGTGGCCTTTAAAGGAACAGATATTTTAATCCTCTGCAATATAGCATAGTTCAGTCTGTCTGTATGGCTGGGAAAGCAACATTTCAATGTGTTTGCAAGCTGATAGCATAACCTCTCTCCACCTCAGGGGGCAGCTGTGGGAGCAGAGCTTTTATTTTAGTCTCCTAACACCAGACTTTGTGATTCAAGCACTCAGATAATATTGTGAACTAAATCTTCCCTAGCCAGGCGTGGTTGAAAGTTAATGGATGGTCATCTTATCTTTTATTCTCCTGGGGATGGTCCTATGTGGGGCCAGGAGTTAGACTCGATGCTTGTGTGTCCCTTGCAACTCAGCATATTCTGTGATTCCATCTGTGAAGTAATTTAACTCATTCAGGGATAAGATACTTAGAGTGTTGCAGTCTGATAAATACCTATGTCACATTCAGTACAACGAGTCCAAGAGAACTGGTCTTTTATCATCGTGATTTTATCATATGTGCTCTTGTGTTACTGGTCATAGCAAAGCCCAATACAACTGAAGCTTCTAGGTGATGATAAATAGCTGCATCTTGGCAGTTTGGGATATTTTGGAAGAATAATTTGGGCTCAGCTTACAGAAAATAACATCACCTGTATCAAGTGTGATTCAGAAAACAAACGTGGCCCACACTTTAAGGCTGCAGTCACACTCAGTGAGAAAATAGGGTTGTTTTAAGCCCTTCTTGTAGCAATGAGGAATTCACCCTTTGTGCTTTGGAAGTGGTACAAGGTGATGGCATCCTGACTATGAGAATGCCAGCATATAAATGCTGCCCTGGTTCACTTTTTGGCCTTAAAATTAATCACTGGAGGTCTCTGAGAAATTGCTCGATTTTTTTCCTCTTTTTTTCCTCTCACATTTGTGAGGCTTTTTTTGCTGTTGATAATGCTCTAAAGCACATCATTGAATTCAAGTGGCAGCCATGTGTGTAGATTTGGGGCAGCGACAAACATTCTATCTGCTGATGTCAGTAAGAAACTCTGGTTTGATCAGATTATTTCCTTTTAACATCTTTTCCCATGAAGTATTTGACAGAAATTGTATATGAGATATTCTAGTAATGTAAGCTGTTGTGAGTCTGAGCAACTTCTTAACAGATTTCTTTCTCTTTCCTTATCAAGACAATGGTGCTTATAATTGAAAGAATTTCAGGGTGTGGGGAAAATACTCTGAAGTGTCAGGCAGAGAAGTTAAAAATTGTGTCCTATAAAAAGTTAAGAAACGCAAATTGCCTTTTAAATGAACTTCATTAGAATTCGCCTTTTTTTCCCAGCCCAAGCCTACTTTTCCTAAAAAGAAAAATGAATAAGAAGATAACTTGCATAAAATTAATGTGGAGTTCTTAGCTTAAACTGGTGATAAAACTTCCTGCCAGAGCTGATAATTTCAAACACTTCAACTTCTTTGTGATAGAACCTGAAAATTCTTAATACGCTGAAGGGCCCAAGACATGATAAGAGAATTGCCTAAGGAAGCATTTAAGAGTGTTCAAGTGTATCACCAAATGATAAAAGTCAGTTAGCCAAATATTTGAATAAATTACAGATCGTTCTATGGTCACCCCAAAGGCATACACAAAGGCACATTTGTAGGCATTATTAGATGTTTTAAAGGCATTGTGGAACCTACTGTTAAGTCTAAAGTTCAAGTACAGGACCCTTTATCAAAGGATATTTGAATTCTTGTGAATAAAGAGATCAGTTCATGCTAGCTTTTCTTTTGGCTTGCTTTTCTGTAGATATGCTTGGCATGGATTTTTTGAAAGTGTTCTCAGAGTATGTAGCATGGCCAAATTTTGAATTTCTTGACTTGATTGCTGTTATTTCCTGGGGCTGTTACTGGAATGGTGTTTGTTCCTTTCACAGGGGACAAGTAACCTATTCAAAGCAGTATGCTTCGAGTAGCAGCCTGGGAAGCTTTGGTGTGGCTTGATGTGAACTTTATGGAAAATGTTATGAAACTAGACATAAAAGCTAAAATTTTCGTTTACTATGATGCAATTAACAAGGGGAAAATGAGGACCTAGAGGTTAGGCCATGTGAGAGTGAAAATTCCAACTTGTTTTTCCTTACCTGGCTTATTTGGACAAGATGTTTTGTTTTTCTTGGGTCTCCATAACCAAAGTCATTGTTACTACCACTTACTAGAAGTCTGTTGTGAGAGTCTGGGTATATGTAAGTCCGTATGGACAGAGATACAGTTTATATACTAAAATACAAACACTCACTCTTCATGTCCTTTGTGATTTTCACAAGTGTCTACGAGTCTGGGAGGTTTTTGAGTAAGTTCTGCTACCTACTTCCTACAGGACAGGGCAAATCTTATTCTCCTGGCAGTGATAGGTAAACAACTTCTGAGTGGGAACCTGTGTGGAACCGAATTCCCTATTAACCTCCTTCCACATCTCCATGGCATTTTTCAATGAAGCTTATGAAGAAACTGATGATTTTTTTTTTTTTTTACTCTTTGTTTCCCTTCAAGCATAATCTGAGAGGAGCGGTAGATGCTCTGAAGCTTTCCCTCAGATACTTTTGATACCAACTCAAAGGACAATTTGCCTTTTGTTAAATTTAACAGGGTTTGTCTGCAGTGCAGTGTGAACTCTCCAAGAAGTGATTCAGAGTCATGATGAATGCTAAATAATATGGCAGCATGAATCATTGTTGTTTTCATTTGGCAGCAGAGAAAATCTTGATGGAATTGCTAAGTGCTCTCAGTTCTCTCCAGATAGCTTAGTGTCGGCTGCTGCATTGTTCCTTTGCTCCTTACTGACACACTCCTTTGGCCCAGTGCTTCTCTGTTCATTGGTTAATGTTTCAAAAGCTGCCACCTTCTATTTGAAGCAATCTTTTCAAGCAGTAAAAATACCAGCAGATTTGCATGCAGTAGAAATAATCAGAAAAAACAAAGTAAAAAAACAAATAAGAAAATGGAATGTTAGCAGCATTAATGTTTTATAAAGTCGGAAAAAAACCCCCATATAGCTAATCAAATTATGGTGAAGTTTTAGGAAGCTTAAAAGATATTTCTCTGGCTAAATACATGGTCTATAGGTTTTGCATGCTATGAAATGATTATTTCTTCTGACCTAATGCTCCTAATTTCAAGCTTTGCTCATGTACACAAAATAGAAGGAGAACAACAAGGTCTTCTAAAATGAGAAACAAGTTGCAACTTATTTGCCAACAAATAAACAAGTTGACAACTTCTTTGTCAGCATATAAACGGTGATTTCTGGTTTTTATTACCGTGAATGACTGCAATGTCAGTCGTTGAAAAATGTATTTACATTCCCATGTCTCGTAAGTGAATATGATTCCCTGTCTCGTAGGATTATTATTACTATATAACAAATTTAAAACATTTCCCTGTGGCCTGCTGCTTATATGAAATGTTGAGGATTACAACTTAGTGATATTTGTGCCCTTGAAACTTATTTGTTGGTAGTTCGAAGTTTTAGGAAGCTTATTCAGAACATGTAAGTGAAAGTGTGTAGCACTGGGCCTGGTTTCATGTTCTCTCCTCAGAGATCTCCTGGTTTTCCAAAGGAATGGTTTTTTTCTCTTTACCAGTTTCCTCCACACACAAATAGATGCAGCTGAAGGAGTGCCACTGAAAAAGCTGGGTGACTGTTCATGGTTTATATCTCACACACACAGAAGACAAATATCCCACAAATACCATTAATTTTTATTCAACTAGGAATAAATCTCACGGCAACTACCCTGGAGCATTAGCGTAATGTTAGAAAAGAGATTTGACAAAAGTTTTTTTCAACAGAAATAGGGCAATGAAGTTGGGAATTTGTTGCTTACAAGCATCTCTAGCAAACTGGAGAGATTGAGACAAGGGAGATGGCAGTAGCAATACAACCTGCTTCTGTGTCAGAGGGGGATGATAGCCAAGAAAAAAGTAGGCTGTGTAAAAGGAAGGGAAATTTTATGCCTGAGAAACAAAGACTTTGTCCAGAATATCATTCTCTCATGGAGCCCAAAGACTGTATGAGGGCAAGAAAAACGCTGTCTAGGTATGTGGGGGTTTTGGTTTGGTTTGGCTTGTTCGTTTGGGGTTTTTTGTTTGGTTTTTTTTATAGAGCCATCTGAAGTAAATAGTGTCTGACTTTTGAAATTTTCATTTAGTCTGTCTCTTTGCTTCAGCAATTATGTCTCCCAGAAGAGAAGAACATTGGAAAATAATGAAGTTAGAGGAAACCTCAATGGCTTGTTAAAAAGGGCATCATCACACATGACCACATGGATCATAGGAAGAGAAATGTGTCAGATGAAATAAGAGAGTTTGTGCTTTAGTTTTACCCTGCAAGCCTGGAAAGATCAGTTGTTATACCGTGATATGTATAATCACAGAAATCACAGAATATTCTGAGTTGGAAGGGACCCACAAGGATCATCGAGTCCAACTCTTAACACTGTCTCCCTGGCAGGAATCGAACCCAGGTCTCCCACAAGCCAGGTGGGGACACTTACCACTGTACTAAAGTGGGGTGTTTTTTTTTTAGCAGTACTTTACATCTGATACTCAGTTGACCCTGAGCAGTATTTTATGCAACTCTAACTAAACTTTCACTGATCCATTCTTCTCTTGAAATCTGAGTAAGTGGCACTATTATTGCATGCCCCAGTAGGAGCTCTGGAAAGCATTGGATGGCAGGAAATATTGGTAGTTCATATCCTTGAAAACGCATTGAGCATGTGAACTACGGTGTTTCTCTCTTAGGTGGTCCTGGAACAGCCTGGAATGCTCTACAAAGCTTCAGGCATCATGCAGGACTGAGAACTTCTGCAGAAGACAGATCAGTAAATCCAGTTTAGAGCAGTCAAAATTACTATTTTACTGCACACTGCAGAATGGGATTTTCTGTTGCTTTTGCAGAAGTACATTCACAGTCCCTGAGGTGAAAATGGTATGATAATCTTAGTGTTCCAGCTTCCTTCACAAGCAGCTCTTGGTGTTGGTGTGCTGCCTTTCTCAAAATGATGCTGAGATTAAACTAAGCATCAGATATCACATCTCTGGCTCAGAGTGGCCTGCTAGACTGTGAGGCATCTAGGTTGTTATTATACTCTGGGATGTGCTCTTGGTCGCTGTACGGGTATTAGATGGTGAGTTGGACTAGATGATCCTTGTGGGTCCCTTCCAACTCATAATTTTCTGTGATTCTGTGTGTGATTCTGTGAAGAGCAAGATTAGATACATGGAAGCTCGCAGTTGAAAATTATTCTAAAAAATGG
Source organism: Pitta sordida (assembly GCA_013390025.1). Classification (NCBI taxonomy): domain Eukaryota; kingdom Metazoa; phylum Chordata; class Aves; order Passeriformes; family Pittidae; genus Pitta; species Pitta sordida. The sequence goes on along the minus strand of WEKX01017445.1, from coordinate 118,151 downwards.
AAGGGTGAAAAGAGAATTTTCACCTACTCTAAAAAGTTTTAGAGTTTGTTTTACCCATTTTTTTTTGTTGTTGTTATAGGAAGAGATTTTTTACCCTTTGTTTTGTCAGCACTCCACCTTTACCAAATGTCTAAGGCTTTTGAGTTTTGGTTCTAATGTAATCTCCTTAGACTTTATTTTTCAATAATAGGCTATATTCTACTGAATGATTTGGGTTCTTTCTTGTGACATAAAATATTATCCATACAGGCACATACATAGTCCAGATAGTGTTACCACAAAATGAAGGAAATTCAACCCTTAAGTGGTGTTGGGTCAGCTCACATATGCCATCTCCTCAAAATAGAATGGTTCACCATTGAAAGAAAGAGTTGTTTCCCCCAATGGGTGTAACTGGAACCTCTGTGACCATGTCAGTTCACAGGATATTCTGAGTTGGAAGGGACCCACAAGGTCCCAAGCAAGCGCCCACCCAGGGATTGAACCCACAACCTTGGAGCCATGGGCATCACGATCCATCCATCTGAGCCTCACATCATCTAGACCATGTCACTGAGTTCCTCATCCAGTCTTTTCTTCAACACCTCCAGGGATGGCGACTCCACCACCTCCCTGGGCAGACCATTCCACTGAGAGATCACTCTCTCTGTGAAAAAGCTCTTCCTAACATCCAGTCTAAACCTCCCCTGGTGTACTTCTTACTGGAAGTTTCAGCTCCTTGGAGTGCACCTATCTGAGATAGTGGCCTATGGAGTCTCCCAGGAAGAGGAATTCAAAACTAAGCCACATTCACTCGCGGAGGTCTGTAACGCTGGCTGCATGCTCATCATAGGCTAGCTATGTCCAACATTTGTTCTTTTTACCACTCTTTTAATGAGCCACAAAAATTAGGAAATCAGGAGTCGTTAAAAAATATCTTAAAAGAAAGCTCTCAGGAGAGGTGACTTAATAAAATAGTATGTTAAACTAACCTTCATTTTATGACCTGAAACTTGGAACACTGAAAGAAATTACTTACTTACAGTAAAATAGAAAAAAAGAAAGAAAGGTCTAATCAGCTTTCTTTATAATGTTCCCTAGAAAAATATGTCTGTTGCTTCAGAGTATACCAAATTGAATTTATTCAACTGTGGATTACTGCACAATACCTCAATCAACTTCAGGTCAGGAAGAATGAAAGTAGAGGAATTATTTAGTAGAACTGTAAAAGAAGATGCATGTTCAATAGTTCATTTGACTTCCTGGGATTTGATTATCAAAGTTATCAAAGTAACATGAAAAACAGTATGTGATTTCTCTCTCTCAGGATGTTATGTACTGAGACTTAGCCCTGATATATGACAAAACATATTTCAAAAACTGCATGAATTTTTAAGGTGTTGCACAGCCACACTCTGTGGTTTAGAGTTCATAGAGAATATTTTCTTGAAAATGCAAAGCTATCCTGGTGGGTTATCTTCTCCTACACTGCTACTCTGGCTGTCTTTCCTCATTATTATTATAGTATTAGAGCAGTAATGGAGGTGATTCATTTAATCCAGAACGATGATCACTTTATTTGGTCTAGATATAACCTGAGCTACCAAATCTGTATGCTGAAAATGGATTTTATTTCAATTAAGTTTCAGTCCACACTCAGAAACTTCTAATAGCAGCAGATTACTTTGTATATGGGAACCAGGTTTTCTACTGGCTTAACTTCCCCTACCTACCCATTTCCTGCTGAACTAAGTGGATTTCTGATTCTGCCAATTTTTAAGGGTTCCTATGAGTGTGAACACTGCATTTCCATCCATGCCATATATCCCCATTACAGTAGAAATTCCTGAGATTTATATAAATTGCTCTAGGAGGGGAAAAGTGGTTTTTTGCTTTTGTACTATATTTTTATAGGTCAATAACAATTTCTGTATCATATGGTTACCTGTGTAATCAGTTACCAGTTCAGTGATTTCCTGACTGAAAACAGACCCATAAAACCCATCAGAAAGTATAAAATAAATATGTTCCTGTTTTTCCATGGGTTCTTTTAGAAATGGAAGGTCATTCTCTGTGAGTTTTAGATAATTTGCTTATAAATATTGTTGAAATTGAGGGATAAACTCTGTCTGCATTATCCTGTTACTGACAGACCCCTTGTTGCCATAAGCTTCAGCCCAAGGGTTTAATAGCATCCCCAAAGAGGCTTGACTAGTGGCAGTTGAGAAATACATGAATTATAGAGAATAAATAGTCAGTTTTTAAGGCAGTATTGAATAGATCCGTAGCCTGGTATTCTGGAAAAATTTACTCAGATTTCTCTGTAAATATACTGAGACATGTTTTAATACGCTTCTGGTTCCAGCCATTTTATCTCCCCCAGGAGACAAAACTTTGCCTTGTTTCTGAGAGTCAAATGCCTGTGCCTAGTGGATGAAGTAAGTGCGCTGGAGTATGCAGGACATGCCTCCAGAGCAGGAGGAGCAGGAGTGCTTGGGGTTGGATCTACCCTGTCCACACTGCTTGGAATTGGCAAGTCTTCCCAGCACAGACAGGGCTGACAACAGATTCAAGTTGTGGCCATGCAGGATATTCCTGCCTTTCTCCCTAGGAAATAAATGTCTCTCCAATGAGTGCCAAGTCATAGTTCTGCTGAAGAGGACTTGAGGAATTACCCTACTTGCTCAGGTCTGCCTCTGGCATCAGATTCCAGGCTTCTCAATAGGTTAATTTGGTGTTTATTTCTGTCAGTAAACTCTTTTGCTACTGTGCTGTTACTAGCACAGATGCAAAACTGGGAGCAAAGCTGCTCAAGACAATGTCACTTCAAATTTAGTCCCCTTTTGAAAAGTGTCCTACCGTTTTAAATGTCCTGTTTAGTGCATTATGGACTGAACACGTGCCACACTAATCATGAAGCCTAATTGCTCACAGCGAGTTGTATGTATTTATAACACATTATAAGCCTGATTTTGTTGTGTGATTTATATTATTTTGTGAACTATCACATGGAAAAGTTGGTGGAGTGTTGGACTAGATGATCCTGAGGGTCCCTTCCAACTCAGAATAACCTGTGAACCTGTGAAACAGTGAAATACTCCTTGATTAAGGTGCTCTTTAGCAGTTAGACTCATAATGGATCCCATCCTCCTTGGATGCCATTACACTCAGTGAAATTATTTGTATAATATGGTACTGTAAATCCTGAACAATGACTTAAATCTCAATGCTTCCACAAACTGAGTGCTAGTTTATCACAGATCTGATATACACACACATAAAAAAAAAAAAATTAAAAATCCAAGAAACTGTAAATAATTAAAAAATCTGAGAAACTGTAAATACTGTGCCAACTGTGTGAAATATTTATTAGGCAAGCTAAAATGTTCTGTCATTTTAATCATTTTAACATAATTGAGAATAAGTGAAATAACCAAATTCATTTTTATCTGAAAGGGAAGTCAGTGTAAATCACAAACCAGCTGTAGACTTTTTGTCTGAGCTGATACTTCAGATTCATTCTTAATCACCTGATTTTAGTAGTTTGTTTTGTTTGTTTTTTTTTCCAAATGGGCTGTAAAATACTTCTTCCTGAATCAGTTATGTCCCTGGTGGGATTTGATGCATTGGTGTTTAGCTTTTAAGTTTTAAATTACTTTTCCCCCCTTATTTTATTGAAACTGGTAGCATTATATCTTAACACCGTCCCTATATTCCTCCTGTAATTTAGTATTTGAAGTGGTTTTTCTCAAACTAGTTCTGCGTTTTCTTTTAGTTGTGTATACATGATTTGGCAGTGGGCAAATTTGGACAGTTTTCCCATATTTGGAACAAAAGCTTGTTTTTTTAAATGTTACTGATGACTGCGTAGAGTTTAGAGCCAGCTCTCCATTGTGCCAAATTATTCAAGCTATCGTCACCCCACAGGCTGCTGGTGTGACTCTCCAGCATTGCTCATGGGAGGATACTCTTCCAGCTTGGTGATGGGAGATAATGCTATCTGTCATTCCGTTTCCCCCATCCAAGGGTGATCCTGAAATACCAGCGCTAAAAGCAAACTTGCTACAATGGATTTGCCATCTGAAATATGTAAATATTTATGAATGTTCAAAGGGAAGTGTTACTCAAGGGTACCTCTCGCTATTCAGAGTTATGAGGGAAAAATATTCTTGCCAGTGCAGAAAGTGTCTTAGATCTTTTATGGCACATGGTTCTTGTAAGTGGTTAATCTGAAGCAAGTTGTTTTTATGCTTTCAACTGCAAATACCTACATTCAATCACCATAAATGTGAGGTATTGTGCCTTTTAACTGTGCCAGGCAACAGACTTTGGTGTACTGTTAATATATTTGTCTTCACTGTGTGCTTGATTTCATCCATCTCTAAAGAGTGAGCGACAATATTTGCTGAGTAAACATAAAAAGATATGAGACAAACCTCTGCCAGGATTAACTAGAACATAGATCTCTCTGTTGGGGCAAGAAGAAGGACCAGATGATCTCTCAAAGTCCAGTGCTGCAGTCTTTGATAGTCTATTTATTCAACTATTTTTGGTCTTTTAACAGAAGAGCACTAAGGTGCACTTTGTAAACACTCGTTGATTAGTCCATGTGAATTTTCAGGGAAGGGATTTCATACTCAAAGAAATCTGTTATACAGTTTCTGACTCATCATTAAAATATTTCAGAGGCTGTTCTTCCTATTGAAGGGGAGGTGGAAAAGTTGAAACCAGGAGTAGAAAGTTCTCTCTGTATTTGGTGGATTTTTTACTTCTACCCTAAATGAGTTCAGACCTCAACATTTTGTGAGGCTTATACAAATATGGAAAAATTAGATCCTCTGAAAGCCGCTAGCAGTCCTGTGAATGTTCCTTGCCAATAGGCAGACCTAGAGATATTCTAAGTATCTCTCGTGTTGTAAAATTCAAAATAGTTGGTAACCATTGCCTGTGTCCACATTGCAAAATTTCTTTGAGATGTACCTTTACACAGAGATGACTGAATATGAAAGAAAAACAATCAGGCTCTGCAATCCATTTGAATTATGTATGGAGAACACACAGAGGTTCACAGCTTGTTTTTGCCTAACAGCCTATGGTGCATAAGATCACCATATTCCTTTGCATTAATGCTTTCTCATTTACCATCTGCAAGGAAGTAATTGCAAAGCTCAATTTCTTTAGTCAACTGTTGCTGTTGGAAGGCTTGTGACATGAAACAACTTCAGCTTGATTGGTATTTATTAACTGACACTTTAAAGTGGAAGGGTTTTATAATTTTGCTTAGTCACTGAGTTTTATATACCTCGGTGAAACAGACTCAGTCCCAGTATCTCACTACATGTGGACCCATTCATTAAGCTGAATGCCATAGTGTTTAGTCTCTACAGGTCTGTAAAAATCAGAAAACTTCTATACAGTGACCTAAGCAGGGACTTAGAGGTCAAGCTTCAGATAACTATTTCAAAAGCCTTGGCCCTAGAGTGTCAGAAACATGTGCCTCGTTTCTTGGCAGGGTTTTATTTTATTTATGAAATTGTAAAATTATTATTATTAAAATCAGATTCGGTGACATTATGAGTGGGTGTTACAAGCTCACAGAAGCTTTCAAGGGCTGAATCACATGCATCTCAGTTCCTATATTGCTCTCAGACCTCCTAGTCAATGTTGTAATTTGTTCTGTCTGCTTGCTTATTTTATCCGAAGGTGGGTGTACATCAAATGAAATCAATGCATCCTCCCCAAGGCAGATGTGAACTCCATCATGGTCACAGCATGGCTGAGATAAGAAGTGACCTCTGAAGACCTTCTAGTCCCACCTTTGTGCTCAGTTGTGTCAGCTAGAATTAGTTACCCAAGACCATGTCCAGTTATGTATCTTCAACATCAGTATTATCTTTGTTACACTATCAAAAAAGATTTAAAGTGACTGGAAATTTAAGGTGGAAATACAAAGTTAGAACATAAAAAAAATTGGCAGCATTTTTGCATGTGGACCTAATCACTTTTAATTTACAAACCCAGATGGGCCTCACTGCCTGTACGTGTTTATTTCAGATGTTGGATAGTTCTCACCAAATCTGCTCTTGTCATCCCAATTCACAGAAGTTTTTCTGATGGCCAGATGCTAAGGAGTTGTAAAAGTACCTTCTCTTCAACAATTAAAAGGATAGAGCTTCAGAGCAATGTCTTACATGACTAAAACATTGTGGTTATTAAAAATACAGATTCAAAGAGAATGGTTAGTAGTATTTTAAGAATGCCAGAGTGGCATGAAAAAAAAAAAAGAAATTGTACTGCACTTGCAATAAAATAGACTGGAGACTGTGCATGACCCAACTCAGGTGGGTTTATACCATGTCCCAAGGCCTGGGTAGGTAAAGTCAGGTTCACAGAAGGATGCCCCAAGCTACATCCCCAAATGGGGTCAGTGCCACCTTGGCTGGGGAGCTGCAGTGTGTGGCAGGTGGAGTGTTGTCTCAGGGAGCTGCCACTGGTCCAGAGCATGACAAGGTGTTTCTTCAGACACAGAACTATGTTACACTGTGCACAGCATCCCGTCTCATCTCTGCATGAGCTTCTTTTAACAATTTGAGGTCGGTCTAAGTCTGAGATAAAGGTTGAGGGCTCTCTCTGTAAGCTTAGTTTGTTACATATCCTGGGTCCAGAATAGCTAAATATTTGTTCATTATTTCAGGCAGAAAAATGTAGCTGACAGATCCTTTCCTCTGGCATCAGAGAGCTCTCTGCCAGAGCTCTAACATGTGTCTGGGCAGTGTACAATCTTCCGAGGGAAACGCAGTCAAAATCTGCAGGGATGGGCTTCCCTGAGAGCTCCTGCTTTTACAAATTTTACTGTTGTCTTGTACTGGCAAGACCATTTCTGTGCCATTGACACCTTAATCATTAAGTATCTACAAGCTTTCCTCACAATCTTGTACAGTAGGCTCAGCCTTGCAATTAATCAGCCAAGCTGCTCCTAGACCTGTCAGTCTGTAAAGCTTGGTATATCCACACAGATTTCCATGTGCTGTGAGCTCAGGTGTGTCCTGGGATGCCCTGCTCTTATAGGATGAGTCTTTAATTCCTGGATGGTAAATCCCAGCCATGTATATACTTGCTTTGACTATGCTAGTGGATATTTTAGGCTTTCCAACAAAGGTTTTAATGGTATGGATCGTGTAGCAGTGAAATTCAAAGTATTTATGAATGGATTTTAGTAAGGAGTAAAGGGAATGACAGGATTTTAGTGAAGAGTCTTTAAGAGGTATGCCCTGGTACTCCAGCTGATTTTGTTCATTACAGTGCAAATGAAACCAACAGGAACAATGAGTTCCAAAATCAAAGTCGCAGATGGATGGAGAAGAATCAGGCACTGTTTAATAAGTATAGGTGTTACATGTGGATACAGACAAGAGGAAACAGAGATGTAACTTGTTCACCTTCTTCACAAACTTTACATGCATTTGATGCCAGCTGGTTTCAGAGGGATTTGTGAGTGGTAGTGCATATCAAATACCAGGTCCATTTCACATCATTAGGGAAGGATAGTCCTGATGAGAGCAAAAGGTCGGAGAAGACTAGTTCATTAGGGAATGGTCACATGGAAGCAGTGGTTGGATGGTTTAGTATTGGAAGAACACGCAATCCTTTTTTTGAGTTTTATCCAGTGATAACTTGTACCAAGGTCCCTAAATAATGTCTTCAGATTTACTCCCTCTCTTTGCTAAAATACCACTGATATGTTCTTTGTTTATGTACCTGAAGGGATTAAACAAAGCGTGTACAAGAAGAACAAATCTTTATTAGGATTTGATACAAAATACCTTTTCTGAAGCACGATTGCAGCACAGCAATTTCAATTAGTTTTCACAAATGCTTCCAATTAACACCCACAGTGTTTACTTTTTAGCTACAGAGAAGATTTGCTCACATAGAAAATATAAAAGGAACTCTGGCATAAGCTTTCATGTGCAGCTTAGCAAAAAGACAGAGTAACTTCTTTTTTGGTTGTCTTTCTGCTTTTAAGAAAGTTATTTGCTTTTGCTGTAATTTGGGGGGTTTTGTTCTTCTCGATGGTAATAGGAAAAAAGAAAAAAAAAACCCTATGTGCCATGTTTTTCAAAGACATGTTATGAAACCTACTGGCTCTCTGTGCTTTAATCACCCTGATTTGTCTGTGGGGAAAGAAGGACACATTCAGTAGTCTCCAGTTTGTAGTGTATTTGAATGGTGCCCAATTTTTGTTTGCCTCCTCACACATTTTGTCTTCCTATGTTTATGGACTTTACTAGAGTTTCTTATTTTCCTGGTTTGAGTTCCCTCATTGGAATTGCAGCATGTGGTTCAAGTTCTTCATATGACCTGCCCTTGTAGCTCTGGTAACAAACCCTGCCAGTTCCTTTGAGAACAGCTTTGCAAGTAGCTCTTCCAAGGAGTGATAAACCTCTTAGATGGGAATATTGCACAGAATGCAAGTGTTCAAGGACTGTGTAAAGCTTGGTCATGTCGCTATCCAAATGCAAAGATTTGTAGGATGACAAATGAGATGTAATTATATCCTCATTTAGTAAGTATATATGTTGTTATATGGACTTTTTTGGTGCTTTGTAGATTGAAGCAGTGGTAGTAGGGCAGTGAACATTGAGGCAGCATCTTCGGTTTGATCAGATGAAATGTATATTGCTGGTTCATGTCGCAGGCAGGATGACACTCTTGGGGCCAAAAAGTCCAAAGTGTCCATGTCATTTTGATCTGTCTTTCCTTCTTCCAATGTGGCATGGTGGCTATAATTGACGTCTACAGTGTCAGGGACAGAGAGTGAGAAATCAGGAAAATGCACGAGGCTGACTGACCTTCATAAACAGTGATTAGTCTGACTCTCAAAACACCAGAGAAGTTTTGTTCACAGGTTATTCCGAGTTGGAAGGGCCCCATAGGATCATCTAGTCCAACTCCCAAGTGAACGCCCACCCAGGGATCAAGCCACAAGTGTGGAACCACGGGCACCACGCTCCATCCATCCAAGCCTCCCACCATCTTGGCCATGTCCTGTTCACTTCCAGTTTGTTTAGGCCACTTAACACTTTCCAGGATAATTAGGATGGCCATGTTTGCTACGTAGAGTACAATTTACATATTTGCAACTTATATCAGGGCAGATTTAGAAAGTGGGGATGACGTGAAGGCCTTGGAAATACAAGAGTCATATGCCTCTAGGAGCTTCTTGCTATTTAGCTTTCTGAAACATCCATGTATGAGGCTTTTAGAGCTTTGGAAAGATCACCAAAATTACTATGGAATAAATGCCGCTCAGAATTTGAAAGGTTTGGATATTAATTATAACTCCAAGTCTACTGCCTTCTGGAGCAATCTCCTCCTGCGACGTAATAATAAGAATATAGCTGTATGAACCCTCAAAGGTTAACTAAGATGAATGCCATACAGGAAAATGAGATCATTATGCAGTCTGAAGATGTCAAGTGGTCTTCAATGCAATATATTGCAATATGCAGAAAAGGTAGAAATCTAATGCTCATAGATGGAGAGAATTTAATAATGGAATTTCATTACAAATTTAGCTGTGCAGGAAGCGTTCTTTTGAAGATGCTAAAAGGATTAAATCTGAGAAGTCAGACAGTAACCATTCTGAAAAATGTGGATGTACTGCAAGTCAAATTGCAAATCATTGCAAATGAAAATCCAGTCCAAGGAAATTAGCCTGTATCTGTGCAAAATCGCTCCTCACAATGAAAGGTCAAACAAGATACTGCAAAAATTGGATAGCGGGTGATAGTTTGAAGCTTTTGAATCTCTGTAATAAATGGAGTCTGGTACGTTTACAGTGCTCCAGACTACATCATAGTTAGATAAATTAGATACATACAGTACTTAATGCTAATAGTGCTTTGTAGAAAGGTCTCATGGAAAAGACTTTAAGATTCCCAAGCAATATTTTATGTAATGTCAGGATTCAGAATTATAATGTGTATAAAAATAATAACATCAGGAAAAATATGCTGGGAGCTCTTAATGAAGTGATTTAAATTTGCTGTATTTATCAAGAAAATGAAGCTATTTGGAAAATGCAGTAGGGGAGGGCCTGGATATAAATGCCCATATGTGTTAGTAGATGAACAATCAGTTTGACACATCCTGAGTTGTCCATAATGGGCAATGACTGATGGGTCCCAAGAGTCTCTCTGCTTTGATCACAGGTGTTAGAGTTGCTTCAGAAGGTAAATTTTGAAGTAAAGAGCTAAAATATTCTGAACTCTACCAGAACACAAATGTGAAGCAAGCCTAGTGTAATGTATGTAACTATTGAAAATCCACTTTAGTACAGTGGTGAGTGTCCCCATCTCTCATGCGGGAGACCAGGGGTTTGATTCCCGCCAGGGAGGCAGAGGTGCCGTTTAAGAGTCAGACTTGATGATCCTTGTGGGTCCCTTCTGACTCAGAATATTCTGTAATTCTATTAGTACAAGAAACTGTAGTTCAAAAATATTCTGCTGGACTCTTCTTTGCTTAACACTCAGTGGAAAAAACAGAGCACCAAGAGGCTCTTTAAACATGTGTTTTAAGTATTGTCTTCAACTATGGAAATTTTCTTTAAAGAGATCTCCCAAGACGTCAGACATTTCAGTGCCCAGGTTGTGTTCTTGATGTCAGTCCCTTTTCTGTGTCCCTTGCCCCCAGCACCCCCGAGCTGCTGCGCTGGGCAGTGCCAGGTGTTGGTGTGTGATGGATTCAGAGAGAGGAGCTGCCACCTGTGGAATTCCAGGCAGCAGATCGAGAACTTCTCTGTGTTTCCTTGTGAGTTTGTCAGCCAGCCCCAACCAGCTCTGCTTTTGCTGACTAGAGGACTTGTGCTGCTATCCCAGCTTGTTTCCTGCAGTCCTGAGCAGGAATTGCCCTTCCCTGGTAGTTCCAGCCATCCCTCGTGTAAAGCAGAAACTTGGAGCAGGCTGAGCCTCCAGATACTCGGTTGGGTGTAAATCCAGGAAGGAGTGGTGGACCTGGTGGGATTCTTTCTTCAACACAGTGAAAATAATGTGAAAATTATTTTCAATGAAAATACACTTTTACTGCTAATATTATAAAAAAATATTGACACTAGTGCCAGTTGTTTCCAGGCAAGGCTGGCATGTGTTCTTTTGTGTGCATGTTTTATGCAAGCAAGGTTTCCACCCTGCTGGGAGGCATACTAATAGCCACATTAACATACTTTGGTTTTAAAATAACATACTCCTAATTAAGCAGGGATTAACCGAATCTTTCCCAGATCGCAATAGGATGCTAGTTACTGTATTGTGAATTGAAAAGGTACGATGAAATTTAGTTTTAAGTTACTGCCTGGGTTATTTTCAGGGTTTTTTTCTGAAAACGTAAAGGTTGCTGCCCCTGTCCTTCTCGTGTTTCTGATGCAAAAAAGGAGGGCATGAGCAGCAGTTGTAATGTAACAATTGATGGCCAAATATTTCTTTTAAGCTAATGCATCAATTGTGATGAGATGTCTACAGAGAAATTTTCTATAATAGTTGATAAAAGGATTGGAATAGTTTGTTGCATGCTGATATATTTAGTCTAAAAATACAAATTTTATGGTGTAGTGTTCTCTTAAGACTTGGACTTTGGGATTTTTATGAAGCAGTGGATGATACAATACTATAATAAGCAGTCTACTTGGAGATCATATGTGCTGGATTTAGATTTTCCACAGCTACCAAATGGCATTTTCCCAGCACTATCTTACTCCTAAGGAACAAACAAATATACTGGAAAAGAAGCAAGCCAGAATTTGTTGCTTTAATTTGGAAATGTTCATAGTTGATTCTTCAAAAAGAACTGTTTCTATCTTTAGAAGGAAACAAATCCCACAGCTCTTATGGCGTTCAGACCAAATAATTTCGGATTTGAATTGGGGCTTTACCGGCATAAAAACTATTTTGATTTTGTCCATACTTTTAGAAGTTTCAAAAATGAGAAGCTGTAACTTCCAAGTTATTCAAATGATATGAATTAAACCCCATGATTTCAATAGCACAGCAGATACCTACCAGCTCATCCCAAATGAACTTGGCAGTAAAGTGACATTCCTCATAGGGTTGTGGTGGAAATGGATGCTGAAGGCTCTTCTTTGCTTGCTTGGTAGGTGATAGGGTAGGTCCTACTCCTTCTCTTTATGCCAGGTTAACAGGTTTTGGTGTATCTGCAAGATAATACATTATTTTCAGCAGAAATTTTCAAGACTATATGATATAATAAGAGGTCACATGAAAGCTGATTTTTACAAGAGCTAATTATAACTTGTACTTCCTATGACATCAAGCGTGATGGTGCATTCAGGATCTGGATATGTAATAGTGTTTTCTGAAAAGTTCTCATTAACTTCAGTGACGCCAGTATTTCAACATGTGAATTTTTGACAAAATCCACTTTAGTACAGTGATGAGTGTCCCTGCCTCTCATGCAGGAGACCAGGGGTTTGATTCCCGCCAGGGAGGCAGTGGTGCCGTTTAAGAGTTGGACTTGATGATCCTTGTGCGTCCCTTCCAACTCAGAATATTCTGTGATTCTGTGATTTACAGGGATTATCTCATCTACTCTTGTTTGCATTGCCAATGACATATTAACCATTAGAATAATGAACAAAAGTTGCTCATATTGGTATAATTTGCTTTTATTTTTCTTCTGAGAAGCATCTTGTGTGACTGCAGCTCTGCTGATACAAAAATAAGTCCTTTTTGTGAACTAATCCCATGTATTGGAAAGAGTCCTCCTACCCAGGCAGGCTGTGTTTCTCCTTGGTGTATTGGGTGCTGTATTGCTATTGCTGTGGTGAATTACATTCTTCTGTGAGTGGCAGTCTGCCTTTGAAAGGGGAAGGTAATAGCAGGTCATGCACAACTTAGTCACAGGTAGTCAAGAAACCAATCTTTCTGACCTGGAATATGGACAGAACAGTTTGTGTCTGATGTGTAGGAAACTGTTTGGTAGAGCGAGAGTCATTCATTCAGAGTAGCTGGTAACTCTGCTCTCGGACAAGGTTAAAAAAACAAGCACCTGAAATAGTGTTACTGCTGTCCTGACCCTCGTGGAGGCTTTTACCGGTGTCATCAGGCTTCTTGCATACTAGCTGCTGGTTTGCTCTCAGGGAGGTAATTCTGTGCAATAAATATAAAGCCAAATTATAATTTCTGATCTAAAGTAAGATTTAAATAAAAATTAATGTGGCATGCAAAGCTAAATCCTATTTATTAAAGCAAAAACCTGTCTTTTAATGCTCCCTGGCATTGTTTTAAATAGCTATTTAATAGTGAATGTTACTTCAGATTGTTTACTTGGACCTGCTTTGAGTCAAGGATTGGATTGCAGAGATTCCCTTCAAAGCAGATGTATTCTGTGATTGCTTTCTGTTTCCTCTTCCTTTTATAGTCCTGCTCTCAGCTGTTAGAGAGAGGTTGGATCCAGAGAGGAATACTAGTGGCTCTGCTTCATGCAATTCTAACTGCGTATTTGCATATTCCTTTTTTAATGCAACTTATGTGACTAATTTCCTCTGAATCCACTCCAGAAATAAAGTAGTTACACTTGGACTATTGTGTTTTAATTGGCAGTTTCTTTTGCTGATGAATCTGTTATCATAACATGAACTGCCACGCTGTTTCTTGGAGTCATGATTATTTATCAAGTTTACAGTACAGCGATACATTTTGCTGTATCTTGTGGTTATGGAAATACAGAGATTTCTAATGTGCTCTTTAGGTTGTATTTTTCTTGATTTATACGGTCTGATCTGGCTCTGTTTGGGCATTTAGTTCCTTTTTCTCAACAGTAATATTTCTGTTCTATACACGTCCAAGAAATAGCTTAGAATTAAATACTGTACATTGCAAAAAAAAAAAAAAAGTGCCACTTGGATTACTGGAAACAGCTGCTATCCAGCTGGGACTAGAATGCATTTGTCAGGCACTTCTCTTTAACATTTAAAGGTCATTTCACAGATGAATCCAGGAACACCAAGAAATGAGATTATGAACTCAGAATTTTGGCCGAGGTTATTTCAGCAGTGTATTATATCACTGTGTCAACTGTAATGCACAGTCTTGGTGCTTGTATGCTTCTAACTCTATGGCCCCTTTCTAAAACTATGGTATCTAAATAAATATCAGAAGTCATTCTTGCATCAGATGTGATATGAATATCTGATTTCAGGGATACTGCCTGTTTCTGACTAAGTTTAGTCACTGCTGTGAACACATTATAGAAGCCATGATCTATCCAATAACGGTCCCTAAATGGGGAGCAGTCATACACTATAAACTGAAGTGAAATAGTTTTCCTGCTGAGATTAATTCAAGCATCCAGCAATCTGTACATTGAGAGGAATAATTAAGTTTATATAATTACAGGTCTGTGTTGAAAGATATTTTGAAACATAAACACCTTTCTGTTGAAAGCATTAGGTATTGCCATCAATGTTGCAGCCTCTGTCCCTCTGCTGTTTGTGTGGCTGTTGGTTGGCAGTGCTTGGAATGTGCCTGTTCAACATTTAGCTTTAGTGTTTGCATGTTCAATGGTTTTGAGCACATACACACCCAGCTGGCAATCTAAGAAAAGACATTTTGTGTTTCTTTTTATTAATCCTGCCTTGCTGCATTAAAGTGCTAGAAGGAATGTTTATCTGAAAGAGAATTTGTTTTCTTTTCCTCTCTTAAGGTTAACACCTTTAGTAAGCCCTACTCTGCTCTCAGAGATAAGTATGTGAGTCCCTCCTGTTGTTAGTGGGATGGAAGGGCAATGATGGATTCCTTTGTGGCAATGACATTTCTGTTGACAAGATCTCCGGGTATCAGCTGTCCTTTAATCCTGACACAGTGATGTGGATGAGCTCTTATATCTGCTCAGAGTTCTCAGGGCTCCATATGGTCCGTGGCTCAAACTGCAGAATCACAGCCTTGGGGAAACGATGCAGTGTTGACATTCGGCCTTGGGATTTGGGAGATCTGAGTTTTTTCCTCCCCTTCTGTAACTTCTGTTATGACCTTACAGATTTATCTGGCATCTCAGTTTATCTCTCTGTCTTGCAAAGTGTTGTGACACTCTGCTGCCAGAATGTGGGCTCGGTGATACTTATGATGGGATGCACCTTAGAACAAGAATTGAGTACGTACTGTCTTTGAACAGTACCCAATAAATTATAGAAGGAAAATAAAAGGAATTTACAGCCCTTGTAATAAAGACATTACTTCAAGAGAATTGTACTAACAGAACATAACAGATGCAATATTTCTTTTTTCAGCATCCCACTCCTCCATAAAACGGTGTTCACCTGTCACTTTCCAAAAGATAACTTTCATAGTTCTTTCCATACTATTGGGATTTATTTAGATGCAGCAATATTTCTAGGTGTAGGACTTAATGATCTAGAGGGCGGTATCCCATTTTCATGGCTGGGATTGGAACTATGCATCATTTCGAAAAAAACCCAAAATGAACCCAAGTAGTGAATGTGTCTGTTAGACGGCTTTAGGAATTGTTGCCAGCACAAAACCTGTTTTGTATTGGGAGCTAAGTGAGTTTAGTGATTGCTGTTTTGAAGTGGAATAATTTGGTGGTATGTTGTTCTTGTGCTGTCAGATTCCCAGGACCTTACAAAAGGATTCAGTGAAGGTCTTTCCATTCATATACATAATGTTTGTGAAGGACCTGAGAATGGACTGCAGCAGCCCCCATCAAACCCTTGGAAAGCAGCAGGTGTGCTGCCCACTCCTCTGTGGGGTCCTGGGCAATTGAAAGTGTATGTGTGTGTGTCTTGGACTTAGAGGGAAAGGTTGTTTTATTCCCCCTGCCTTTATTGTAACAGAAGGGTGCAGTTCATGTGCTAGAGTGAAGAAGCCCTTGGCTTGTAGTCCAAGATGTGAGCTGGAATGAATTGTAGGCCTCATTTATCTTAATAGACCTGAGGAAGTTTGACAGCAGCTGGGACTTCGGCTTGCTGAATGCAAAGGTTGTGACTGTGAAAGTTCATTATGCTATTCTGGCTTTACATGTGGGTAGCCTGAACTTCCAAGATTAGATTATGCATCTCTGTCAACAGCACAGGTTGGGTATGGTAATGGAGGAGAGGGACTATACCACTTTTCGGGTTTTGAGGTCTGTCCAGATCAATTCCTTGCATCACGTTGGTAATTTCCCTTAGGTGGCTTATCTATTACCAGATAACACGAGGTTATTAAATACGTGTGCACAGCAAGGCCTCCTTATCTGCTGGTGCATTGTTACCCTCTGTTGCAAACATTCTCTGTACACATGTGCATTACAAATGACATGCCTCTATCTGGTTATAAATATTTTCCATTTGGAATTATCTGCTTCTGCTGCAGAGATGAGAGGTGATCACTTGAGCATGAAAGATAAAGAACCAGAGGTAAGGAAAATAAAAATGATGAAGCACTGGGTCTGCATATGAAATAAGTGGCATAATCCAGTGTATGACCTTATTAGATAAAGTGCAGCAAACAGGTTCTCTTACATGCCTTGTTGCTGCCACGAATTCAAGTCATTATATGAATTTAGGTTGGTTGCCTACACAGGAACTGAGAGGGAAGAGAGGAGGGGTTTTGCAGTAAACCTGTTAGAGCAGGCTTTCTTTGCCAGAAAGTAAGTTAACTATGTTAATTCATTCCGTTTTTTCTAAAGGCTATGAAATTGTTACTGGAAGAAGGGAAAAGCAGCTCTTTCTGTTTCAAAGACTTTAAGGCACAAGAAGTCAAATGGACTTATAAAGAAGACGGAAAAATCATGGTTTAAAATTCATTGGCTTGTACGAATTCTGTTTACTGGTCTTTCATGCAGAAGCAAGATGTACCTGATGAGACAGATGTTCCCAGTGTGGCAGCAGCCCTCATGGTGATCTGACCTCTTGTGCTCTGCCAGGTGGCTGGTTTGCTTCCGTTCAGGGCCGTGGATCCTATTCTGACCTGCTGCATAGGGCTTTCAGGAAGGCTCTGGGATCCTTGCCAAAAGCCAACTGACCAGTCGTCTCTTGGCTCCAAAACCAGGCATTAGCTCCAGTATATTCTTGCAGCTGCTGTAATAATTTGCCTTTAAAATTGTCCTCTATTATCTCAGAAAATATCCAGCACTTCTCTTTACCTGGGTACCAGAGTGTGCCTTCTAGGCAACTCAATGAACATTCAGAGCTAGAGCATGAAAATAATGAATTGGCAGGATTTTGTTCCTTTCATATAAAGTGTCAATCCACAGTTTCTGGCACAGAGAAGCCAATTGTTAAGTTAAACCCCATTCTGTATTGAAAAGTAATTCTTTCCCTTCACAGTAAAAGAGGCCATGTTTGTGCCTAGTGCTAAGGTTAGAGAGAAACATAGTAATTCCTGGGTCTTTGGCATGAAAATAAATTTTTCCCTAAAGGTAAAAGCATAGGGTTTGCAGAGATGGCAGTAACAACCAGGATGCATTCTGCTGTGCCAAAGTCAGCAGGGATTTTTAGGCTTTAGAAAATGCACACTGTTATGAGAGAGATTTTATTTATTTATTTGTGATTTTAGCTCTGTTGGCAAACTTACAGCTAAGAGAAGCTTTAAAAACCTAGTAAAATGCATCTGTCTCAGCAGAGTATGAGTGTGTTGCTTCATAAATGTAGTTATTCTGAGAGATGTGAGGACTCATTTAAGCACTCAGAGTGGGAGTACATTAAGGCATGAAAGTTACTGAAAGTGAGGCTTAGTTAGCTGTTCTTTAAGCTCCTTCTCTGTGGCTGTGAGACAGTATTTTGTTATTCGTGACAATGCTGTACGTATCAGTAACTTTAACATTTGAAGTATAGGGACAAATCCATAGCTGCTGTATAGGACACCTTGTATCGCTGAAGAAGCCTGGTAAATTCTCAGTTTAGGGAGGACAGAGGCTTACAAAATATAGCCACTTGGCTTGCAGCTGTATGAAGATCTTGATCTTCACATACATACCATCTACAGATGGTTTTCCTCTCAAGGAGCACCCTGGGTCATATGTGAGAAATCTTTTCTATATCATTTGACCTGCTGCAACCCCCCAGCATTCGAAGAGGAGGCAGGACTGTGGTCCCCCTGAACTGGGACTGGACACACAGGCCAAGCAAGCTGCAGAGTTGCACGGAGAGCAGTTGCATTGCCAGGGCATGTCTCAAGCCATCATTCTCTCAGACCACATCCTGAAAGGAAGATGTCCTGTGAAGGGATTTTGTCAGCTAAATGATCCCTTCACATACAATCCCTAGCTGTGGAGTGCCTGATGCCCTCGGATTCCTTATGCTCCTTCCTTCATCCTGCCCTACTTCTGCTGCTTCCTAAGAAGGCAAAGTTGCATGAAGTCCTTAGCACTGCTTTGTCATGATGAATGGGTAAACTTGACAAACAAAATCTTTGTGGATTTGTTAAAAACAAGCAAACAACCTCTTAGAAGTGTTTGAACTTAATCGTGTTAATATTAAACATAATTATGGTGCGTTAATTATGTTTTCTACATTTATAAGGAGGGTTGTGCTGTGCTCTCCAGACATCTGTACCATATAGAGACAGGTGGTAGAGTGCAACAGTTCCAAGTGCCAGATCGGCACCATTTTCCCATTCCATATATGGCTGTTCTTTCACTCCAATTGCAGATACTCATTCAGCTTAGTCAAATTGAGTCCTTATATGAGAGATTCTGTGCTGAAAGGCAAAGGCATCTATCTTTATAAGCCTGTTTGTTTCCATAATTAGACAGTGAATCAACAGTGTATTGAAGATGACACATTTGCTTATTCCCTTTCTTCTCCCCATGGTGGCATAAAGCAGTGAAGCACAATAATTAATGAAAAAGGCTGTTTATTATTCAGGCAACATCTTGAAGTGGAAAAAACCCCAGAACATGGGTTAAAATGATATTGCTGAATACCATGAGTGTCATAACAAAACACATGATTAGTTCTGAGGGGAGAGTCCCATCATTCAGGCCAGTTGGGCAGGGTGCTCTAAAACTGTCAAATACAATCAAACTCAAGATTTCTCATGTAAAAGTTAAGAAAGCATGGAATGCATGAAAAAAACCTGACTCAAGTATTTTACTAGAGCATCTCTAAAGTTCTTTCCAAAATAGTGACTCTTTAAGCTTCATTTACATGTCTGCTCTGTCTTATGGCTGAGTGAAAATCATACATTTTTTTAGTGTAGCCTTATCTTTTCTTCCGGGAGAGTGTGCCCAGTAGGTCTTGTAAGACAAGAGTGCACATAATGCTCTGCTCAGCTCTGCCTTTGTAAAGCAAGGCTGATCTCTTTTAAATACTAAGACCAAAAGGTGCCTGAGTGCAAAATCCTTCTCCTGTGGATATGCTATAGACTAAGTCGCTGCGTATGGACCAGTGTTGAAGATTAGGTAAAATGTTGCACTTTCCTCCACCTCTTGAAGCTGATTTTGAATTCCAGGGGAAGATTCCTCCGTACTGACTGACCACGGGAGAACCTCCAAGGTTCTCCGGAGACTCTCTTGGACCATTTGCTTCATTTGCAAAAAGCTGCAGTTTGCCCAGAAAACTGGAATTGTGTGCTGTCCTGTAAATGTCACGGCTGTAATGTGCACTGAAGTCATGCTGGTGGCAAGCCAAGATTTGGGGTTTATTCCATTTCCACCTGTTTCCATACTACATTGAGCTATGAAAAATATTTTGCGTTTACTCAAGCTTATAAAGGCAGTCCACATTAGGAAGAGTGTATGACAGGAGTAAGAATAGCCCAGTTACTAAAACAAAGCGATTGAGAGAACAATGACTCGATCAAGGCTACTGATTTGAGTCCTTGATTAGAGCCTGCTTTCCTTTTGTATATTTTATATTCAGTGGTGATGCTACATTGTTGTTACAAATAAAGCTTTCTAGTATTGCAAAGCGATGAACAGCCACTCACACTGAACAAAGCTTTGATCTTCATGTTTTGATATTCACCCTCCACAATGTTGCATTTTGGGGATCGAGAACTGTTCTGCACTATTTTTAGATGGACACAATTTCAGTAACATAAATGTCTTCTTTTGAATTTAAAATGCTGTTAACTAGTGATTGGTTTGAGAGTTTTGTGCTTGCTACAAATCTCTGTGATAGGGGTTGAACACTAAGAACATGTAGCTTGGCATGGGCATGATAGAAAGGAGTATGTTTTTTCTGGTTTTATAAAGGAGAAAACGTGTATTGATCATAAGTAGCAAATCCAATTCTAAGTGGAATAGTGCTCTGTGCTATGCATGTGAGTTGCTCATGTTGTTTTTTCCAAGTGATGCAGTGATAGACAAACAAATAGATATTGGCAATATAATGTGGCAAATTCTAGGAATATAACCAATCAATTCCTAAAATATAACTGCAGTGTAAGTACTGTGATGGATATGGTCAGCAGACTATTTTTCTTTTTTTGTGCTATCTCACTTTCATGCAGAGTTGATTTACAGAGAGGTATGTGGCATGCACAGTCCTGCAATGCCTGTGGCACCAACTGCACAGGCATCACACCTGGTGGCTGTCTGAGAGCCCTTACAAAGAGGGATGAATTTAAGGAGTGTTTGTACTTGATCACCTTGTCCTTTCCTTCATATCCTCTGAGAAGTAGGTTGCTAAATTCATGTGTGTTGTACCAGTATTAGGTTAGATGTCCCATTGTGAAACAGCTCTGTTAATCTTTGTCAGCTTAAAGAGGGGATACGTCTACCTCATTTCCAAGGAGGAACATTTAATGTGGCAAATAAAATGTGCTTGCTTTTAATTTTCTGTTGCATTACCCATTCTAGTGTGCATGTTGTTCAGATCTGCTTGAGGTGGCCAGTTCCCAGAGTGGATGGCTGATTGCTTGATGATCTACATGGGCTCAATGCAGAGATGTCCCCTGGCGTATGCCTAGGAGCTGATTGCACCACTAATGTGTAAAAAGTAGAAGGGAAAACCTCACTTAGGTTTAAAACTAAAACCTGGCTTTATTTTATTGGGAAGCAATTTGGGCCAGCCAAGATGACAGAAATTGTATTCCCTCCTCACACCACTGGCCATGGGGATGCTGCTCATTCCTCTGCTGGGTGCCAGCCCTTGGCTGATACTGCATTCCCCCAGGGCCCCAGGTTTTAGGCCAAATGCAGAGAAAAAGAAAACTGTTGCTCTCTAGGGTTTAAAGCCTAAATAGACTGAAAAAGAAGGAATAAGTGTGGTGATCTCACTTTGCACATGGGGAATTGATTATGAAGAAGTTAAGTGGCTTGCTCAAGATTTCACAGAAAGGACTAGGCAGCATTGAGCTTTGAATGCAGATTTGGTGATACCCAGTTTAGCACTGTAGGCACAGGAGCATTATTCTGCATCACAGCAAAGACATTCCTGGATTTGTGGAGAGATTATCAAGAAAGAGAACTTAACGGCACCAAGGGAATTCTGAGTGGTAACATACCATAAATAAAACATAGAAATGCTAATAAAGAAGTGAACAGTGTTTTCAGTGTTAATAATAATAGTATTTCAGCTCTACATATTGTATTTTCTCATGTAGTGGTCTTTAAACCAGAGGTATAATGCTGACTTAAAAGTTATTATATTTTAATTAAGAATGATCCTCCTTCAATATTTTTACTCGTCTTTGTTCTCCTGAAAAAGGAGCAGAAGTCATGGTACTTTTTAGTAGAGACAGAAAAGAATTATCAAATTTTAGAGAAAAAAATGGAAATAGGAAAAGTAATTAATTTTGATCTTTTCTTTTTTCCTTGAAATATTTGTAGAGAAGATTCATGGACATTACTTGGGCATACTTTTTCTGGAAGTATAAGATGGGGTTTTTGGTTGTTGTTACAGTAACATAAATATATACTTATGTAGCTACAGGACTTTATTTTGTGGCATGTTACTGCCAGGATTGTGATTTCAGTCATGTGAGCAAAATAGTTACATCTGATTTTTTTTTTTAAATTACCATATATTTTATGGTCTTCCTTCTTTTTATTTCCCTCCTTTTAGACTATTTTTCAGTTCTTAGTAGCTGTGTGAAAACTACTTGTTTTGCTGAAAGAAGGGATTTTTACATCTTACCGAGCTGGTGCTTCTTGTTAACATCTAATTCTTTCCTTTCTACAGAAGAACTCAAGGAGAAGCTGCAGAAGTATGTGGATGAAGTGAATGCCCATAAGCCTGGCTTCATCAAGGTTGTTCGGCACAGCAAGCAAGAAGGGCTGATCCGCTCTCGAGTGAGTGGGTGGAGAGTAGCCACAGCCCCAGTAGTTGCTCTCTTTGATGCCCATGTGGAATTCAATGTGGGATGGTATGTGTCGTCTTGAAGTTTTCTGATTATAGGACCTTTTCCAAGTAATGATTATAAATTATTGAATGTAATTTCTCTTGCATATAGAGGGTGAGTTGTCATTTGACTGAAGATTCAGGCACAGTCATGGGCACGAGCATGAAAAATGTGCTTATGCTGGGTAACATGATCTAGTTCCATTTTTATAGTTTGAATTATCTGCTAATCTAATAACAGTGTATTAAAATTATATTGGAAAACTATATGTTAAAAACCTTCCCCCATAATGCAGCCCATTTTCCATGTGGGCAAATTTATCTTCTTTTCATTAAAAATACTATGGGTTTTTTATATTCTGAAATGTAAACAAGGAAGTGTCACTGGGGTTCCCAATCTATGCAAAAGCAGACATAACTAAAGTTTTACCTTGTTCAGTTTAGATTTAATATCTCTGTTGGTTCTTGAGTAAAAATGATGGTAAAAATGGCAGGAGCTTCTATCCTTAGGATAGATCTATTATTAACTCTCATCTTGATGTCCTTGTAATATTGAGAGCCTGAAGTTATATTTATTTGGTAGTGAGGGTATAAATGCTCTATGATATTCAGATACTCATTTCTTCCATCCACCAGCTAACACCAAGGTTAAAAATAGAGCATCCTGGAGAAAATATTGCAGTGTGTTATTTTGGGGCAGATGCTGCATTCTCAATACTCCCATCTCAAAGCAAAGGGAGCTCTGAATGGGAACATTTTTAGACTTTGCTCCTTCTGAAAAATTCAGCCTAAGTTGCTATTTATTTGCTGAGTGGACTAGAGGATCTCTAAAGGCCCCTTCCAACCCAAAGTATTCTATGATTTCCAGAAGTGCTGTACTTTTACTGAAGTAATCCTAATATTTTTTTTTTCCCCTTAGGGCTGAACCAGTACTCACTAGGATAAAAGAAAACAGAAAAAGAGTAATTTCTCCATCATTTGATAACATTAAGTATGATACCTTTGAAATAGAGGAGTATCCACTCTCAGCACAGGGGTTTGACTGGGAGCTGTGGTGCCGATATCTGAACCCTCCTAAGTCATGGTGGAAACTGGAAAACACGACTGCTCCAATAAGGTAAGGATTGGCCAGATTAGTGTGTCCCTGGCTATGCTCACCTAGGTATCACAAGTGATGATTGGTCTCAGCTATGTAACAGGTTTTATTGACTCTAATGTTAAGTTACTGAAAAGTCCTTGAGCTCTGCTCTTCAGCTTTTGTCCTTGACCCCTACAGAGTCATGAAGAAAACTCTTGTTTTCAGCAGATCTTTTTAAGTAGGTTTTCTGCCAAAGTGAAGTGGTAGATGTGAATGCTCAGCAGCACTGCTTTCTTCAAATATATTGTTTATTGATTTAGTGTTAATGGGCCAGAAATGGAATTTTCTTTGCAAACACATTATATAAACAGAACTGCTCTGACAGCTGTATTCTTTACAAAGCTTTATAGCTGTCCTAGAAGTGTGTGAGCAAAGACTGTATTAGATCCTTGCCTTGGGACAATCTAGCTCTATACTTTCTTATCATGTCTACACTGTTGTTAGGTTGGTACAGAGCAATATCCTTATCTCAGAGAGGGGAATAGTTGTCTCTGAATCCACTCAGCAGCTCTGCTGAGATTCCAGGCCTTTCGTGTAGATATGGATCTTGTAGATTCATACCAAGGAGGCCTCTGGTTCTTATACTCCAGCTCACTGCAGAAATAAAGTGTGAAAAGCGTTTTCACCATCTGCAAAGCAGAACCTTAAACAGCAGTGGCAGCGTGAAGGAGTCATCGCTACCAACCAGTTTACATGAAGTCAATGTAAGGAATATTTTTCATCCAGTTGTTCTGTCCTTTCTCACAGGCACTTTTCTGTTTTCTTAAACGCTCTGACCTGCTCTGACCTATCTGCTGGATGTTAGAACAGGATCTAGAATTGGAAAGTAGGGGATAAAAATTAAGAGGTCTGCCACAGACATATAAAAGGAGTGATAATTTCCACATCATTAAAAATGGTTGTCAGTGTTAACAAACTGTTAATGGTATAAAAACATT
This sequence comes from Pitta sordida, assembly GCA_013390025.1. Taxonomy (NCBI): domain Eukaryota; kingdom Metazoa; phylum Chordata; class Aves; order Passeriformes; family Pittidae; genus Pitta; species Pitta sordida. Next base: position 93,796 of record WEKX01017445.1, on the reverse strand, counting down.
CCTATGAAGACAACCCAGAGGGAACTTGGGTTGTTCAGCCTAGAGAAGAAAATTCTCCAGGGAGATTTGTAGCACTTTGCAGTATCTAAAACATGGTTCCAAGCGAGCTAGAAAGAGATTTTTGATAGAGGGGGAATGGCTTGGAATGGAAAGAGAGCAGGTTTAGATCAGATCCTAGGAAGAAGTTCTTTACGGTGAGGGTGATGAGACACTGGAACGGGTTGGCTAGAAAAGTTCTGAGCCCCCTGTCCCTGGAAGTGTTCCAGGCCAGGTTGGATGGGGCTCTGAGGAATCTGAACTATTTGAAGGTGTCACTGCCCATGGTAGAGTGTTAGAACTAGATAATCTTTTAGATTCCTTCCAGACAAGCCATTCTGTGATTCTATGATGAATTATATAGATTTTTTTAATGATGGTGACTTTTAAAATTAAAAGTATTTAAATACTTTTTTTATCCCCAAACTATGGTTTTTTATGAGGATTGGTGAATGAATGTCCTTTGTTCCTTGGCCCTTTCCTTGGCATCTTTATTCAGTGCAATACACTGCATGTGTACGTTGGGTGATTAAAACAAACCAACAAACAAAGCCATGGGTGTTGATCATTTGCCTTCTATCATGTCTCCAATATGCTTTCAGAATTATAATAAAGGAAAGTAAATACTCTAAGAAATACTTGAAAAACAACACCAAAATCAAAAGTACCTTGTCATAAAAGAAGTGTAATTTTTGAAGTGATTTTAACTGCTGTTTTCTTCATCAATAAAAACATCAGAAACAGTCTTACATTGTTATAAAGTGGGTACTGTAGCACTTAAAGGCATTAATGTATAGATTTCTGTAGAACTGTACAATTGGTGATTAAGACATCATATAATCTGTTTGAAAGCAGATGTCTACACTTACTGTAGCTTGAGTGTTCCAAATAAAAGCAGGATGATTTCCCCTGTAATGCTAATTAATATCCTGTTGTTACCAGAGCGCCTGATATCAACGTAATTGTCAGAAAAGATATTTTTATTCCTTGCCATTGTGGATTATAAAGTAGCAGAAAATTGAAAAGGCTAAATGGGTCTGTATTCTTCTCCATTGCATCTCGTAAAAGTGAAATTGTAGTCTCTGTGCCTGAGCTCTTACCATATTGAAGTTGGCTCCATATAGTAAAAATGGTTTGGTTCAGGTCATGACATAAATGCATCACTAAGAATCTGTTTTGATGCACCGCTTTATCCAGCAATTATAATCTATGTCTGATTAATAAAATTCTTCATAATCAATCTGCTGATTTTGACTGCTGCTGGTTTATTCTTCCAGAAGTCCTGCCTTGATTGGATGCTTCATAGTAGATCGAGAATACTTCCAAGAGATTGGGTTACTGGATGAAGGCATGGAAGTATATGGAGGAGAGAATGTGGAGCTTGGGATCAGGGTAAGGAACATAATTAGCCAGCACTGTGGCTTACATTTAAAATACAACTTGATTATTATTGCAGTGGGAAAAAACAGTCCAAAAGGTAGGGATGATGGCATACATAGGAGATCCACAGCTCTGCAGACATATGAATTTAATATTTTGGTGGGGGTTGGGAAGAGCAAAAGCTCCCATATCTTTTTAAAGAACTCAATCCAGGACAAGGATAGAAATACAGAATTTAGGATTATTCTTCCATTCAAGTAGCAGTGCTAGAATTTTGCACTGCTTACCTGGGATCCCAGACCCCATAAGGAGGATTGTTTCTCACAGGCATGATAGGAAAAGTCTTTCTAGATTGCTTGGTTTATTTAAATTAGAAAAATTACTGTGGAGCAAAGTGGAATATAGAGGCATTTATGCTGCCTTCTAGAGGGAAGGGAATTCAGATATTCATAAAGTGTGTAAGTGCACATATTTTCTTTTTCCATCATATTCTCTTCCCCTGTTAGCTATATGCAGCATTGTGTGTGATTTGTGTATTTCTTTCTGTGTCTCTTCACACCTAAATACCATTCTGGAAATACAGTGCTGTTCTGTTTGAGAATGTCTCAAGTTTTTTATACAGGGGAAATTGTTAGATAGATAGGTGATAATGAAAAATGGTGTGGTGTGTGTTATAAAACTAAATTCTGAACCCTGCTATGAAATGGTAGTGGAAGCTAACAATATATTTCGTGCCTTTTAGTTGCCAGAATAAAAGCATACTGTTGTACAATAGCCAAAAAGGAAACTTATTTTAAGAATATAGAATTGTCTGCTGAGACTGCAAGATATAACAAAAAATATTCATTTTTCCTTCTAGTTTCTTGAAATTCTTTTTCTTCCACCTGTCAGAGATAGTGTTATTTCAGCAAGAGTGAAGCATCGATCACCTTTTTTAAGGAAACAGAAAAAGAAATGCAAGACTGCTTCTTTTAATAACACCATTCTCCTCACTGTGAGGGCCAGAGAGCTGCCTTCTGTTCCCAAAACCTTATTTTGCAGCTCAGTGTTGCAATGAGCTGAAAATTAGTGTCACTTTGATTTTTCTGTTCTTTTTTCAACTGACAAAGCTATTGCCTCCTTGTGAGTGTGAGGAGTTTTCTCCTGGTTTGCATCATAAGATGTATGCTCTCTGGTCTGCTCTATTTAGCCTTGCAGGAGCTGATTGGGAAGAGTATGTTGTTAGACAAGACCAGAGAGACACAAATCTCTGCATAATTGAAACTTTGGAGTAGACTGGATCACTGGAATAAGGCCTGACACAGCTCTGATTTCCTCATGGCTTTTTCTCTGTCTCCAGGGAAGCAATGCCTGACCTACATAAAATACTTCCATCTGTAACAGATTGTAGTGTGCAAGGTAACATAATATGTATATGCTACCTTATCTCTCTTTATCCTGACTTGGGTCTGTGTTCCTGGCTATATGAAAAAAAATTACTCAGCTGTAATGAACAGATTTTTCAGTATTTTACTGCAAACTCTTCTCCCAATTCTCAGTGTCTCCCTGATAATATGAGGATAAAACTGAGGGGAAGCCTCACTGGGGTCTTCAACATCCTCATGAGGGCAAGTGGAGGGGCAGGTACTGATCTCTTCACTCTTGTGATGGGGAACCACCTGAAGCTGAGCCACGAAATGTTTATGTTGAATACCAGGGAAAGCTGGCTCACAGAATTAACAAAGTTGGAAAAGACCTTTGAGATCATCAAGTCAAACCTATTACCTATCACCATCCCATTATCTAAACCATATCACTCAGTTCCTCATCGAGCCTACTCTAAAACATCTCCAGGGACGGTGATTCCACCACCTCCCCGGGCAGACCATGCCAATGAGAGATCACACTTTCAGTGAAAAGGTTTTTCCTAATATCCAGCCTCAAGGTCCCCTGACAGAGCTTGAGACTGTGTCCTCTTGTTCTGTCTCCAGTAGCCTGAGACAAAAGACTGACCCCTGCCTGACTACAACCTCCTTTCAGGTTATAGACACCAATAAGGTCATCCCTGAGCCTCCTCTTCTCCAGGCTAAACAGCCCCAGCTCCCTCAGTTGCTCCTCATGGGGCTTGTGCTCCAGCCCCTTAACCATCCTTGTCACTCTTCTCTGAACACAGTCTAGTATCTCAACATCTTTCTTAAACTGAAGCTGAGGGGCCCAGAACTGGACGTGGTACTCAAGGTGTGGTCTAACCAGTGCTGAGTACAAGGGAAGGATAACTTCCCTTGTCCTGCTGGCCACACCATTCCTGATGCAGGCCAGGATGCCAGCCAAAGGGTGATTGGGTTCTGGAACAGGCTCCCCAGGGCAGTGATCGCAGCACCAAGCCTGACAGGGTTCAAGAATCATGTGGATGATGCTCTCAGGCACATGGTGTGACTCTTGGGGTGTCCTGTGCAGATGATCCTGATGGGTCCCTTCCAGCTCGGCATATTCTGTGATTCCATGATAAATGTTCAGTGCAGTATTCAAGCTTTTGGGAAACACAGTGTTATTTCTACAGATGTTAAGCTTAAAAAGCAAACTGCTTCCGTCAGCCACCTTCTACTGGTGCATACTTGGGGCCATACACTGTGTCTTGGCAAGATACAGGTGGCTGCCTCAAACATGTTCTCATATTATGGCAGGCGTTCAGGTGCAGCCCAAGCGCTTCTCCCTAGAGCTGCAGCTCCCAGGGGCTGCCTGCCATTTCCTTGCAATAGGGCTACAAGGAAAGCTATGGTCAGCAGGTGATTTCAGGCTGCATGGTCTGTCTCTGCTGCTGAACTAGTTTTGCTTCTGCAGCACCAGTCATCTCTAGATTACTTGTGTTGCTTTCAACTGTAAGGCCTATGATGAATCACTTAATAAAAATAACAATTGTTCTACACAAATGGTATTATAATTATAGTATTAGTGCAATAAATAATGTTTCTATTTAAAATGGTGCTCTCCAATCCCATGACTACATATGACTCACTGTGGCTCATCTTTCATTGCCATTTTCCTTTTTTAAAGTGTCTAGATTCATCTAGTGTTCTGCTGTGTGATGAGCATTATCATGCAGGATAGTGGAGAAGCAGACACCGTGCAGGCTGCTGGCCTGGTAGGGAAATTTCATGTATAAGCGTGTAAGAGCAAACATCTACAGGAACAGGAGAGTTTACTTTTGAATGCAGAAACAGCAGCAGACGTTAGGATCATTTGAGCTACCTGTTTATCTCAAACGTGCTAAATAGAACATGGTCCTGTGTCCTTATAGTACTGATTTTCTTCCAGAGGATATCACATTACTCTGAGCCAAACTACTGAGATGAATTAGGCCCAGACAAAATGGAGACTTATCCCACTATCCTCACCCAGGAGATGTTTTGGTCGCCTCATCATCTGCACAAATATCTAGTTATTTAAGCTCAAAAAAATCCCCAACTACCAGACACTTTGACGTACCCATTGTTGGTAAACTGTAACAAGCCACAGAAAACAGGTCTTTGGAGGATTATTCTCTTGATTCTGATGAATTTGTTTCACTACTCTGCTCTATTCATCTCTGATTTCATGTATTATTTTAACTTCTAAGACTGTTACCCTTGTCTGTGGCTTTGTAAACACATTTGTAAGATATTAAACATAGATTATTAAATAAGTATTAATAGAGATCTTTTGCCTTTAACTGGAAACTGACAGGTGTGTTCAAAATAAGAATGTATTTTGATTCTAAGAAGCAATAATTTTTTTCCTCAAGCAAACATTTTCTCACAAAGCTATTTATTTATCCCATAAAAATATAGGCAGGCTGGTTGATGTGAAAATTGACAGCATCTTTTTTGAGCAGCTCAATCACTTGAGCAGGAATTTTTGAAAGATTCATTTACTGTGACAAAGAATCATATTTGTAAATTCGTGACAGGATGAGTAATGCTTCTTTTTTGTTTGTGTTCAATAATTTCCAATTGAATGGACTTAAGTGTGCTTTTAATGGACCGCATTGCATTTGGAGGGCACACTGAAATCATGTTGCTTGTCCGTTTGACCAAGAATAGCTCAAGTGTAGTTTTCAGTAGACTTCTTAGAGGTCTCTTCCAATTCCTAATGAAGTCAGTGGATTTTCTATCAAAATCGAGCCTGTAGTAATCCTTTGGTATTTAAAGCAGCCTACATGTTTGATAAAGCTCCTAAATATCTGTTACAACAAAGTTATTTGTACCACTTTTAGGGATGCCTGAACAAATATTCAGTGATCTACCTCAGGTCACAGTCTAAGTCATCATTGGAGTCATGGGAATGTAAGCCCAGGCTCTGACTTAGAGTAATTCTGTATGTCACTAAGATTTTGTGCTTGCAGATGAATTCATATTCATAAGGATATAATGACCCTGTTAAATTGGCAAGAGGAAATTTTGTTAGAAGTTAATAGCTCTAGAAGGGAAAAGGAATGGATCTTGCTTCCAGCAAATGATACACGTATCAGGACTTCACATCAGCTGACCCAGGAGGAAAATTGCATTTACAGTCAGACTGATTATGGCACCCTACTTTTATACAGTATATTGTCATAGTGAAATTAGTTGCTTAATTTCTTGTTAGTCTGGTGGTTCGTCTGCAGACCTGAGGTGAGGCTGATGCTTTTTCTGTTGTTAGAGAAGGAGGAATGCAGTTCATGGATAGAGAAGAAGAAATGAGTTATTTGAACAGAAAATAGTCCCAGTGTTCTTTGGAGCATTGTCCATACAATAAGGTCCCTGAGCAACCAGATGTGAAGTCTGACGTGCCTCCCTCTGATCTATTGTTTTCTCAAATTCTAGAGGTGACTTCCATTATTTGTTTGTTTGTTTGGGGGTAGGGTTTTTTTGGGGGGTCATTTACTTTAATGTGTTTTAGTCTCTTAAATATAATTTCTTTAACCTTTCCTCACATTCACATCTGGAATCATGATTCTTCATTGTTGACTAGTTAACTCTGGTTACTCAGGTGCAGAGAAACCTATTGCTGCCTACATATCCAGCCATTTCCAATCCACAGTGTGTGTGTCCCCCAACTGTTTCTTGCCTGAGATCTCTTTTTTATAATATGCCCCTGCAATATTGTTCTTTTTGGTAATGACAAGCGAATAAAAGTATTTACATTTGTCCCCAAGCCTCCATATTTATCTGAAAATATATCGGGTTTTTTCCTCTTTTCCTAGAGATTTCTGGCAATTTTGCTTGTCAGTGTTTCTACCACAGGCCATAAATTACATGAACCTCTGAATATATTACATGTACATAGATGTCTGATTTTATTAAGGAAAGCCTTTAATAGTTTTCCTGGTTTCGGCTGGGTGGAGTTAATTTTCTTCCTAGCAGCTGGTACAGTCCTGTGTTTTGGATTTAGGATGAGAATAATGTAGATAACACATTGATGCTTTAGCTGTTGACAAGTTTGCATTAGGTCAAGGACATTTCAACTTCTCACACTGCCCCACCTGTGGGTAGACTGCGGGGCACAAGAAGCTGGGAGTTGACACAGCCAGGACAGCTGATGCAGCCTGGCCAGAGGAACTTTCCATATCATATTATGTCATGCCCAGTGTATAAACCATGGGGAATGTTGTCTAGGGGGTGCTGCTTCTTGGGAACTGGCTGGGCATCAGTCATGGGTAGTGAACGATTGCATTATGTATGATTTCTTTAGTGTACTCTGATTCCTTTATCATTATTGTTACTATTTTCCCTTAGTACTTCATCTTTATCTCAACCCCCAAATTTTACTCTTTTTTTTGACTTCCCATCCCACTGGGAGCAGAGAAAAGGGAGGCAGCGAGTAGTCGTGAGGTGTTTAGTTGCTGGGTTAAACCACAACAGCGGTGTTCAAGGAAAGGTGTAATTGTGTAGCACATGGGCTTAAACACTGGATTCCGTTTTCTCCTTCTTGTCATGCTGTTCTCATTCTTGCAGTACACCAGTGCTTTGGCCCTGGCAGCACAGTGGTTGGAATGGCTGCCCCATACCCACAGTCTCTGAACACCTCCGGTTCATGTGAACCTTTATCTTGCATCTTTGTTTTTTTAAAGTGCAGGGTTAATTTTAGTGTTACTCAGTTGGTGATTTGCCGTTCTCCCTCACAAGCTTTTGTGTTAGGAAAATTGACAGGCTGGTGTGCCAAGAGGTAGAAATGATTGGGTGTGAACAAAGAAGGTGAGGGGATTTTTCACCCAGCTGCTGTGTTATGGACCTGTTTGCACAGTGAGTGAGCAGTGGGATGTGTCACGTGTGCATTGCATCCCTTTCTGTCCTTGCTGCTGGGTCCCTTTCATGGCACTCCACTGAGCAACATAGATCTTTCCTAAATACCCTTCAGGAAAAATTATCAAGATGTCCCCCAGTCTTGTATTTACAGATAGCATCACTTACTGCAGTCTTAAAGCCATTTTTTTCATTTGATTTTAATAAGTAGACCAATATCCTTTGCCACTAAGGAATGACTTGGACTACTGAAAACATCCTTAGTATATGATCATAGGTGCTGTTCACCAATATTATGTTGAAGGCAAAGGGCTGTGAAGTACAAGAATAGGAATATTCTTAGATTCACTTTTAGGTAATATGTAAATACTGCTTTTTAAGATATTAATGATGTGTCTTTAAGTTTGCATTAAATCTTTACATAGAAAGGTCTATTTTGCTTCTCTCTGTTTTGTGAATTAAGAAGAGACTGTATCTAGGCTGAACTCTGCAAGAAAAAACTGTTAAGATTGACCAAATGTTGTTTCTTAGAAAATGTAGCCACTGTTTTTCATAGCCCTTGCTTTCACCAAGATAAAAATAATTCCTTAAGAGTACAAGTATTACACCCTGTGTAACCAACAGTGGCTTATCAGTGTGCACAGATTTATTTCTAAGGTTAATTTTGTTTTGCTAAGTACCTCACTGTGTTAACAATCTGAATCCAAAGATGACACTATCTAAAATTCTCTATTTGCAGGTTTATAATTCCAAACAAATTAAAATTAAAAGTTAAAAAATACTCTATTGAGAATAAAATAATTGTCATTCCTCCAAATTCTGCCAGTCATGACATCAACAGGAACTAGGGTTTTGTGGCTTGCTGTGGTTTCAGTCACTCTTACATTGGAATAATTGTTTTTTCATCCTATTTTGCCCGTGAATGCCTCAGCAGGTAACCTGCAGCTACAGCATGTGTAATTATACATAGAGACAGCATTAACAGTGAATCATTTTTGTGTTTTTGCTGTTTCTGGGGAGAGAACATTTTATTAGCTGCTCCCACAGGAAAGGAAGTTATTACAGCACCAGCTATCACGTGGCATCACTATACCCTACAAAGAAGGGCGATGAGACACTTTGCGATTTCCCACAAATATTTTGTCACCAGCTGTGCCTGTGTGGTTGCACATTACCAGCTGTGAAGTAATATAGACATCTTGATGTTTTATGGAGGAAATTGTTGTTTATAGTTGTGTGGAAAGAGGTAAAACAGTTTAAGTTGATACACACTTACAAATCAGTGGGCCCAGGTGAGATGCAAATTAATTAGTGAATTATTAGTCTCCTGTTTAATACCTTTCTGCACTTTAAAGTCATGGCATAGTGGCAATGCCATTGTACCTTCTGGTATTACAATTCTTTATGGCCTAAGCTGTAAAGATTCCATATTTGTTTCCATATTTAAAGGCTTCCAACCAAGCCCTAAACAGCCACTTGCTCACTTTCCCCATAGTGCGACGGAGGAATGAGAAGCATAAATATGAGAAAACTTGGAGGTTGAAATAAAAACAGTTTAATAGGTAAAGCAAAAGCCACATGCAGAACAAGGAATTCTTTCCCCACTTCCTCTTTGCAGGCAGGTGTTCAGCCATCCCCAGGAAAGCTGAACTCTGGTGCATGTAATGGTGAGTTGGGAAGACAAATGACATCACAACAAACATTCCTCTTCACTGATATTTTTCCCCATATGCTTGGCATGACACCACGGGATATGGAATATCCCTTTGGTCAGCGGTGAAAACTGTCCCAGATTTGTCCCCTCTCAACAACTTGTGCACCCTCAGACTACTCGCTGGAGGAGTGGGGTGAGAAGAAGGAAAGGCCTTGGCTGTGTGTAAGCACTGCTCAGTAGTAGCAGAAACATCCCTCTGCTATCAACACTGTTTCCCCCCATCCCAAATCCAAAACACAGCCCCATACCTACTACTGTGAAGGAAATTAACTCTGTCCCAGCCAAAACCTGCAGAATGTGATGCTGAGGTGAGAATGTGCTAGAACTTTTTTTCATTGAGTATTTTTAGTCTTGCAAGACTGATTTATCATTCTAATAAAGATTAGAGGAAGACTAGTGTGAGAGAGCAAGGGATTGTTGCGGTGTAATAAAAGGGGGTAGATGACTGAGGTGGATTCACCAGGATGGACCCAGCATGTTTGGGTCAAAGGTGTGAAGGTCAGATATCTTTACATGTGTTGACAGCAGCTTGTGCTGTAAGTCAGGCAAGTTGGCTGGGGGACTGGCTTGGCTGAACAATGAATCCTTATGGAGTTCAAGAGGAAATAGAAATTGTGTGATCTCTGGAAGAAAGACCAGGCTTCACAGGAGGATTAAAGAGCCGTGGTTCCTTTGTGCAAGGAGAAGACATGAAATGCTGAAGCTCAGTTAGAGCTGAAACTGTCCAGTGTTGTATCATATAACAATAAGGAATTTTAAAAATATGTTAATAGAGGAAATCTAAAGAAAATATTAGATGAATACTGTTTGAAAATGGTCACCTGGCTAACAGGGATGAAGAAAAAGCTGCAGCATTCAATGTGGTTTTTACCTCTGTCTTTCATTATACTGGTAGAACTTGGGCTACAGGGCCCTGCAGAAAGGGACCTGGGGGTCCTGATCGATGACAAGTTGAATGTGAGTCAGCAGTGCCCTGGCAGCCAGGAGAGCCAACTGTGTCCTGGGGGGCATCAGGCAAAGCATCACCAGCTGGATGAGGGAGGGGATTGTCCTGCTCTGCTCTGCACTGGGGCGACCTCACCTTGAATNCTCCCACAGGAAAGGAAGTTATTACAGCACCAGCTATCACGTGGCATCACTATACCCTACAAAGAAGGGCGATGAGACACTTTGCGATTTCCCACAAATATTTTGTCACCAGCTGTGCCTGTGTGGTTGCACATTACCAGCTGTGAAGTAATATAGACATCTTGATGTTTTATGGAGGAAATTGTTGTTTATAGTTGTGTGGAAAGAGGTAAAACAGTTTAAGTTGATACACACTTACAAATCAGTGGGCCCAGGTGAGATGCAAATTAATTAGTGAATTATTAGTCTCCTGTTTAATACCTTTCTGCACTTTAAAGTCATGGCATAGTGGCAATGCCATTGTACCTTCTGGTATTACAATTCTTTATGGCCTAAGCTGTAAAGATTCCATATTTGTTTCCATATTTAAAGGCTTCCAACCAAGCCCTAAACAGCCACTTGCTCACTTTCCCCATAATGCGACGGAGGAATGAGAAGCATAAATATGAGAAAACTTGGAGGTTGAAATAAAAACAGTTTAATAGGTAAAGCAAAAGCCACATGCAGAACAAGGAATTCTTTCCCCACTTCCTCTTTGCAGGCAGGTGTTCAGCCATCCCCAGGAAAGCTGAACTCTGGTGCATGTAATGGTGAGTTGGGAAGACAAATGACATCACAACAAACATTCCTCTTCACTGATATTTTTCCCCATATGCTTGGCATGACACCACGGGATATGGAATATCCCTTTGGTCAGTGGTGAAAACTGTCCCAGATTTGTCCCCTCTCAACAACTTGTGCACCCTCAGACTACTCGCTGGAGGAGTGGGGTGAGAAGAAGGAAAGGCCTTGGCTGTGTGTAAGCACTGCTCAGTAGTAGCAGAAACATCCCTCTGCTATCAACACTGTTTCCCCCCATCCCAAATCCAAAACACAGCCCCATACCTACTACTGTGAAGGAAATTAACTCTGTCCCAGCCAAAACCTGCAGAATGTGATGCTGAGGTGAGAATGTGCTAGAACTTTTTTTCATTGAGTATTTTTAGTCTTGCAAGACTGATTTATCATTCTAATAAAGATTAGAGGAAGACTAGTGTGAGAGAGCAAGGGATTGTTGCGGTGTAATAAAAGGGGGTAGATGACTGAGGTGGATTCACCAGGATGGACCCAGCATGTTTGGGTCAAAGGTGTGAAGGTCAGATATCTTTACATGTGTTGACAGCAGCTTGTGCTGTAAGTCAGGCAAGTTGGCTGGGCGACTGGCTTGGCTGAACAATGAATCCTTATGGAGTTCAAGAGGAAATAGAAATTGTGTGATCTCTGGAAGAAAGACCAGGCTTCACAGGAGGATTAAAGAGCCGTGGTTCCTTTGTGCAAGGAGAAGACATGAAATGCTGAAGCTCAGTTAGAGCTGAAACTGTCCAGTGTTGTATCATATAACAATAAGGAATTTTTAAAATATGTTAATAGAGGAAATCTAAAGAAAATATTAGATGAATACTGTTTGAAAATGGTCACCTGGCTAACAGGGATGAAGAAAAAGCTGCAGCATTCAATGTGGTTTTTACCTCTGTCTTTCATTATACTGGTAGAACTTGGGCTACAGGGCCCTGCAGAAAGGGACCTGGGGGTCCTGATCGATGACAAGTTGAATGTGAGTCAGCAGTGCCCTGGCAGCCAGGAGAGCCAACTGTGTCCTGGGGGGCATCAGGCAAAGCATCACCAGCTGGATGAGGGAGGGGATTGTCTTGCTCTGCTCTGCACTGGGGTGGCCTCACCTTGAATAATGTGAGTGGTTTGGGGCACTGCAACATAGGATAGATATAAAACTATAAGATAAGCATCCAAGAAAGAGTAGCACAGATGGGGAAGGATCTGGAAGTGTTGCCATATGAGGAACAGCTGAGGCCACTTGTCTTGTTCAGCTGGGAGGACACTGAGGGGGGACCTCATAGCTGTTTAGTACTTCATGAGGTGAAGTAGATGAGCGGGCACTGATCTCCCCAGTGACAAGACCTGAGGGAATGGCCTCAAGTTGTGTCAGGGGAGTTTCAGGTTCAATACAATGTGCAGCTTCTTCACACAGAGGGTGGTTGGGCACTGGAACAGGCTCCCCAGGACAGTGGTCACAGGACCAAGCCTGACAGAGTTCAAGAAGCGTTTGGATGATACTCTCAGGAACATGGTGTGAGTCAGGTCTGTCCTGTGCAGGGCAAGGAGCTGGACTGGATATGCTTTGTAGGTCTCTTCCAAGTCAGGATATTTTGTTCTCTTCTATGATCAAGTCTTTAGGAATAATGCATTAACAAGACTGATGAAGTAAAGTATAGCTGTGGTAAGGGAGAGAAAGGTAAAAACAGATGAAAAGTGATGTTTTTTACTACCTATTCATGACTTAAATGTGGTAATGTAGTGACTGATGTGTCAGTGGTAAGGGAGAGAAAGGTAAAAACACAAAAGATGGGGAGCACAGTATGTTGCTCCATGGTAATCCCATTGTTCAGTTTCCTGCTTTTGTGCCTTTTAAGATGAAAAGTGATGTCTTTTACTACCTATTCATGTGTCAGTTATTTGCTGTACCTAACAAGATAGACCTGTTTGAAAGAGAGCTGAATGAAGCCGTACGCCTTCAGTGACCCTTGAAACATGTTACCTCCAAGTGGCAGAGACAGGGAAGAGTTCCTGCCATTGTAAACCAACAACACACCATCCATGGTTAAGCAATACTGTATTGTACTAGTTTCACATGTATCATGGAGGTACACGCAGAATTAATCCCTGTTGAAGAAAACAATTTAAAAAGTTCATAATGAAGCAATTAGATGAAACAGGAAGGAAAGTAATGACAATTTAATATGGGAAGAATCTTTACATGTGTTACTGTTTCAATGAGAGTATTTTACAAAGGCACAATTAACATAAAATGAGGCCTATGAGGCAATTAATGATGACTTCAAAAGCTAGATTTAAGGGATAATTTACTTTTTAAAAATGAAGAGCAGCTCTAGTTATGTAAAAGTGTTTTATTTTCCTTTTGAAAAATCTTTCAGATTGTAGCTGAGTCTTCTTGTAGGTTGCTGAGAGTTTCACTTTAAGACATCATCTGGGTTATTAAAAAAAAGCTGTTCTCACATACAAGTAGAAAAGTTTACCTGAGGGTATGACAGATTTGTGTGATGATAAGTAGTGTTCAAAATCTTCATGAAGCTTCGGTAAACAGATGAAGTAATTTTAGAGCTCTCTCTGTCAATCTCTAATTTTTTTAATCATATTATTCTGAGCTGCCACTATAGGCAGTCACCACTTGAAATTAGTTTACGTCCCTGATTTTCACTCTGCTGGGATGTACACTAATGACATGATTCTCTTTTCCAGCCTGTGCAATATCTAGAAGCAGGGGCTAAACCAGAACCATAGTAAGCTGTACGTTTTCTTCCTGTCCATCTGTATTCTTATTTTTCTAATCCTGATTTTCTGTGACTCAAGCCAGAACTCTGAATTTAGTTCTACTGTTTGAGCAGACTCCTTCAGTGAGAGGAAGCTATTTGAGACCAATGAAATAAGCAAAGCTGTACTCGGCTTCTTGCTGAATTTTGGGGAAAGTTAGCAAAATCCATCAGTAATTAGTCAATACTTCAGTTATTTAGTGAAGATTGTCCGATTTTAGATAATACGACCTAAATAAAGGTTAATGTATTTCATCCAGTGAGTATATTTTCTAGATCTACGGAGAGAGATACCCAAATGTACATGACAATCCAAAAACTTCAAGGTGTGATCGAAACTCCACTGATTACAACTGGAAACTTGAACATTAATTGCAGTGATCTTTGTGTCTGACCATTCTCTCTGTCCTTTCTGCAGTCACCTGTCAAGATACCAAAATAAAAATGCTGACTCGAAATGATCATGGTATTGAACAAAAATAGTTTATTCATACCTGCCTGTAAAGTCTCAAGCTCATGACTTGTTATGTGTAAGAGATAAATGATAATGATAAAGGATAACAAGATTCACAAACATTTTTTACATTAAACTGTTCCACAAAGTATATTTTTAAGGTATTGGTAAGTAAATATTACTTTGTATCCGTGGTAGTAATTAATTCACACTTTTTTTTTTTATCTTGAGGGCATCTTTAATGAGTTCTAATTTTGTCGTTTGCAAACTTCACAGAAGCTAGAAATTACTTCAGCTTTTTGAGAAATCTCTTAATTATTAAAAGGTTTTGTTTGCAGTTCAAATTAAATGATGGTTTCAAACAAGGTCACATCAGCTCTTGGAGAAACTGCACAATCTGTGTAAATTTAATGAATGCAGTACACGCTAATAAACTACACAGCATCATGTAAGGTTTATTTTTGTATTAGATTAAGACTCTATAACATGAAAAGAACACTCAGTGATTAAACAGATAAAAAGAAACACTTCCAATGAAGAAGTGTTATTTTATGATGAAGTATAAATTAAATATTCGAAAGAGACATCAGCTTTAGAATTGTAACTGTTTTGATTAAATATGCAAATTCAAATATATTTAAATGAAATTGGAAAGGATTTACCAAAGGATGTGAAGACCTTTACCTAGTGAAGTAGAATTTTCAGATGTGAATGGAATTTGCTTTAAAAGAATTGCAGCCAGATTGCTTTAGACATTTGTAAGGATGTGTGTGCCACCATCTGTGTCATATCTGTGCCTTCCTGGTTCTCCCAATGTGAAGAGAATGTTTTCTGTTTGCTCCGTGAGGTGCCTTGGTGAACATAAATTCACACAGATGTAGGGCCACAATTATAACCGTGTGTATTTGTACCTTTGGCAAATTAACAGTATGAAGTGCTTAGGGCTTGGACAAACTCATCATGTAACAACTGAAGATTTAAAAGCGAAATTCCCCTCTTCCCTCCCCCCAGTAGATTCTCTGTATTCATTTCATGTTTTATCATGTCTCGGCTTGTCTTGCTTGGTTAGTTTTGGTCATAGGTTTTGCTGGTATTAGTCTTTCAGTTTTGTAAGTGTTCACTTTGGCTCTCCTAATGTCCCTTTGGACCTTGACTTTTTAATGGAAATTTACTACCTCTTGCTAGTGATGAAGGAACAAGGAACTCTTTCAATAGGAGGAATCCCTCTTAGCCCTTCTTGGGGTTATACCAAATACATGAACCTTCTCAGGAAATTCAGAAATAAAGAGCCCTTTCTCAAGCCCTCTTGGAAGGGAGCATTGAAAATGCACTGCAGTGGACTCTTTGGGAGGGAAATTCTGGTTGAGGTGTTCTTTTTCTGAAAGACTGTTTTTGTGAACTGAACCATCAGGATCAGAACCTCAAGAAATTCCTCCAAAGCAAAGCAAACTTTCTGCCTTGCTGGGGCTCTAACAATCATGTGAAGTGCTCCCAAAAACAGTCACTCATGTAGAGTCCCTCATGCTGCAAAACTCTTGACCTTAAGGCAAAATCTGAGACCCCCTTGGTGCAGTTTTGCAATTGATGCTTTTACAGCATGAAATGTGAAATGCCAGTTATTGTGTCACAGTCCTGAAAGCTTGATGTTATTTTTTACAAGTACATGTGTATATTTAGAGATTTGACGGGAAATTGAGACTATTGCTGGCAATTTCCACCTCTTCCCCACCATAGTTAAAACATCTTCAGGGGCAACAGGAAAAGTTGCTGAATTTTCCTTTAAGTGCAGTTTAGGAAATTAATCAAATTTCTTCCTTGCAATTTGTACAAGCAGGTTAGTCATTAAGTATTACTGATTGCAGCCACAGTATGCTCAGAGATATAACATTTTACTTCAAACCATTCCATGTGATTAAAAAAAGTCTTTGAAGCTCTTTTATCTTTAGACTTGCTGCTAAAGTCATGGGTGATAATTTGGAAAATCTTCACTAGTTATAAACTTTTGTATTTATTTATAGCCATCACATAAAATAACAGTTCTGGAGAACTAGAAAGGTGCTTTCAGCATGGATAAAATCTGAATAAAGAATGTTAATAACAGCAAAAGAAATAGCTGCAATGTTCACAGGGGAAATGTGTGAAGCTGTGAGGAACTGACCCCTCAATTGTTATTCGTATTTCTTAACTATAAAGACAATCTTTTGTCTACCGTAATTTTATTACATGAAGAACAGACCACTCTCAAAGGCTTCATAACTTCCCTCTGAGATTTTAAGAAAATTTATTTCTTGTTATTAAAATAGTAATTGTAAAAAACCCTGAAATTTTTATCTTACTAAAAGGTATTGATTCAGAGTAATAAATTAATCTCTCCTGTGCACTTCTGATGTGAGATTTATACCTTCTCAAGAGGCCTTGAAAAGCATCCAGCAATCTACAATGTCTTTAATGCAATCGTTAGAGCATCATGGATTTGGGTAAATAGAGTCAGGTGGGTGTAAATCTCTTCTCTCAGGCCACCAGCACCAGAACAAGAGGACATAACCTCAAGCTACGCCAGGGGAGGTTTAGACTGGATGTTAGGAAGAGCTTTTTCACGGAGAGAGTGATCTCTCATTGGAATGGTCTGCCCAGGGAGGTGGTGGAGTTGCCATCCCTGGAGGTGTTTAAGAAAAGACTGGATGAGGAACTCAGCGACATGGTCTAGGTGGTGGGAGGCTTGGATGGATGGAGCGTGGTGCCCATGGTTCCACACTTGTGGGCCTGATCCCTGGGTGGGCATTCACTTGGGAGTTGGACTAGATGATCCTTCTGGGTCCCTTCCAACTCGGAATAACCTGTGAAACTGTGATAAAGGAGATGAAGAGAGATAGGAATGGTCAGATTCAAGTGGGCAGTTGTTCTAAGAGGGAAAGAAAGGAACTGCAAGAAATTCTTTTAATTTAAAGTGTTATCAGGGAAGAGTTACAAATGCCACTTTGTGTAATAGTTAGGCATGTTTATTATTTAGTATTCATTTATCCAGTTCAGTAGAATGTTTAATATTTGGTGTAATAATAGCAAAGCTCTTCATTCCTTGGCTGGAGATTTTGTACATTTCAAGGAGCCGGGGAACCAGAATTCCATGACATTACAGGAGAGTTTCATGTCACTTGAAAGCCCCACTTTAATGCCTACCTACCTAACTTTTGGTGTTTTTTATTACAACTGTTGTCTCTCCCAGAACAATTAGTAATTAATTAGTCTTTGGAAATAGAACAAAGACAGACAATGTCTGGGAGAAAGGAGTGGCCACTGGATTTGATTAATTGGTGTTTATTCAGGTAGTGGGTAGTTGTTATTTGCAAACTATATTAAAGATTTGGTCATCTCAGGATGTTTTTTTAAAACCTTTAATGTCATTATAAAGTCAAATCAGGTTTCACTGGTTACTGAATCAATACTAAAATTATAGATGTGTCTGCTCTTCAGATTTTTGGTTCCTGGAAATCTACTTGAAAACTCATCTTATTATAGACTATGAATTTTTGGCTCAGCTTGTTGTCAAGATGGCCTTGAGATATAACTCTGAAAATTCCACATAAGATTTGGTGTTCACATGTTGGACTTGGATTGAGGCCATCCCTAGTTAAAATGAGCAAAGGCTGGACAGAGTAGACAGTGCATGTGGTGTAGGAAATACCTTATCCTAGGCTAAGTTATGGCCATCTCTACATCTTCCTTGTCTTTTATGATACTAATTTAAGCAGTGTATACAGTGAGTAACTTGGAAACAATTTATAGCTGGATGTCAGTGCTGTACTGAGAAATGGCTTGGACTGAAAGCAGGCATTGTGTGAGCACAGCCTGATGATACTTCACATTTAATCTTTATTAGGAAATGTAGCTGGACCATTTATAATTAAGTGTTAGACAAAACGTTATTTTTGTTAGATCGTTAAACTGGATTGCCCACTTATATGACATTTAGAAAGACAGGGAACAAATGTTGGTTCCAGATTATTTGTACTTGTGCCAGATCAACTGCACATTTATTTTTAAATATTTATTATCATCTTTGATTTGCCCTGATGTTGATAATGGTTATGTTTATTTGCTCTTATGGTTTTCCAAGTTCTGGACATGGAGATGTACTGAAGTCTTTTCATCTCTTCTTGACTGTACAGCAGGTTCATGGGATAACTCGTTTTAGCTCTGTAAACCAAGGCTCCATCTCTTCTTCCAGCATATGCTGAATGCAATTAGGCACCAGTTCAGAAAAAGCTTTGTAAACATCCTGAATTCATGCCACATTTTCTGGTCTCAGGAGCTGCCAAATGCCTAAATGCTGTATTCAAGCCAGATGTCTAAATATATAAAATGAATGACTGAACAAAGTGCCTCCTTAGTGGAGCATATGCCTATAGGATGGACAGACCTGAGGGGTCCGAGATCAGCTCCAGAATGGGGTGTTCTGCCAAGTCACATCCCTGGCCACTAGAAGAGAGACCAGAATATACTCTCCTGACGACCTGTAGGAAGAAGGAGAACCCTTGCTCTCATTTTTTGGTCTCTCAGTGTGAGATACCAAGCCTTAGGAGTTTCTGCTGGCAGTATCATAAGGCAAACTGTCACTTCTCAGTGAGTGCACCTGCCTTTGGGACACTGAAGTACTTGTTCAGCAGGATCAAACACATGGAGCACGTCTGGGGTTTCACCTGAGCAGCATCCACTCAACTATTATAAATGGGCTGCCTTGATCTTGTTAGGAAGTTTGTGTAATACAATATACACAGAAAAAGGGCTTCTCTGTAAAATAATTCATGTACTTCCGTGACTCTTAAAAATGCCAAAGTGTTTTTTTCTCTTTTTGGAAGTGGAAAGAGAAAATCAGGAATGAATGCAATACTTATAATTTACACTATGGATATTAGCTCAGTTGTGGTAATGGTCAAAACTAAAACACACACTTGAGCACGTACACTAACCTACAATATAAATGTATTACAAGAGTGGTGTCTGATGAAATTGTTCATACAACATTTTCATTAGGCAGTCTCAGTCTTTGTCGTTCCTTTCTGAACTGTTTAAAGCAAAGCATAAGATGCATTTCTATTCCTCGTCTTCCCACAATCTGAAGCTGTAGTGATCTTAAAGTGTTAATTGGCTTAATTTCCCTGTAATGACAGACTGCCTGGTTCAAGCTTCTGAATAGTGCATGTATGTGTTGACATGGGCTGTGCAAATTCTTAGAGAAATGCCTGCAAGGCATTAAACCTTGAACCAGCTGTTACTGTTTGGAATGCCCCATAAATAATTCCATTAATAGTTTTGAGACTGGCTAAATAAATCCAGGAAGATTGCAATGAGAGGCTACTGGTAATGTAGAGATCCTGCAGTAAGGTTAAGCAGTAGTAATAATTCATAGTAGGGCAAGGTAATAACTCCCTCTTTTCACAATTGTCAAAAAAACCCCTCGGTATAGTCAAATAAGTCTTGAATAGCTATTCTCCATTGTAACAATGACAAGCATAGAAATAAAACAAATTCAGTGTGTTTACTAGAGGCCAGCCAGTGGTGTAGAGAGCTCTCAGTAGCAGAATGTCCTTTTCTTCCTCCTAGGTATGGCAGTGTGGAGGAAGCGTAGAGGTTCTGCCTTGCTCCAGGATTGCCCACATTGAAAGAGCACATAAACCATACACAGAGGATCTAACTGCTCATGTCCGGAGAAATGCACTGAGGGTGGCTGAAGTCTGGATGGATGAATTTAAGAGCCATGTCTATATGGCATGGAACATACCCCAGGAGGTGAGTCACAAAGACCAGTGTTGGCAAGCTTTGGATTTAGATCCTTTTGAGTTTGGTTCCTAGGATTCTATTTGTATTCATGTATGTCTATATTTATGTATCATATGTATAGGCATAAAATATGTCTATACATACACTTACATATAAACATATACGTAATCTTCTAGAAGATTTCTGGAAGAATCAGCTATATGTAATCTTCTAGAACATTTATTTGTTTTTAAGTTCCTGAACAGTTAATTTCTTGTCAAGTTGATCATCTTCACTGATGACACTTCTTGGACATTTTAATCTAGTAGCTGTGGAAATGGGGTTGGGGGGGAAGAGCTATAATTCCACGAGATTTGGGAAGAGAGCTCTGCCAAGGTAGAGGGTGTGCTGACATCTATTGATGCAAGTCTGGGGTGCATGACTAGACTATTTCGCATCAGACTAAGGGTGGCTGGTGGATGTTAAGTCATACTGCAGAATCCAGCTGCAATTGAACTGCTTGTCCACATTTCTTTTCCATAGAAGAGCAATGTTTGGTCCATTGTATTGAAAAGATAATGCTGGATGGATAACCTCAGAATTCAGTTTGATTTCAGTTGTTCTTCATTTTTGCAGTCAATGGTATTTATTCTATAAACAGGTAAGAGCTATAGGGCTCAGAGAAAGTGACTGTACCTATTCTGGAAAATATTCAGGATCCAAATAGAATAAATTGTTTCTATCTAGAGGTTGGAAAGAGTGCCTGTTTTGAGGAGTCTCAGCAGTTCATACAAGAATAAAGACATTTCTGGGCTGGATAGGGTCACTTATTTTATGCCAAAGCAATTTCAAATTACTTTTATTTGTGAATAACCTGATTGATTTAAATTTCAGTTTTTATTTTTTATTGTTATTTTCTTGAAGATTGGTTTGGCTGATTGCAGTTTCAATTTTTTGCCTTGAAAACAGAACATTAATACAAAAGTTAGAAATTCCTTTTGCTAAGCAGGATATACAGTTATTATACACAGATTTGCATACTATTCATCCAGATATGATGGTAATGGTGATTAATCATCTGTAAATTTGAGATTTGAATGTGATTTGAAATAAAATTCATAAAGAATGCAAAGATAAATTAGTGTTATTATTGCTTGTTAAGTGGAAATTTAACAATAATAACAGTGTTAACTGTGCTGATTTATCAGAAAAAAATTAGCCTGCTATAATACATTTTAGAATTCATTTATTAAACAAAGGAAATGCTATTCACCAAAGGAAAATTAAATGCGGTGTATAGACTAAATTGATTTCTTCACATCACAAAATGCATCAAGGTGTTTGCGTGGTAGATCTTGTGCTGCCAAAACTGCTTTTGTTCATGGTTTTCAAGAATAACAAGTTCTCTTACTACTTCAATCTCCCACCACAAATGTAGTAATCATTGCACTGAACTTAGCGTCTCTCCTCCTTTTCACAAAGGCTACTGCTGTCAAACCATAGAGCAGACTTAAAAGCTGGAAATGACAAATTATAAATCAGCTTTTAATAGTGATAATTTCTTCTGTAATGCGATGAGTTGCCTCTGTCGTAGGGAGAAATCTGTTACTATGTGTTTGTAGGGAACCTGTAGCCCGAAGAACCTTCCTTTTTATTTCTCACCATTCTAGTCAACCAAATAAACACAATTAAGCTCACATGCTTATTTAAAATACACTGGGAGGTGGCTTATTTTTCACAGTTCTAAACGCTGAATATGCTCATTATTTACTAATTGCTGCAGGGTGTGCATTGCACCTTGGTGATCATCAGAAAGTCTTCCTATAAGAAAGTCTGTGGCTTGCACCTGAGTATAGTTCACCCAGCTTCCGTCTTTTGTCATGTGGAAAATAGGGGAGGACTTGGAAGAGTTCCTCTAATCCACTCGTGAGACCCCACGTGAAGTGTTGCACAAGAAACAAGACAAGCTCAGGGGTCCCCAGCCCAGGAAGCACAACCTATTGAGTCCAGAGGAGGCCTCCAAGGTGATTGAAGAGGTGGAGCACCTCTACTATGAGGAGAGACTGAGAGAATTGGGGTTGTTCAGCATGGAATAGAGAAAGCTTTGGGATGAAAAAAGGGAGCCTACAAGGAAGATGGAAGGGGACCTCTTTGCAAGGGCATGTAATGACAGGACAAGGAGGAATGGAGTTTGAACTGAAAGAGCATAGAAATTATTTCCTTTAAGAGTGGTGAGGCACTGGCACAGGTTGCCCAGAGAAGCTATGATGCCCCATCCCTGGAAGTATCTGAGGCCAGGCTGAATGGATCTTTGACCAACGCAACCTAGTGGAAGATGTCCCTGCCCACAGCAGGGAGTTTGGAACTAGATGATCACAGAAACACAGAATATTCTGAGTTGGAAGGGACCCAAAAGGATCGAGTCCAACTCCTAAGTGAATGCCCATACAGGGACTGAACCCATAACCCTGGTGCTATGAGCACCATGTTTTATCTGTCTGAGCTAATCTCATCCTTAAGATTCCTTACAGCTAAAACCATTCTATGATTTTGTGAAGAGTGTTGGTGGTATGTTTGGTTCTGACAGCTTGACATGAGCTTAATTATCCCAAGTCAGTTGTGTAATTTGAAGCTGTTCTATAGCATCCTTGTGTTTATCATGAAAGGCCTGGTGCCAAGAATCAAGGGGAAAGTCCCACAGACCTTGGACTTCCTTTTCCTTTCCCATGCTAAACCTGGTTGTTCCATGGAAGAATTGCTAGATCTCTGAGAATTCCGATGTTTCCAAAGGTTTTAGTCTTTGAGAGGTAATAATAGTAGAATAAAAAGGAGTCAGACTCATTTGAAAGCATGCTGTGACTGCCCTCTTGGATCGCTACGGGCTTCTCTCTGAAATACCGTGGGATTCAAATGGGGACTCAGATGTCATGGTGATTTCTGCATCATAAGCTCTTCGATAAATAGGTTCAGAAAAGCACTTCGACCCAAAGGAAAGATTTATCTAGTCCCAGAAGCAAGAACTGTGCTCTCCATGTGTTCTGCCTGTGCTTTTGGTATTAGGTTTTGTTGGGGTTTTTTTCTCCCATCATATTCTCAGCTTTGGGGAACTGGTGTGTTACATGTGAGCTATCGTTCTTCTCCAGTTGCATGGTAGGATATGATTACTGAGGCTTTTGATGCTCTTTCTTGCCTTAAACAGTAAACTCTGAGGAAAAAAGCATTGATGCCTACAGGGTTGGATGAAGGAGTTGGGGTGCCCTGGACCAATTTAGAACCTGATCCCCGGAAGTCAGGAAGTTAGTACTGGAAGCCAAGTGTCTGTGTGCTGGCATCCTTTTTCTTCCCACAAGTGGCAGATAAACTGGCAGCTGCATGAGCAGGATTTGTTTATGAGATCAATTGGTTGTCTTAGATCACCCTACAGCCTCTTCCTCTATCTAGACACTTGCCACAAAAGTCAGGAAAAAAATGATGACTTCTGGAGTAGTTCTACATGAAATTTTATGAATCATGTAGGGCAGGAAGGGAGGGGAGTTACCATTTTTAAGATTAAGTTGAGTTATGCCTGTTATGCCAGATCTCAGCTTCCTGCTTTTTAGTATACTTTGCTAATATGGAAGTCAATTTTATTTTAGTCAGAAAATGTTTCCATAATGAAATATACTTGTTCCAGATTAGAATTAATTCAGTGCTTTGGGATGCAGTGGTTGCTTCAGCAGCTCAGAAACCTAGATACTTATACAGATAGTCTTTTGATGTGTAGCTAAGGAAATTCAGTGCTTTCCATGTTATTTTTAAATCCCGTCTTGTGGCTGACAAAATCTTTGGGGTGTTTATGGCCCAGTAAAAGCTGTTGTTTAAGAAGATAGATTATAAGATTTCTCTATGAAAATTTCTTTTTCCTTTGTTTTACTCTGAGGCAGAAGTGGTAGAGCACAGTGTGGAGCAAAATATCTCATCTGACTTACTGTCAAAGAGCAGCCATGGATTTGCACTTAGATCCGTCTCTAAAAATTTCCCCTGCGTGATTTTAATGTGATAAATTATTGATTTTTATGTATATATAGAGACTTTATAAAACTCATGCTTTGTGATCTGCTCTTATGATAAGTAGAAACTAGGTTAGCAAGAAATGTAAAGGTGAATAAAAATAGGGGAGAGAATATTCTGCAATTGCTTTTAACAAAAATAGCAGCTTCTCTTTTTACATTACAGGAGAAATTCATTAAATCCTCTTCCAGCGAGGTGAGCAGAACTTCTGCTCTTTGCAGTGAAACAGTAACCCAAACTTCAAAAATGGCCAGAAAGTGTCATCTACTAATGATTAGGCCACAGTGGGACACCAGCAATAAGGTCGTTTCTAAGGCAACTTGCTGTGTACTTCCTGCCAATTCCTTTTGAATTTGAAAAGTGCCAGGGAATTAGAGAACAACAGTGATATTCCTTGGAAGCTGGATCGAAACCTCACTGAAGTCAACAGGAGTGGTTCCATTCACCAAAGCAGACTGTGACAGAGACCCCAGCATGGTGACCTGTATCGTGTTTAACTGAGACACTGGGGGGGGTGGGTAACAGACTCGCTTCACAACCAAGAGCTGGAAATTCTCACATGTCAAAACTCTGTTTGCAGTGGGGGAGACTCTGGATGTTTAGTTTGCACAGAAGTGTTTCACTGATGTCTTTTCTCCTTTTTCTGTCCTTTCTTTTATGTGCAGGACTCCGGAATTGATATTGGTGATATTTCTGAGAGGAAGGCCCTAAGGAAAAAGCTCCAGTGCAAGACTTTTAGGTGGTATCTCGTCAGCGTGTATCCAGAAATGAGAATGTACTCAGATACTGTCGCCTACGGGGTGGTAAGGATCTTGTTTCTATTTCCCATTTTAAAAAGGTGTAATAGTGAAAGTAATTGATGAAGGAAATGCCTGGCTCTAGGTCGAAGAATCAGATAAACTTCAAGTCACTGGTTAAATAATTTGTTAGACTGCTTAGTTGACAGCTGCTCTGCTGTCATTTATGCTGAGGTATTCTGAACATTATCTTCCTCCCTCATTTTTGTTTGCTTGCTTTCATGCCTTGCATTCCATGCAGAAATACTCACGGTGTGATTTTTTTAGACACATTGGAGCTGACAGAAGCTGAATTCACGAATTCATTATTTCAACTCAGTATTTCAACTGCAACCTTCTTAAGACTGTATCCAGATCTTAATTTAGATTCACTGAGTCATTTAGGATAGAAAAGACCTTTAAGACCATCAAATCCAACTGTTAAAGGTTGATATCTTCCCTTATTAACCTTTGAGCCATTTAACAGCAATCCTGACTCACTCTAGAACTGGTATCACATCCCAGTAGACACCTGCTACCAGAAGGTATTCCAGGCTAATCAAATCTCACATAGCTAAGCCATGTGCAAAGCACCACAAGAGAGGTTCAAGGATTCTGATGCATTCAACCATATCCATGCATTTTGGAATCATCATTACTAGTATGACAGTACTGCCCTTGTGTGTGTTGAAATCACACTTGAGTTGTACTGTGCTAATTAAAGCAAAGATAATTCTCTACCCCTCAAAAACTGTCGGCCCGAACAGAGAGGGCAGGTGTGCATGACATGGAAGATGAGCACAGGCCTATAATAAGGTAGTAGGCCTAGAACATCTTTTTCACATTCTCATCCAGTGTCATATTAAAAAAAATTAACTCCTGTGAATTAGATTTGCCTTTTTGCAGGCAAGTCCCAGTTAGGAAAAGTGACTTACTATAAGTGAATGTTGCAAGTGGAAGGTTTGACTTGAGATATTCCTCCTCAAAAAGAAATCTGAGTTGTGCGGTTTGCCAGGTCTTATGCTAAATGCATAAGACAATGGTTACATTCCAAAGGAGTTCAGAACAATGACAAAGTCACACTTGTGTGCAAGGAGCCTCTTCTGTAGACTGTGGAGTTGCCCTCAGCAATGCCATGATCTAATCAGGTGCAGAGTTTCCTGAGGAGAAGGAGGCACAGCAGCTACCAAGTGCATGATTCTGCTTCTAAGTAGCTCTGGCTAAAAAACCTGTGATTGCAAGTAGAAATGATACGATATAAAGAAAGGAAGACCCAGGGGAGAGCAAACATACTTGTCTCAGGATTTACTCCACATTGTGCAAGTCAAAATGAAAATCAGCAACAGGTAGCCTATGATTTTTATAATCTGCAGAGAGTTTTTTGTCAGCCTTTGGGCAATATACAAGCCAAAAAGCGGAAGAATTTTTTGCAGAAATACTGAACTCAGGGGTCAGCCTGGGGAAGTGAAGGCTTCAGGGACACTTTAGAGCAGCCTTTCAGTGCCTAAAGGGGCTACAAGAGATCTGGGGAGGGATTTTTTACTAAGGATTGTAGTGATAGGAGTAGCAGGAATGCCCTTAAAATGAAGGAGGGCATGTTTAGATACTCGAAAGAAATTCTTTACTGTAAGGGTGGTGAGGCACTGGCACAGATTCCCAGAGAGGTTGTGGATTACTCATCACTGAAGGTGTTCAAGACCGGGTTGGATGAGGCTTTACGTAATCTGATCTATTGGAAGGTGTCCCTGCTCAAGGCAGGGGGATTGGAATGAGACAATCTTTAAGGTCCCTCCGAACCCAAGCCATTCTGTGATTGTCTGATTTAGGGACTGCATGATAATGCACGTGGTGCAGTCTATAGGCTGCAGTAAACTAATAGAGATGTGAGGGCAGGCCTTATTTGTACTGTCACAAATGAAGTTGTGGACAGCTGTGAAGAGAGGTAAAGGGGGAGTGTTTTATGAAGTACACAGTTTTATGTTTTATGAAATACTGTTGTGTGACACAAAAAGATAAAGTGCCCCAGACATTTTAGTAAAAGAATCACTTGGATCTCTAATCTGCTTTCATGTCTCCTTTCCTGTTTGCTTGCATGTCTTGCAGTGGAGAAAGGTGTGATATTTCCAAGCACATCAGCTGCTTTCTGATTCTCTAAATGCTTTCATTCATCACTTGTCTTCATTTTTTTGTAGAGAATATAGATATTGCTACTATAGCATCATCATCAATTAAAAAAAAACCTGAATAATTTGAAAAAGTTATCTGAATAGGGTTGAAGGTTAGGATATAAGCATCTACAGAGTAACCCCACATATTTATTTCTTGAATCCTGAATTTCATCCTCTTCTGAATTAGGGCATTCATGTCTATTTTATGCTGTGCCATGTATCTAGGTTTGGGGTTAGTTATTTGAGAATAAGTCTTGGCAGGCTAAAATTTTGTTACCCAGATAAATTGTTGGGCACCACAAAGCCACTAGATTCGGGAAAGGGATAGTTCCCTAGAATCTGAGCCTCAGATTTTGAAATAGCATTATTCATTAACAGAGAGATGGTTTTTTTGTTTCTGTTTCCTGTAGGGATCAGTTCTCTACAGATATTCTAAGTAAATTGTACAGCTGTGATTGGCATAAGAGTTTGAGAAACTAATCTGAAGAGCTCATTTTCATTTTTTATTTTGAAAGTTTGTAAGAGGATTGGTGTCCAAAGGAATATGGTATCTTGTCTCTTTCTGTAATGCCTGATCACCAGGCAGCTGCTGTTAGGTTAAGGTCATGTTTCTTTTGAGAGTTTGGGCCTCTGAAATCTCTGTTTGTGTTTTACTTTTGGGTCAGCCATCTCAGTTAAGTCACATACTGATCTTGGTCAAGGCAGACTTTTTATTGCTTCCTTTATTATAGGGATTTTTGTGGAAAATATTAGAACTAGGACAATCACTAGAATTGGAGTTTATGGAAGATGTTTTAAATACATGAAGATGGTGATGGACCAAAGCAAGAATTAATGACACTGAAATTTGTCTTTGGTTTGGATAGAGAGTGGTGCCTACATATCTGATTATCATTAGAGTCATGAATATGGTTACATTTATGCATAAGAAATAGGAAGCTTTGAGAGAAGACTTTATTTGATTCTCAGTGCTTTAATTCTTGGCAGTAGTGCCAGTATTGGCACTTAGTGCATATTTTCTCTTTAATGTTGAGATTTTTCGTGTCCTGTCCCTGTGCACAGCTGACAGGGCTGCTCAGTTAGTCTCAGATCATTGCAAACAATATCACCTCTTCACTCCCTACATAAGACAGTTCTTCTCTGTTCCCTGAACCAATCTTACACCTCTGGACACTTTTTTATGTGTCCATGGGTATGCAATGCATAACTTTGGCCTCATATTCGAAAAAGGCCTTCCAGCTATCTGTGCTCATTAATTTAGCACTTCACTTTCAGAAAAGTCTGTCTCAGCATTGCACAGGCAATAATAGACAGGGCTTTGTGATGACCAGGGCCAAGTTCTTTGCAGTCTGTTCATTACCGAGGGAGTGGGGGTTAAGCTGGAATAATGCAGAGCTAGTGCATACCAATTGGCCAGAAGTTTCCGGGTATCAGCAGAAAGGAGATTTTTGGATTATTTCCAGAAATCAGAAGAGTCTTCTGAGGGATTCTGAAGGGCTATTTAATACCTCATCTATACTGCTCAACTAGCCATACTGGTAACACTTTCAGACTCTGTATATAGTGTGTACCAGAGACTTATCAAATTTAATATTTTTTGAATGTATAGCAAAAAATTATTTACATCTCTGAAGGCTTTTTGAAATTTACTCTGCCTGAAACTTTGTGCAACATTAATGAGATTTTTAGTGTTAGATGATCTGCAAGGAAAAATTTAGTCCAGATGCTTTCTCTTCAGAATCTTCACTGCAACATATTTTTAATTTTGCATATTTCCTTCCTTAAAGTATTCACAGCATCTTTTCCTCGTGTAAAGCTTTCTTGATTTCTTTTTCTTTCTGTTTGTTTTAGCTGCAGAATTCCCTGAAAAGTGATTTGTGCCTTGATCAAGGGCCGGACACAGAGAATATCCCAATCATGTATATCTGCCATGGAATGACACCACAGGTTAGTTTGCCTAATGATCCCTGATATTGTTGCTGCTCTTACCAGACTGTGTAGGAGGAACCATCCTGTACCTGTCACTGTTTTCTTGCAACGATGCCTTGGTAAGCTGTTTGGTAGCTCCCTTATAGAAAGATAAGAGCATAATTTCTGCTGTAAATGGAGAATCACTGGTATATTAATGCTTAACTAATGGTTATTAATTTTGAAAGAATTTCTGGAATGCAAGAGGCAGCACTGACCCAGATTTGTTGAAAAAATCCTTCATTTCTGGTCTTTAACTTCACATGTCATATGAATGCATTTTAAACATGTTACATACATACATAGGTATACTCACAGGTTTACATTATCTGAAGCAGCATTTTTTATTACTTTATATATTTACTATCTCATTTCCACAGATTCGAAACATACAGCCACCTTCTTTGCACCATACAGCTGTTTGTGTGAAAACCCTTCTGCTAAAGCTCCTTTTTTCATTCCCTGATGTTGTCCTGTGACTCATATATGTGGCAAAGACTCAAGTTATCGGAACCTTTTTATTTTCTTACACAGCAGGTGAATTTATTAACTTGGCCCACAAGACGGTTAAGATATATCTCCCCAGCTAAGTACATGGACATTAGTAAAAGTGTTTCTAGGTAAATCTTGACAGGAAAAGTAAAGTTACAAGGCCTAGAACATGCTTGTCCAAGTCAGATGTGCAGATTATTGAACTTTAAAAGTGACATATACAAAAATGATGTAAAGGAAATGGAGTGGGAGTGATTGGAGTAAGTGAAAAGTCCCCCGAAGTTTGAGTAATTTTTTTATCTGACTACCTTTTATATTTGCCTTCACAAAAGGACGTAATATACCCCACCTATGGAGTTACGGGATGTGGGTTTTACCCACGATTTGTCATTTACCTTATTGGACTGTGCAACAAATGAATCCTTGTAATATCTCAGAAATAAACACAGAGCAACAGGGTAGTCTTGTCCCTGTCCCTGGATCTCATAGCGAGCTGGAAGCATGAGTTTGGTGAGATCCAGATGTGATTCTCTACTTCCTTGCCAAGTTACACATGCTACAGCTGTGTTGTGCACTGGCTTCCTTGGCTGAGGGCCTTTAATATTGATCACTAGTGGCATCATGCTTGAGTAAGTTATGAATAATGAGGACAGAAATATCTGAGAATCCCATCCATCAGACTTTTTCACTGTGTGGGCTGTGGCTTATTTGTCACATAATTATGTGGGAACCACTGTTTGCCTCCAGGAGGTTTTTAAGATAGTCCTCAGTGTTTGTGAAGAAACTGTGCAATTCACTTGTGAGCCAGAGCCATTATTCTTCATCCTCTGGGGGGGCATCATAACTCTCATGGCATATCATCTGTGAGAACAACACACTGCAGGCATGGTTGTAAATTCCAATTAGAAAATTTAATTAGAGTTGAGAGACAAACAACAACAACAAAAAGTCACTTCTATTAGCACAGTTCAGCATTTACCAGATAAAGAACTACCTTTGAATGTCAGCTCAAGTTCTGTACAAAGGAGATAGCAGCAAATAAATGACAGAGGGAAAAGTGGCAGGGGTAACTTTNCTTGTGGGTCCCTTCCAACTCATAATATTCTGTGATTCTGTGATTCTGTGATCTCAGAAATAAACACAGAGCAACAGGGTAGTCTTGTCCCTGTCCCTGGATCTCATAGCGAGCTGGAAGCATGAGTTTGGTGAGATCCAGATGTGATTCTCTACTTCCTTGCCAAGTTACACATGCTACAGCTGTGTTGTGCACTGGCTTCCTTGGCTGAGGGCCTTTAATATTGATCACTAGTGGCATCATGCTTGAGTAAGTTATGAATAATGAGGACAGAAATATCTGAGAATCCCATCCATCAGACTTTTTCACTGTGTGGGCTGTGGCTTATTTGTCACATAATTATGTGGGAACCACTGTTTGCCTCCAGGAGGTTTTTAAGATAGTCCTCAGTGTTTGTGAAGAAACTGTGCAATTCACTTGTGAGCCAGAGCCATTATTCTTCATCCTCTGGGGGGGCATCATAACTCTCATGGCATATCATCTGTGAGAACAACACACTGCAGGCATGGTTGTAAATTCCAATTAGAAAATTTAATTAGAGTTGAGAGACAAACAACAACAACAAAAAGTCACTTCTATTAGCACAGTTCAGCATTTACCAGATAAAGAACTACCTTTGAATGTCAGCTCAAGTTCTGTACAAAGGAGATAGCAGCAAATAAATGACAGAGGGAAAAGTGGCAGGGGTAACTTTTCTTGACAAGATTCTGCTCCTTCATAATTACAGTGTTTTGTTTCCTTCACATTAGTATGTATTTAATTTTGTA
The DNA here is from genome assembly GCA_013390025.1 of Pitta sordida. Taxonomy (NCBI): domain Eukaryota; kingdom Metazoa; phylum Chordata; class Aves; order Passeriformes; family Pittidae; genus Pitta; species Pitta sordida. The sequence continues at coordinate 62,406 of WEKX01017445.1, read as the reverse complement.
ATTAATGTTAAAAACAACATGCAAAAAGGCTTATATGTGGTTAAGATCCTAGTAATTAGTGAAAATTTTTTGAAATAGAATGAGACTTTCTCTGTGTTAGGGATTGTGGTATTAACAGGGATTCTGCATACTTCTGAAGATTTCCATTGCACGTCTTGCATCTCTTGCTTAAGCAGAGCTGCAGCCATTTGCATTTTCTCTTGCACGTTGGAAATATTTGTATAAATATTCCTTTTGATTACTTCTAATCTTAGTGAACTTGCCAGCAATGAGAGAAGATACTGGTGAGATGTTAATTTTATTCTAGTAGTGGTGAGGTGTTATACAAAAGGGGATACTCTGCCCACCTGGCAGTCCTTATCAAAACAGATTATTGCCCTGATTCGGGACTGCTTGTATGAGTGTTTGGGTGATGCTGTTCTTAGCTCTGGTGCAAAGTTTTACTGTTGTAACTATCCTGTTTACAGTTTTATTGCTGCCACCATGGAGGACTTAACACACTTGCATCTAGATGTGCAATAACATATTTGATTGTCAGGAACCATTCCTCCTTTTATTTTTCCCCACAAACCTCTTTCAGAGCTTTTTGGGTTTTCTTCTCTTTGCATAGGAAATGGTGTTGAGGTGTTTGACATCAAGGAGTAGTTTTAGAGTCATAGGCACAGCTACTGTTTCCTTTTAATATTTCTTACAGAGGAAAGAAATCTTTGAAGTCAACAGAAAGGCAAATGCGCACCTGACATTAAAATTCCATGCTCCATTTATTGCAGCGAGTATCAAAAACATCATGTTTAGTTAAAAGCAATAGAAAATGTCAATGAAATACCCTCAAATATTACAATGAAATGATCAGAAATAATTTTCTCTGTGATGTTTGTTTCACTTTAAATAGAATCAATTAGTGACGGTAAGAATTCTGTGATTCAGATTTCCCAGCCTTTCAACAATCCACTCCACATGTCTTCTGTAACTAACATTAACATATTCATAGTTGATTCCTTCAATCCATTATCTTGGAGTGCTTGATAACTGTGTTTATTTTGTACTTCCATTCTACAAGTAGAGAAACTGGTGTAAATCTTACGTGTGGTTAAATAGTAGGATGGAATAGAAAATCAGAACATAATCTATCCGTTTCCTTAGCCCTCTGCTACTACACTATGAGAAGGAATTTCTCTCAGCAAGATATTTGTCTTGGCCTGAAAAGACAGAGGGCACTTGAAAAACTAGAATTAGGTATGTTTTCTACCCTCCTTCTCTCTTCAGAGAGTGTTTTCCAGGGTAGCTGTATTTTATCCTGGTCCCAAGGAGCCTGAACACTTCAGGAGTTATGATACCATGCACCGTAGAGCGCCTTGCTTATTCAACCAGTGTAAAAACCAAAATGGGTGATAATCCTGCAATGCATTCATATCAATTTAAGGGAAGAATTGCTATTCCTTTATCTTTAGTAAGAATGATTTCATTACAAAATGCTGCCCAGAAAAGTACAGATTCTGTTGAGAGCTTCCTTGGTAGCATCTGAACAGCATAACTGTCTAGTTGCTCACCCTTTCCCAGCCAGAGGATTTTGCTCCCTAAGCAGCACATCCTTTTCTGCCTTTAGTCTCTCCCCGTTAAGAGAGACTACTCTCTTAACTACTCAGACAGCTAATGTAGTACGTAAATGCAACAGGGTAAAGTAGTTAACAAAAGTAGTTCTAACAGGTTCCTACTGCACTGTTTAATGTTGGTAGAAATCCTGTTGCTTTAATCACATGAGGACAGGTGGGAGGTAAAGCACAGCTGCCCCCCATAAGGGTGATGACAAAGGGAATTAGAAAAATGGGCAGATGAGGTGGAGGGGCTGTAAGGGAGACAGTGAGAGGAGAAAAATGCAAAGGAAAGAAAGGAAGGCAGAAGAGGAGTATAGTAATCCCTTGCTACTTTGTGGATTTCACTTATCTTCTGGAACTGCCCGCCCGTGATATTCAGAGGATTGCTGTAGTGGGAAAACAGTTCAAAACATGAAGTTCAGGTGAGATTGTGGAGGTTTTACTGTTTGTTGGTTGTTGGGGTTTTTTTGAAGTGGTTCATTCAGACAAGGACAAAGGTACTGTTTTAATTCTTCACCACGTTGAAGTAAAGCAGCACTTCAGTCATAGGTTTAGGCCTTAAAAAGTCTATTTCTAGCAGTTCCCCTATTTTGCATGGGAAGGATGGCTGCCCGTAGTTGCAGTAGGTGTATGCCCTAGGCCTGACTGCATTCTGTTCCTGATTCTGGGAACCACCTGAGCCTGGATGTTTGTTGTTAAAACTGCTGTTTAAACAGGCCTGTTATCTTGGAGGCAGACTGACAACAATGTGCCACTTGCAGTAGAACTTTGATGAAAGTGAAACACCACATTATTAGAGACTTTATTATATAATAAATGAATACCATCGATCAATGTTATTTTAAGTACAGACTTACCTTGAAAAGTGCTTGTGATTGAGGGGATAATGGGTAGTTCTGTTCCCTTATTCAATAGCTTCTGGCTCATAAAATTCTCAGTTCATAAGCAGTTAAACACCAAAGTTCATCCAGTGATATGAAAGTCAATACAAACCAGTCAGATTTTTAGGAATTCAATTTGAGAAACAGGGTCAGAAGACTAGATTGGGAGAATCACTAGAAAAGAAATGCAGGTGAAGAAGGGATACCCATTTATATAATTTCATATTCTTACAAGAGATTGCAGAACTGAACTTGGACACCTATGACTGGTATGAATTATTGCATTTCCACTGAAGCCAGTGAAAGGAAGTCCTGCCAACACATAGATCTGTACCACTTCACACTGTGTGAGACACTGACCTGAAAAAATGACGTTGTATTGTAAGCACGGTGTGTGAAGTACTTGAAACATATGTTACAAAAACTCCCAGTAACTTCTAAAGACTCTGATGATTCATGAGTTTTCTTTTGAATATGTTTTTCATGTATATTTTTATAAAAGCTATATTTTCTTCAGAGAAACTTCTTAGCATGATGATTGTTCATACACAGATATTTTTTAATTTGTAACCAAGAACACATATATGACTAATAATGGCTATCCCTAAAGGCATTTATATTCCAGTGAAAAATTACAGGGTTGATGACAATCACTTTACAGTTTTAGCCCAACCTATAAAACAAAAGAGAGAGAACAATTTATAGATGTTCGGCAAATAATTATCAAAATAATTAAAATTGTTTTGAAAATAATTTGTAGGGGAGAAGAAGAAACTTGTCAGCTTGTTTAACAGTAATAATTTAGGCATCTCTAAAGTTAGTATGATTTTTGAGTTATTGAGCCACTGCAAATATAAACATCTGTGAACTGAGGTTTTAACTGAGCCTTAATTTAAGTAAGTCTGTTGCGATGTTAAAATTTTTCTTTAGATTCCTGTGCTTGAGGAAATTCACACTGTATTGGAAAATCATCAATGCCAGGAAAGCTGGGAGAACCACCTTATGCTTTATCAAATGAGTGTTAAGGAAATTTGGAAGCAGAAAGAATAACCCTCTTAGCAGTGGCTTTCTGTGCATGTGAAGTGTGATTATTGTTCTGAATGTGTGTGTAAAACACATAAGTGTTGCAGACTGAGAACTCTGGGCAAGAAAACAGTAGAACAGAAGGCCCCATGTGTAGTAGCTGCTGATTCCAGCACCTTCCCAGAATTGTTAGGGAATAAGGGAGAGCAGAAGAAAACCTGCTCCTGGATCAATGATTGACCCTTCAGAGCTGAAAAATCACTGCCCTGAAGAAGAGCTGTCTACAATAAACATTTTCAGGCAGTCTTTTTAAAGCAATAAAAGGAAGCAAAGCAGCTGTTTAACAGCTCTCAGTTATATGAAAACTCAGAGTTGGTGTTCACGTTTGTCTTCAAGGTAAATGTTAGACACATTCAACACCTGTGTATGAGGCAGCCTGATCTGACATCAGCTCTGTGCAGCACCATTTCTTTCTAGAAGCAGAACCAGAATAACGTTTGGTGTTGGTTTTGTTTTTGTTTAGGTTACTCAGCTCAGTAGAAGCCCAAGTTATATAAGACAACTTAGAGAGTCAGTGAGACTGCCGAGCAAGGATGGTTATACGCATTATTAAATTATGATTTTTATTTTAAACATATTCTGTAAATTGGTATGGCAATTAATGTCCTATATAAGACATTCCAGCTGAGTAGTTTATTGAGGATATTTATATTTCTGCTAATCTCTTGCAGTGCATAAATCCTGATTTTGATCATAGTGAAGTTGATAGAAATTTTGACCTTGTGTGTAAGGGAAGCAAAACCTAGTGGTGGTTTTTTGCAATCTTTTTTAAAGTTGAATTTTTTTATCTATGCCTGAGAAGCTATATCCAGCAACCATTTTTAAAGCTGCAGCCTCTTTAGAATATATGACGGGTTCATCAGGGAGATCCACTGATGTTTCAAAGGCTTCAAAAACCAACCGGTCTCTCTTGGCCTAGCACAGGCAGTGCAGCCCTTTCTTCTTGGAGATGTTGTGGTTGAAGATATTTCACATTGTATATTATTTTCTTTTTTAATCTTTTTCCTGAAGTTTGGTTCTGGCTACTTCAGTGGAAAGTTCCAGAGAAAGAATATTTCAATCGGATTTCTGGGTTTGCGTGAATTATTTCTGTACATGCTGTGGCAGTGTGAGATTTGTAGTTGGACTCAAGACTACATAATTCTGAGATTTTAAGAGGTTTTCTGTTGTTAGACATAATATGACCATTACCCAGTCTTCTATGTTGCTTGCCTCATTCACATCCAATGTCCATTGCCTGGTGGGAGAGATTCCCTTAAATTAAGAGACTTGTTCATTGGTAAGTGAAGAAGATGAGTGGTGTTGAATTTTTAACTTCTGAATGTGGATCCCAAGGCTGGCTGGGGAGTGATTTTCAGACTGTATTTGGCAAATGACCTTTATCCTTATAACAGTAGGACAGACACTAACGTGTCTCTTCATTTTATGAAAGTATCAGACATACTCAGCATCACTCTCTGTTCAGAGGGTAAAAGGCACTTGAATTCAAAAGAATAAGCACAAGAGGTCCTTCTTCATGTTTTGAAACTAGGATAGGTCTTGTGTATGTTTTGCTTAACTGGCTATAAACAGAAGCAAAGAAAAATCTGTAGAACTGTATTATTCTAGATCGGAGAAAATAACTTTTACCTCCTTCAATTTGGAAATAATGGAATGGATATTTCTGCTTATTTATTTTTGAAACCATGTAGTGTAAAAACATTGTGTATGCCTGTGAGAATTGAGAGAACTGATCACTCGGAATTGAAACTCCAACTATGCTGAAATGAAAGAGTTGAAAAATAATCTTTTTTTTTTTTTTTTTTTCCTAGGAGTAACATTGATTTTCTCATTTGGAAGCATATAGGAATTTTTGTAGTCTAGGAGAAATGGTTTTGTTTTGAAGAAATTATTTCTTTGTTTTGATAGAACTGTTTAGAAGGAAAAAAATTAAAAATGCCTTAGGTGCTTCTGAAATATGTATTCTTCCCTAGTGGACAGAATCACTGTTGAAGGTAAGCATTAATAATGAAAAACAAAAATCTACTATATGCTGAAATTAGTGATCTGGGGAGTACTAATCTTGACATTTAGCTTACAGGACATGAGTCAGAGTTAAAAAGCAAGAACTCAAAAAATAGTTAAATTCTTTGGAGTGCTGTGAGGAAGAACACTAAGAATTTGAATTCCTTGAAAACTTAGAGCCAAGAAGGCTCTAAGAAACATAAGTGTTTTTTAATTAATACGCAGATTGCTAAGCATTTTTCTGATTGAGAAAGGGCTGCTTATTTATGCAGGTAGATGCAGTAGAAGGGTCAAAGGTAACTTAACCAGTGCCATATAAATGTGTTTGTAAAAGCAACTAAAACCCCTAACCACAAAATATGACAGGAATAAAAGCAGTTGTCTGTAATACGCTATATCTGTTCAATCATCCATTCCTCTAAATAAAAGAGTAGTGCTCATTCAGAGAATGGATAAGAAGTCTTTTATGATAGCAGTACTATTGAATATTTAATAGTAGAGATACTGGTGCAATTTTACATATATTAGAAGATGTGCTGAAAAGATAGAGATGCATAAGTTAACCTTTAACGGGAGGAAAGATTGCAGATGTTGATCAGAAATAATGTCAGAAAGGTGCCCAGAAAGTGCAATCAAAGACATTCAGTTTCTCAGATTTTGCCGAGTAAAGCAGGATTTCCATAGAGATAATAGAAACTTCAACTGGCAAAAAAATCTGATGTAATTTACCTGGATTTGATAAACTCAGCTTTCATCACATCACTGCAGAAAAAAATGATGTGTAATGTCAGCAAAAAATAGCAGTAAACGAGCTGGAATGCTCAAAGCAGCACAGTGGGGCCACAAAGGATGCTCCTGTGTAGAGACAATGAGATTAATCCATGAGCACTTCTGTTCTTCTCTCTTGGATCACACATCTGACATACATGGGGCTGTCTCAGTTTGTGATTTTTTGAGGGTGGATTTTGCTTTGGTATTTTTAAGAAAAACCGGTTAACTGATTTGCTGTAGAGTACAGAAGGTTCTTCACATATTTTTTTAATGATTTATTAAGTATTTTCATTTCATGTTTTCTGTGTCAGGTGATCATTACCTTGCATGTTTTCTCTATTGCTCTAGGTGTTGCATTTGCTTCTCTACTTTGGAGTTATTCTCGTCATCTTGAATTCTGTTGCATTTCTATATGACTAAATCCCACCTGACCATCATTATCATCTTTTGTGGTTATCTTATCCACTGTTGAGATGTCTGATATTTATATGGGAGGAGAGGGGCATATATCTGCTGGCTCTACAGTTTGACTAGAAACAATCTATTCAGCATTTTGTTAAACAGGTGAGGCTGATGCAGGAAGAGGGCAAGTGGAATATTAAAGGAATTGATTTTCAAGCTTCTTAATGTCTGCTTTTGATTGGTTTTTGAATTTTTTAAGATTCAAATCATAGTTACTGAGTTTTTCATGGTCACTCTAAGAACTTGTCTCCCTTTTACATTTGTAAGGCAATTTGCCAAGAGTATTTGTAGTAAAAAAAACCTGCATTGAAAATGTAATTGAAACAAACTGTTGAGAGCAACTGCAGAGCCTAAGAATTTAAGATTATTGGAGCATTTCAAACTCTTGTGTACTGTTTTAATTTAGAAGAGATTAGAGTTGTTAGCCTGAATATTATACAATAGTTCAGAACTGTTCTCATCTAGCAAATAAAAATGCACATACATTTCCAGGCATTTTTTCGATGTTGTGTTATAGCAAGTGATTTTTTTGTATAGATAGTTTTGGTCAAAAGAACTTCAGCAGGTTAAAAATCAAAATATTTGAAAACATGAAGGTGAAATATTGCTGGGCTTCTACATGATAAGCCTGGCACTAGATTTTGGATGTGGATTCCGTGTGTTTCCTGTCGAACACTTAAGCCGATTAAAGGTAATGCTGCCTTTCATCTTTGGTTCAGTTCAGGAGTACAGGCTTACAGTAGGCTTTGACATACACTCTGTGAGCTGGTGCTGAAGGGCCTTGGAGCCAACCCCCAGAAACACACTGGCTGTTGTGGGTTTGAAGCTGCTGCCTCTGCTTTCTGCAGTGCCTGGCAAACGCCCTGATCTTGGAGCCTAAAGCTGCCCTGCCTTGGAGCTCCCACTCAAGCTCTCGCTTTACAAATGAGCACTACTTGTATGGGGTGATCCAAAAAGATGGGCAGGGCTTTCCTTTGCCAAGTTGAAAATGGTTTTGCAGTACAGTTATGCCCCGGATTTCACTGGGGGTTGGGTCTGGACAGGTCCCGCGAGTTATGAAATCCGTGAAGATACCGAACCCACGAATATTCAACTACTCCCCACCTGTAGCCACAGCACCCACCACTAATAAGGTCTGGAGGGGTCCTGGGAGTGTGGCTCACACTGTTGCACCTCATTAAAGGAGAGGAAACACCCTTTTGTGCTTCCTGGCCATGAAATCCAGGGTCCAAGACATTCTGTGCATGTGCGCGGTCTGACAACTCACTGAAAATCCAACCGTGATTAATTGGATATGTGAGCCACGAATATGCGGGGGACCACTGTATTTAATGCTTTGGGAGAAATAGAGCAGCTGTGTTTGGTACCTGCAGTGTCTTATAAACTAATACTATTTGAGTGTCTCACATTTTTATAAGTGATTAATTTGAATTAGATCAGTGTTGCATATTATGTAGCTATTACTAGAGCTATCCATAATTTAAAGATGTCTCTTCTCATTGCAAATTGGCAGTTCAATCAGGAGTTTTTAAAACCAATTGTCACTTACAATATAAATTCAGTATAAAGCCAACATAGTTATTGGAGCACATGTATAGGACTTGGAGATTGATGGTGTAGTAATTGTGGGGTGGTTGTCACTTTGAACATTCTTTTGATTGATATTGTGCTATCTCTTTTGTTACTTCATCAAAATTGAAGTTCTGAAGGTCAGATTTTTGTTTCTCAAATTCTTAACAGTATGTGATTAACTGTTAAGGTAGTTAATACAGTAGACGGAAGATTCACTTTATAGTTTCTTTAGTTTTATTGATAATTTTATTATGTCATTCCATTAATTGAAGTCATCCACTGGCTCATTTAGAATTCATGGACCAAGTTCAGTCCCCATGAAAGCATATTTAACTTCCCATGTAATTACATGAGCCATATTACTTCCTCAGCATCATTCACATTCTGATCAGCAATTCATCTTCAGCTCAGTTTCTCCCTGGTATTGTTCACCACTTGCAGAGTACAGTTATTTGCAGAAACATTTATGGAAGGATTGCATCCACAGTGTGTTTCTGTGAACAGGGGATTATTTTTTTTTTCCCTCCAGCTCATTAACTATCATTTGTCCAATCAGGAAGCAGAGAGAAGTCAGAAATTATTTGTTCACATAAAACGTTGATTGAATATTTATGAGCAACTGAAAAAAATCCCCTGCATTGATTTGTAAGCCAAGGAAAGAGCTGTGTTTGTCAGATAATATATTTGAAATCAGTAATCAAACCAGCTTTTAGCAAGAGCTGAGTTCAATCTAAACCTGAATATATTTACAGAGTAGTGGTATTTTCCCCAACAGAAAATACAAGATTCTAGACACTTTAATTTAGCATGGTTTCAAGAACCAGTGGGTAGAAATTAAAGCCAGTTGGAATACCCATTAGGAATAGGGTGCGTATTCCTATCAGAGCAGATGAGTGGCCATCACAGGAAGCAGTGATTGTAACTGTTGAAGTCATCAATGCTGACACAATTCTGGAAACCATAATTTAATGTGATACAAGTCATTACGAATAAGCAGGTGGAAGTATAGAGCCCGTGGCACATGGAGGAGCAGAGTGAAAAAACTGATCATCCTATTTGGCTCTTAAATCTACTCACATGTCAAGTAAGTGTCAATCACAGCGAGGCCTTCTTTGAATTTGGATTCAATTTAGAGTGTTCAGAAATTACACTGATTGTTCCAATAGATGAATAATGATCTGCCTTTAAAGAAATTGTGGGGCTTTTTTAAAGTGCTTCTGCATAGCTTAAAAAATAGTCATTAAATTTCTTGAAATATTCCCCTTTTTTCTTTTCTCTTAAAATGTGATTACACAAATTACACAGGGACAGCTCTGTTCTGCCAAGCCTTTCCACTCAGCTGGTTGTGCATAAAGGCTTAGAGCAATCAAGTGGAAAAGCTGAGGAATGCATTTAAGTCATTCCGATGTTACTGCAGTATTAACTTTGTATTTGTTTAGCAGGGAACTGCACTGATTGCAAAGATTGGGGCTTTCTTGCTCTTGCTGTGTTAAAGATGTAGTGATTTATTCAGCATCCATATTCCTTCTCAGCATCTATTTTTGATGCTTTCGAACTTTGAAATTAGACTTAAAACTCTGAGGTCTGCATTGACTGACTCACTAATGGCATCAGTTTGGGAAGTTAAACATGGCAACACAGTTTATGAACTCACAAATTTTGTTAAAATAAAGTTTGAAAATCAAAACGAAAATCCCTCCTGGAGAAAACTGAGATAGTTTACCACATTAAACCTGGAACTTTTATAGATTATGCAGTTTTGCATTTGTTATGGAGGTCTGTGACCAACGAGCAGGGACAAGACTCAATATGTAAGAAGCAGATTATGGTAAATTAGAGCTGTGAATTTCAAGTTGGGTTTGAGTTTAAATTTGATCTTCTATTTTATATTAACACAGAACCAAATCCTTAATTTTTTTATTTGTTCTCAAATGTATTTGTATGAGGAAATCTTCCATTGTTCAAATAGAAATTATCAAATACCATTGCATTAGTGTAATACAGTGTAATAAAAAGGGTTCCTTTGTTACAATTGGCCTGCACAATGTTTTCATGATATGAGGCATGTAATGAGTACCAACTGGCTGCAAAATTGTGTTTGATATCAGCTTTATATAAGCATCAGATAATCACTTAGTGCTGCTGGATTGAATTATGACGATGACTGACCAATCACGCTTTTATTATTTGTGTACAATGCATTCACAACACTAAGCCCTTTTACTTATTGGATTGATTGATTGATTTAAGCATCTCATAAAATTTAACCACTTTCTTGTTAGCAGCTATGAATTGGGGATTTTTTAGAATTTCTGGAGTAATCAGATTGCTTTTTTTCTCCACATTGCCTTTCTTAATTCAATTTGATGAGTTAGAGAAGTAATTGTGAATGTTTGCATAACGATAGACTGTGAGAATTGGGACCTTCTTGAGCACTCAAGGCACATTTAAATATGAGCTGTCAAGTGAGCTGCATGTCATTCTGCCAGATGTGTGACATACATGGTTAATACACTGAAGTACCTAATTTTCCACTTTAAAGAGGAGCCATGATGAATAATTATGGGTTAACTGCTTGCTGCAGAATGCCCATTTCTAGCTTCCAAATATATATGTGTTCTAATACCTGATGTAGTGTGTTTTCAAATAAGTTAGGCTTCCAAATATGTTTTTAAAGCTCTGTGGTGTATTTTCAAATAAGTTAAATCTGCCCAGTGTAGACTGTATTCACTGCACATAAATAATTTCAAGGAATACTGTAATTTGATAAATACTCCCTGAGATAATGCTGTTGTTACAGTCGCTAGGAAGAAACAAAAATGCTATGTACAAGAAGTGTGGCAGGTTGGGTGTTTATTTCTCTTCAACTTCCATGGCACTGTTCAAACTTGTAAAAATCAATGCTGATTAACATTTTTGTTAATACCTCTGAGGACTCTTACTGTCCCTTCAGCTTTGTTGCTTTCCCTCTGTTTTCAACCTTGTGCTTATAGGCGACTATTTCCCACAACCACAGGATGGTTGATGTGGGAAGGGCCCTCTGGAGAACATCTGGTCCAATCTCCCTGCTCAAGCAGGATCAGTTAGACCAAGCTGCCAATGAAAATATCTCCTGATATTTTATTTTCCTATTCTATCCTTACAAAGCAGATGAAACCCAGTTCATCTTGAGCAAGTAAAGAGTCCCCTTTATGCGCAAATAAGTGACATTGAAATAATTCTCATTCCCAGTTTGCTAACTCCAAACCAAATATTGTGTCTGGACAGGGATGAAGAAAACTTCTTGTCAGGAAAAAAGTTCCATAGGCTCAGGTAAGCATTTCTTCCCCAAAAGGCTGACAAGATTCGAGATAGATATTAAAAAAAATTAATATTTCTGACACCTCTTTAGAGTGAGCAAGCCAAGCATTAAGGATAAAGAAGTTACTGTATAACCACATAGAGTAACCCATGAAATTGTTTCATCTTCAGTAGCAGTTGTGATTCAATAGTTGAGATGGAGCCTCCCAGCTGACAGTCAAGGATAAACTCTGGGTAGTTCAGGTTAACACGACATTGACTAAAGCTCTAATTTCAGTAAGGCTGGCCCAAGGATTTCAGTCACTGCTTGATGAAATGTTATTTGGCTAACACCTGTGAAAAGTGAGTGAGGCTTTAAATGCAGAGCAGCTTCAACCAAGTCAGAGATATCTTTTTGCAACTGGAGAATAAATCTGGTGATCCACATGCTGTAGAGAATGTAAAGTTAAGTTTTAGTGAGAGAGTTCTCAGCACTCTCTCAGGATCAGGTACATTAGTGTGATTCAGCATCTCTATATCCTGTCACCTCAGCTTCCCATTCATTTCACAAACTGTTCCTCAAACGTCGCAAGAACAAAATTTCCAGGTACCTGCTTTTAGGACTGATAACAATTTAGTTAACAAGGAAAGGGCTTTGTTGGTTTGAAGCAGACCATGAGATTTCATCTGGAGTTAATTATCCAGATTGTGGGTAGTGTGATTTTTAACTCTCCCAATTTCTTCCTGCTGTGAATCTGACAAGTGTAAGTCATACAGTGAGTTCTGCTGGCAGCTCTGACAAATTGCTCCCCGATGATTCTGTTTATGAGGATAACAACAGTGGTTTGTGAAAGGAGCATGCCAAAGGAAGTAAGTTGTAGTTGACTGTAGTTCTGTCCACTGTGTGTGTACCAAGGAAGGATCTGGACCAGTAGTTTGTTGGCTCAAAATCTGATGCTTTAGTCCTATCTGGTTTTGTTTTGGTGTGAAAAGCTAAGCACAATTAATGTGGCTTTGAGTTGAACTTACCTGTGCTCTTTTGTGGTTTTCCCCACTTAACTCATCACAGGCCAACATAATACAGTGAATCCCCGCTGCATTGCGACCTCTCCATTACAACCCCGCCCATTTGCAAAGCAAATTTTTTGCAATTATGATTCAGCGGTCCGCGAGTTTAGCTGGCTGAGACATGCGCAGGGGTGGTGCCGTGGTGCATGTGGGGGCGGGACTCATCCCGTCCTGCAGGGAGGGGGCTCACAATGGTGGCGCCATGCCTCCGTCCCTGAATGGGGAAACTGCCTCACAAAAGTGAGGCAAGCTGTGTGCTGGGAGGGCGCAGCTCTCTCATGGGACTGTTGGATGTTAAAAGTAAAGAAACCCGAGTCCCCACTCCCGCCACCCTGCGGGCTTCTCCGGGCTGCTGCGGTCACTCCCACAGCCCAAATCCCATGCCACATCGGCCCCCCCCCGACCCCGGTGATTTTGCCTGCGCTGGCAGCCCCGCGGTGGCTCGGGCGCAGCGGGGGCGGGCACACGGCATGGGGTGGGCGGACGCGCAGTNCCTGTCCTGTTCCTTGTGAAGGATGGGGCATAACTGTAAGTACAATAAAGAGAAACCCACTCGGAAAAATAGACATTCCCATGTAGTTATCTTACTGTAAGCAGAGGTTCATTGTAGGAGAAATCTCCTCTTGGCTAAGAAATCCCATGTCCTTGAGACAATGTGAGGACGGAATGTGTGTCTTCCACAGAATGGTAGGGTTCCCAAAGCCCACAGCAGCAGACTGTAGATCCAATGGTCTGTAGTCAGGTACCCACAAAACCCAGGATGTAGCTGTGGTTCAGTGGATTGCACCACCTTTGTGGTCATGACAGCCCTGTTGTGACAAGGATAGGGTGTGAATTATTCTTTCCTGATCTGCACGGGCTACCTGGGCCTTGGAAGCTCAGTCTCTAGGAATTGAGAGGGTAGCTCCCCTCCCTCCTTACAGTTGGGTGTGGATCCATGGGTCAGGTCTGCTATGGTGTGTCTCCCCATGGCAGTGTCCTAGCACAGCATTACCTCTGTTGTGGACATGGACCAATGTCCCCAGGGAAGGAGGGGAGGAGCAAAATGGAAGTGGTTCATTCCCAAACCATGATTTCTCTGGTGCATGCAGCCCCTGCCACCGCTGCAATTCTAGGGAGGATCTGGCCCTAGAGGGCCCATGTGGGCACACAAATTTGTGCTTTAGGGACAATCAGCTGCACAAAACAGTACAAATCACTAAATAGTTTATTGTACCATGGACAATTGTAGTAATCCTTATTAGTGTTTTACTCATATGCAAATTAAGAAGCTGCTAATTTAGTAATTGTTGTTGCTTTAGAACAATCAAAAGGACATTGTAAAGTACATTTACTTTAAAAAGTCCTGAAAGAGCTATTGTTTATATTGCAAATATTCCGTTATTTTTAATTATGGGTGACTGATATGCCTAGTTTTTGTATTAATTCTAAACAAGACAGCAGGCTTTTTCTTATCTTTAGGTCTGTGTCCCGCAGATACCGTTACAGGATAATCTACTTCAGATATTAAAATAAAGGCTCCTAAAACAGGCAGAAAATGCAGGGGAAAATCTGTAACATAATCTGCCTTTGGTGATGAAGGCAGCTTAGTGTTACAGCTCAGTGGTACCTCGGCAGCCTGGAGCTTAGCAGAGCTATTTTAGCTATTCACTGTTGTACTTGAAGGTCATTTAAACAACTTGGGTTCGGAGTTGTTGATTTTACTTTGCTGCCTCATCCATCTGATAAGCTGTTACTCAGAAATCTGAGCCTCTTCTGCTTGGTTTGTGGGTGCCTGAGAGGCCTGAGTTTATATGTGAGCTTTCACAATGATTGAAAGGCCCAGAAATTAAACGAAATTAAATTAAATGGATGAGAATGGGAGGTGGGAAGGTATTGTACGTATTTCCACAATTAAGCAATTATGGTATTTGCAGTTTTATTTCTTGCCAAGGTTTACAGCCTGATCTGTGCAAGGGACTCAATGCAAATTTGGCAGTGTTCTTAGTCATGAGAAAAGTGATACTCAGCCAAGCTTCCCTCACAGCTAGGGCAGTTGAATTGGCATTAATGTCCTGCTTGACATCAAAGCAATTTTCTGCTTTTTAAAATTTATTTGTATTAATTCTAAACAACTAGAAGTCTTTTAAGACCTAATTAGTCATGGTAAGAAATATTGATGTATGGTTACTTCTAATGTTATTCTTCATTTCCATCCTTCCCTTGAAAGATGTCATTAGTACTAAAAGTACATTGAGTGTCAGGTGCTGCTTTTCTTTGCCCTTCTCTTGGCAACCAGAAAAACAGAAGAAAAGGGGAATCTCTGGGATGTGAGCGCAGTATTCCAGCTTGAGACACATTTTGATTTTACTTGTAGAGCTTTGTGAACTTTGCAATTTATTCATGAACAGAAGCAGGATCAAAGCTTCTGCATGAGGTCATCATATATAGGTTTTTCATTTAAATTCTAGAAGCTGACTTCTTTCTCTGAGTGTCATTTGCTGTCACCCTGCAAACAGTGGAGCCACTGCTTCAAGACGTTTGGTGTGCAGGGAAAGTGCCCATTACGTATATTAAGGTACATATATTTCTCCACTTGGCTTGGAAGGCTTAGACATGTTTCAGGGAAGAAATTTTCTTTTAAGGTACAGTTGGAATGGATAAAATTTAATGAGCTTCTGTCAGTCTCTACAGAGAGAGACCAACAATAAAGATTGAAATAAATCAGCTAAAGTAGTAGACTTTGTCAGTTGAAATACATCCTGTACAGCTAAGGAATAATATTTCTACTTTTTCTAGGCTACTGTAATTAAGGATTTGCTTTGATTTTTATGCTGTTCATTTAAAATGCCAGCTTCATGGGTTCAACTTGGTTTAAGAGTTTGCCCAGGTGGGAACGCTGAGTAATTTTTTTTGCTCGGCACCTCTCCCCCATTGCCCACTGAATAACCACACCACACCCTCATATGTTAAAGCAATTAGTGTAAATGGCCTTTGAACTTTTATAAAAAGAGAAAAGCTTACCTGCTGATGGCAGAGGTAGACAACAAAAGATGCTTTAGGTGCTCTTTCCTTATTTTGTTTTTTATCAGTAGTGCCTGCATCGTTGGTATTCAGGCCAACTCATCCTCCATTAATATACTGGTGTGAAGTTGGCTGTTAAGTCACATAAATCATATAAAGACAAGGACATCACAGCATAGGCATCAGATATCTGAGATTTTACTCATATTATGCCAAAGTACAAAATCAGACTGCTAAACCTGGTAGAGATTTCATTCATTATAGTTTTTTAAAACTAATGCTACCAAACATGAAACTAGGCGACAATATAGTATTTGCCTTTTCTGTAATTATAGACTGTATACAACATGAAAACCTGAGGCAAATGGTGTCAGGGTTTTACTCTGAAAAATTACTTAATTCTAACCTGAGAAAAGTCTACAGAAGTATCTGTTGAGCAGTTCAAGTGGCAGAGCTTACTAAGAGAACTGCTGCTTATCACTGAAACTGCAGCACTGAATGTTCTGTATATGGAAATGCACAATGTACCTGCAAGTAATAAGCCTTTAAGATGGTGTTCCCAGATGGCAATATCTCAGCTGTAAGACAGTTCCTGAAGCCATGTGAGAGACAAAACAATGAAGAAGATTTTCTATGTGACTGCTGTGCATCTGTGCTGAGTTTCTCTCCCACTTCTGTGTTTTTAAAAAAGTGAAATGCCTTTCCTTGTTTTGGTGTTTGAGGCCCTCTGCTGCACTGCAGACGGTTTTGTCCCTCCTCACTGTCTTAGAACACTGGTAGTGCTCCAAACAGCTGATGCTGCTCATCTCATGGGCTGCTGTATGTATTGTGTTGCTAACTAATTCCATTGGTTTAATAATACCCATAATAAGATTTTCAGGATATAATTATTTAACAGCAATCACAGAGAAGTTAGGAGGTCAAGCAGGAGGTGAAACTCCTGCTGAAGGAAACACTACTAATAGGACTAGGTGAAACCTTTAGAGCTTGTCTTTTATCAGAGTGCCATGCCACTCTGGGGTGTCCTATGCTATTGCTTCAACTTTAATTTGCACATTAATTTTGGCATATTTCAGTCCATTGTAACTTAAGTCTCTAAATGGGTTCTTTAGTTGCAGTTGGTTTGACATTTCAATTTGTTCTTCTCTCAAAGGTGCTTGCAAGAAGGTCACTTTATAAACTTAACTTTGGCTGATGAACTCTTTCGAGTATTTTGGTTTTGCTTTTTTGTTTTTGTTTTTTTAAAAATAAGTATGTCCTTGCCATTAGTCAAACAAAAAAAATAAACAATCAGGCTGTCACTAACCTCCTTAGGTTGAAATGTGTTGCCTCTTCATGTGTTTTCCTTTTCTGTGCATAATTACTCACATCCATGCAGGTGTTTTAATATGAGTATTTTATTGTCTTCAGCACCAAAATAACTACATTTTATACATTTTTTCCCTTGAATTTACATATGCTGTTGCTGGTGTGGTACCTCTGGAAACCTTAAATTGAATGCATTTGTGATTCTAAGAAGAGTGAGCGAGATCTGGCTCATCTGAAATTAGGAAGAGATTTGTGATTGCTTTCAGCGAAACCAGGGGAGCCAGTAGGCATAGGGGTTAAGTAGTATCTGTAGGGAGTTGGGAATTCTTCCCAAAGTTGTACATGTAACTACCTTACTTTGTTGCCCTTGTAGAATGATGACAAATTACAGCACTTGGGGAACGCAGAGAAGCTGAATCATGGAACAGATTATCCTAAGGGCTATTACGCAGCACCTGCAGAATAACAGTGACATTAGATCTAGTCATCACGGATTTAGGAGAGGTAGGTCCTACCTGACCAACCTGATCTCCTTTTATGTGCTGGTGACTTGGCTGAGTGACGATAGAAAGGCTGTGGATGTTGTGTACTTGGATCTTAGCAAAACCTTCAACATGGTTTCCCATGGTAAGCTTCAGAAGAAACAGAGAGTGGGTTGGATAGGAGCATTTTGTGTTGGGTTAGGAATTCGTTGGATGGACGAGCTCAGAGAGTGTTGGTGAATGGTGCCACATCCAGCTGGCGGCTGGTCACTAGTGGAGTCCCACAAGGATCAGTACTTGGCCCAGCAATGTTTAATATCTTTATTGATAACATGGATAGGGGTATTGAGTCCATCATTAGCAAGTTTGCAGATGATACCGAGCTGGGGGAAAATGTTGAACTTCCAGAGGGTAGATG
>WEKX01017445.1:17472-44363 GCA_013390025.1 Pitta sordida | reverse complement strand
CTCAGATGGTTAAAGCATGGTGCTCATAGCACCAAGGTTGTGAGTTCAAGCCCTGTATGGGCATTCACTTAAGAGTTGGACTCAGTGATCCTTGTGGGTCCCTTCCAACTCAGAATGTTCTGTTCTGTGATTCTATAAAGGACTTCTGCATCCGTAGTCATTGCTCACAACCATACAGCATTAAAGATGACAGGATGGATTAAAAAGTAAAACATAATCAACAAAAAACCTCTAAAACAGAACCTCAAAACCTTGAGATCAAGATGTTTACGGTAAAGCATCTTAAGGTGTGGCACTTTCTTGCAATTTGCTTGACTTGCAGACAAAAATTTTTATCAGATTTAGTTTAGAAAATATAATAATGTTAAAAATGACACAATTTATTTTAACAAATATTCAGAAGAACACAAGAACACTAGAAGAACCATTTTCTGAGAAGTGCTGAGCTACCTAACTCATCCCTGGCACTACAGCTTTCTATTGTTATGTTTATTATTGCAGTTCTAGGCATTGCAGTAATGACCCAGATGTCTATTATACTGAGTGCTCTACAACTTCAGAATAAAATGTATGTCCTTGACTTGAAGAGCTAAGGTCTACTAATAGAAGCAGGAGATTGTGGAAGAGAAGAGAAGGGAATGGTAGGAGATAGTGACAAAGCATTTGGGTAATGCTTTGGATACATCAGCAATTTTTTATTTTTTATTTTTTGTAACATCGGGGTAAAAGGGAAATTCTGTGGAACAGGCAAGGAAAGGTAAGTTCTTTGAACGAGTCTAGCGTTACTTCTCTTGTAGCTTTCAGAAAAGATGTGACCAATGAAGGCTGGCAATAAGGAGCTGGAGGATAATTTAGTGGTACTTTCTGGGCAGATAAGTAAGAAGAGAAGGAGTTGAAAAGGGCTTTGAAAATGAAAACAAGAAGTTTATGCAGTGTGGAAAACAGAATAAGGCAACCTGTAAAAAAACCTGAAAAAAATTTTCAGAAGCATTCGAGGTGGATTTGAAGAGGGCATGAATGTTGACATCAGTGACAAAGCCAGGAAGGATCGGCTTTAAGTAGAAACGCTGTATTTTATTGCAGGGAAAAAAGACTGTAGAGCAAGATTTGATGACTTTGGGAGAGGTTCAAGGTGAAAATGTGCATTAGATAAACACACAATTACATTAATGTTATTGTGCCCGTAGTAATGTTCTCATTACTATTACTTGGGTTTAGCTATGAAAAGGGGAAAAAAAAAATCTGTATTTGAAGTTATTGATGCTGAGCTACCAAATGCTTATACACAGATGGCAGTGAAATAGTTCAGATTTTAACTTGGCCAGAAGGAGACAGCTCTGGTGTAAAGGATGGACCAGTGCATCAGTATTTGAGAATGAAGGCTTCTAATTTCCTGGTGAATATATGTTGAAGGAAATGACATGGGATCCTGTAGGAATCCACAAAGACAACAAGGTAAAGAGGGATGGGTGGGAGTGGATAAAGGAACATGCAGAGAGGATCGGGTCACAGAAGCCATAAGACAGCATACTTCAAAAAAAACCCAGGACATAGTTGTCTGTGCTAGAATTGTACTGGGATTTTTTTTACTGCCTTTTTTTTTTTTTTTTTCCCCTATGAAAGAGTTGTGGAGATCTTGTGCAGAGATGAAGAGCAAAAATGAGAATCTTTTAGGAAGTGAATCAAGTAAAATTCTAATTTATCTAGATCTTGTTAATGCTGTAGTTACCAGCATTAGGAAAACTATGGCAGTGAATACTGAAGGCATATATAAAACCAATGAACTGGGATTTTATTCAATTTAAAAAGTGGAGCTTAAGTAATAGGATTTTAGTTTGCTTGTTTTAAATAAAACCGAAGCAGAATGCTAAAGTAAGCAACACCAGAATTAGGTGTTCCACTGCAATATAGGTTCATGAATTTAAATTAAAAAGAAAAGGTCTGGCATTTAATACATGTCTATTTTGTAATAAAACATGAACAATTTTTTTGTCTTTAAGCCTATATTTATAGCACCACACTGTATAATTTAAAGTTTCTGAGCACCTTGGTTTTATTACTCTCAAATATTGTTGCTCTGAGTTCAGGTCTTAATTAGTGCACAGGCATGAAGAGGAGCAAGTAGGTCAGATAATCGTTGTGCTGGTGCCTTAATTCAGTAGATACAAATCTGAACACTGAAATGAAATAGTAAGTCTTTCTTACACACTTTACAATTAAAGTCTAAATTATGGTGTTGCTACACTTGGTAACCAGATATTTGTCAGCTCTTCCCTAAGGTGAGTTTCATAGTGGATAGATTCTCAACTTGGATAAAATATAGTTATAACGGTTTTGAACTTATATCACCAGGCTGAAAACCTACCTCAGAAAAATAACATGAATCTTCTAAGTGTTGACCTATGGCTTAGGGGTAACTTTCTGTAATTCTCAGCCTGTGTTCTTACATGTTGACTTCCTCAGCAGTACGTGTTTTAGGGCACAGAGATGCTGTTGCCTGTGGCCGCAGGACAGCACAGCCTCCCTCTTCTGTGAATTTACCATTTCTACGTGAATAGTAAAAGCACTTGATTTTTATATTAGAGATATATATGTTTGTGTTGTTCACAATGAACTTTGTATCTGTTGAGCATTTTCTTGTCAGGGTTGGAAGGTTTTTTTCTTTCAGGTGTGTTTATGTAACAAGACATGCCAGAATAAAAGTCAGTAACAACATGAACAGTGAAGTATGGCAATGTTAGCTAAGTCTGTATTTACTGGAATCCACCAGGCTGCTTTTTAGCTGGAGCTGTAGTCAAGTATGAATCTGCCATGAGGCTTTGGACCTAATATGTTAGTGTATTACTCCTGACAATAAATGACTTCATGGATTCATTTGGAGAAAAATATGGTTCAAAGATGGAATAAAGTAGTGGTGAATCAGGCTTCTTATCCCTTGTAGTTATTATGCCAAAAGCAGGGTAGCAAATAAATACTGCTGGTGGTGAGCATTAAGTTTCCTCATTATAAATGCAGAGTCATGTACCAGTCTCCAGCGTGATTTCATCTGGGAACATTGCCATAAGGATTACAAATGGCTTTCAGCCTGAAAATTGGTATGTATTGCTTTAAACTTCCAGTGGGGAGTTGGCAATTTATCCTTCAGTTAATCATCTTGTGTTAAGTTGAACATCTTAGTGTAACTTTTTGCTACATGATAAACCAGCTTCGATGAATAATTTACTGCAACTGGCAACTCACTTCAGCTCTGAAGGCTTTATCAAGTCTGGTGGCTTTTCAAAGTTTAATAATAAACTTGGAACCAAAAATCTCATTGCACTTAAAGTCAGCGGAACTTCAGTGTTAATTGCAATGGGAATCACAATCTGACCTCTTAGAGCAAACTTCTCTTGAATAGAAATTCTGCATCATATCAGTGAGAGAGAGGCCAAGGTTGTGCATTTATGTCCAGGTAAGCACAGCTCCTCTACCTTCCTGGGTCTTCTACAGCATGGTGGGGTTTGTG
Source organism: Pitta sordida (assembly GCA_013390025.1). NCBI lineage: Eukaryota > Metazoa > Chordata > Aves > Passeriformes > Pittidae > Pitta > Pitta sordida. The sequence continues at coordinate 40,858 of WEKX01017445.1, read as the reverse complement.
CAGCTGTTACATTTCCACTGAGCAAAAAATGTGGCTGAATTGCCTGGGCTTTCACTGCTCTCATAGCAATTTAGGATGTGTTCTGTACTGCATCACTACAACGCAGCACGTAAGATGTAAATATTGCACTGAAATTATTGTTCCGGCCCTACAGGGAAACCTGCCATTGCAGTTGGTATTTTTTAGAAAGAACAACAGTACCTTCCAGTTTGCCAGGCCCTGACCAGTGAGGTCTGGCCCAGCTTTTTGGGCTGCTCTGTCTGGCTAAGCTGGGTCTTACTGCTGGTGGAGAGGAACTGAGGTACTCCAGGGGATTTTTAACATTGTCCCTCCTGTGTGAAACAAAGGCGGCCAAAGCTTGTCAGATGATCTCTACCATCTGCAAAGAACTATTTGCTACATGCATATACTTGATTCCGTGTGCATTATGTCAGCATTAACCTTTTATAAATCACATACTCTTATTTTCCTGTTTTTATCATTCTTGCACAGCTCTGCTCCACACCCTTGACACGTGTATGTGCTGTGCAGTGTTTTTCTCAGGGAGCTCTAGGTGAGCATAGATGAAGTCTTAGGCAGTGAGATGGCTGTGAAAGCGATACTAGTATTTCAAAATTACAGCTGAAGGCAGGATTTGTCTCAGAGGAGACAGGTGGAATAGAAGGGCAAAAAGACCCTTTGTTCTGAATGTATCAAGTGAGATTTAGGGGAAACTCTGGCTCCAGGCATAAACTCTCCTTATTCCCTTTCATGCTGAGATTGCATCAGGAGGAAGGAGAGCCCCAGCATTCCCAAAATATAAGCAAGGGTATGGCTTGGTCCAATGGCAAATAAAGGGTGAGGTTGCTTCTCCTAATCTCTGGAGTTGGTCTGAGTAGCAGCAGTGTAGTAGTAGTAGTAGTGTTTTCATTCTAAGATTTCCTAATATTCAAGCAAATCCTCAGAAAAAGGTAGGCTTAGACTATTAAGTATTAAAAAATAACATTCAGCAAATTTGTTCACCTGAAATGCACGTGGGGAGAACATTTTGAACACGAAATTTTCTCTAATACATAGTTCCTAGTCATTATGATTCCTGAGAATCCTAGACCATGCACTTATTCATGTTTTTATCTTTTACCTCTCATTTTAGGACAAATAAATGTTGTTCATAAAAAAAAAGGAGAATTATGGCTTGACTAAACCTCACACTTTCACCTTATGAAGCTTTTGGGAACCATTTTCTTAGTTGTAATTATGGGATACGTACTAATCTCAATTTGCTCGTCTCGTATTTGTCCTAATGTGAATAGTCAGAGAGATAATGAAGTGGAGCAGATAGAAATGAAGACATATCCTTAGGTAGGACACTTCTAGGGAAATAAAATCAAAAAAGCTACAGAATAATCAGTCTTTTATTTGTGAGATGCCAGTTTAAAGGCATAAGGCAGTTTGCAGGCCAGGTTTCTCCACAGATATAAAAAAAAAGAAAAAAGAAAATTTCAAAAACAATTTCAAAAGCCCTACATTTTGCAGTCTGGAGGAAGATTAGTTATAAAGAGATTAGTTATGAGGCTGGTCTTTGAGAACACAGGAGAGTCTGAAACAGAAGCCTTGTGGCAGAGACTTATGCCACGCTTTGAAGGCAGCCGATATACTTCTCTTCTGACCCAGCTCGGAAGATTTTGTTCCTTTAATCTTTTCCTTGCTGGAAATCTTCAGGATAACATTACACAATTTTTTTGGAACGTTTTCTTTTCATCACTTTAATCTGTTACGAGCCCCAGGCTTCCAGAGGAAGTTTTGGGAGGTCACTGAACACGGCTGGACCTACAGGGAGGGCTGGGACAAAGCAAGGCAGCACCTGGCAGCCTCCAGGCCAACATGTCAGTGTGTGGATGGCGCTCACCCACCCTTGAAAAGCACCTGGTGGGAGTGTGGCTGAAGGAGATGTGGCAGTGTGGAAGGCACAGGGCCTGGACACTTTGTGGATCACAAATCCTGCCCCGTGTTTTAACAGTTTCTCACTGACAGTAATGCTGAATTCGTGTAGTTTCACTTTTCTGAGAAGGTGAGTGCCTTTTGTCAAACCTAACTGATTTTCTGAGTTGCTCTGTTTCACATGCCCAGGAGACATAGTTGTACATCAGTGCTGTTACAGTGAAAAAAATAGAGGAGAAAGTGCTGTAGGCTAGGACAGACTGATGAAGTGTAAGGAGGCTTATTTTGTTACAGAATAAAGAAGTTGTTACCCTGTGCTTTGGTACCGATATACAAGCAGGATTCTTCCTGTGGAAATTCAGTAGCTCCTCGGGGAGTATGTGTGTGATGGTGATGTGAAAATGTGTGCTTGTTTTGCTAAGGCAGCATCCTCAGAGTGCAAAGGAACTTCGAACGAATGCTCTAAGTCAGCATACAGCAAGCGCCTTGGCTGCAGTAGAACTAAGCAAATTTTTAGTTTAGCAACTGTCTGGTTCTTGAACACGGACTGCTGTGCCCTTTGCTGTTGTCCAGAAGTGAAAGGTTCAAGTTCTGCAAAAAGTTTTCAAACTTACTAGTCTATATTTGGTATTCAGTCATTTGGACTTCCAAGGCAGTACTGGATTGGTTGTTCAAAAATCACTTTCCTGAATTACTGCCGAATTTCTATTATTTTGGAATAGTTGATGGTGGTGTTACAATATAGTAGGAACAAACAGCCTGGTAAAATGTGTTTTGCCTGTGTCTTTTGAAGTGTTTTAAATAGAAGTGCCTCAGTTGTCCATTTTGTGCTGAAGTGGCTGCAAAACAGCTACTGTACTTGTTGATGCTTGTTAAAAGCATCCACTTGAACAAGTACTGCTGTGACCATTTATCTATTAAACAACTTATTTAAATCATAAGTGCAAACTGGTCTCTAGAGGGCTACATATAAGATGTTAAAGCATAACCATGTTTTACCTGAAGGTCAATTTTAAATGTGCTCAATATAAAAAGGTGTGTATGTGCGTATTTCACATGTACATTATGAGATGGTAATTTCAGTTCATGGAACTCAGGTGGTTAATCTCCTACAGCCCACTCAAAAAGGTAATTTATGCACCATCTTTAAACAAACAAAAAACCTCAAACAACAAATGCCAAGCCCCTCCTCAAAAAATTCTAAAAAAAGAAAAGAAAAAAAAAAAGGGGGGGGAAAAGAAACTCAAAAATATTTTGGAAAATGCAAGTAGTCAAATAGAAACAGGTAGATATAGCATGAAAGCAAGCAAAGTGTTTTTAATATATGAAATTATTTAAAGGGAGGCTTTACCATGCTTCTATGTTTAATAGCTTTAGGTTTCAGACTAGAAAAATGTTAATCAGTAGTGTCAATAGTTAATTCCATTTTACCAAATGCATGTTCTTCCTTCATCCTAACATAGTTTTATATTCTCTCAGTGCAGGGACTGTTTCATTCTCAGGGTGGGGGAAAGGAGAAAGGGACTGTCTATAGGCTTTTGGAAAAGTTTTCTTAAAAATAACAGCACAAACCAGTACCTTGCTGTTTGCTGTCATGCTGCTCAAGTCAGATTTGTAGAGGGTATGTGCCTTTGATGTGATTCCTCCATTAGAAAAACACAGCAGTCAATTTACCAGCATTGTAAGGTTTTGTAATGTTTTCAATTCTGAAATAAAAGAAGATACAGCATTACTCTATATGATACTAAAGCATTTATAATAATACAGAGAATAATTAATTATCCATATTACTGGATGAACAAAGCAGCATCTTGAAAGAGCCTTGTTGGACAGACTGTCATCTTCACAGTCTGTTTCGGTTTGAGTTTATTTTTACGTGTCACCTACAGGGTGAAAGGTGCCTTTCTCAATTCTAGGTGAGAATTCAAGATTTCACACCTCTTTTTCTAACTGGTCCACAATGAAAAATGAAGTACTATTAGCAGGTAGGCGGAGTTCTCTGAAAATAATTAGCAACCTTCTAATTAAATCTATTAAGCATAATTGCATTTTTCTGTTCTACTTCTGTACAGTTTTGCCAACAAATGGAGCTCCCCCCAGCCAGAGCTATCATTCTGCTTCTGCCCAGAATGATGCTCAGATTGAACCATTGCTACTTTGAAATCAAAAAGAAAAAAAAAAATAAAGCTGGTGGAGCTTTTCTATGAATTGGTCTTGCTCTATCCACAAGATGAAATGATTACCTGCAGCCTTCAAACCACTCTGTGAAAGGCTGAGAGGACTGAGCTAATAAAACCAGCTCAGCCCTGAGGGTTTGCAGGTACACCCCTTTCTTTTGCACCAGCAACCTCGAGCTATAGCACTCACTTCTCACAGCTACAGCCAAGCCTGCTCATTTGTTCCCAGTGACTGATGCGTATCATTAAGAAAAACCATGAAAACTCCCTTTATTTTCTTCTACGGTGTTTCTGTGGTGACAATGTGCCTAAGGAACAAATCCCTTCCTATCAGTAAAAAATGCAAGTAACTGACATTTTCTTTCTCTTTTTTATTAGTAGTAGTTTCAGGTAAGAGGTAAACGAGCTGCAGCAAAATTCGTCTGTAGAGTTAATGGGTCCTAACAATCCCCTTTAAAGATCATCTTGATCTTAAAGCCTCGCTGTATCACAGCCTCAGTCTCCCTAAAACAAAACCACATCTAAATAGATCGTAAACGTGTCTGACATATTTGCTGTTGATCTGGCTAGAAAGCCCATTCTAAATGTTTATTGCTCTCCTAAGGCATAAGTTTTGTTTGCAGGAGTGTTAATAACCTGACTGTGGATGGAGCGTGTTGAGGTGTCACCTTGTTAGCCTTTCTGTAGTTCTTACAGTTTATTTCAGTCCGTCATAACCAACCATTCTGGAATTGTGCTCTGCTAAGTGTCCTTTTATTGCCCTGCTCTTCTCCTGTAAGGCATGACTGAACTATTCAACTTGTCTGTTCAACCTCTTCAAACTCACCTTGCTTCAGCCAGCTCAGACTTGTTATCGTTTCTGTGGGGAAAAAAAGATGAAACGTTATTGAGGAGGGCAAAACTTTGGATTCGTCTAAACCACTAAGTGCAACTTCATTAACTTTTATGCAGCTCTGTTCATTTTCATCTGCTGCAGATCTGCCCTGGCAGTGTTACAGGGGTGAACAGGGGACTTAATTTTGCCCAGAAACATCATAGTTTGTTTTGATCATATCCAATCCTAGCATTGTCTGCTTTCAGCATTTAAATGCATTTTTTGTTTTTTTACATGAAGCTACTAAATCTTCAGTTCTGGTTTGTTCTGTTTTTCTGCTTTTTCTCCTATTAAAAATTAATGTTTTATTAGAGCTTTCGTAGGCACATATAAAACAAGTTACAATGTCAATAATGAACAAATACCAGAAGACAGTACCAGCAACTTCTGGAAACAGAAAAGCTTCCCGAATACACACAACATAATTTCCAGCTTCCTTTTTGTTATAGACAAATGGAATAGCTACAGTTAATGATGAGGGCAATAATTTGGTGTTTCATCATCCATTTGGTCCATCCTCCTCTGTTGTAACTCTGGTACCACTGTGTTATCAAAGACTTACACCTAAAGCATGATGTTTCCATTTCATCTTTCTCATTGTCCTTCCACATATATTTAGCAAAATATAAATTCTGTTTGTGATTTGTGAACGGACAATCGTGGCATTGCCATATATTACCTTCCTGGGCTTATATGTAACCTGTTAACCTTCAAGAGGACGTATCACCTCCCTCTGGCAAGCTCACCGTCCTTCCCCTTCTTTTATTTTTTTTCCTTCTAGAGAAAACTCCCACATATCTTTGCAAACAGAGTAGAAAGAATTTGTACAATACAATAACCGCATGCCTTTGGTCCTAAGTGTAATCCCTGAGGCCTATGAGGATACTCCTGTGCTGGAAATACAGAGCAGCCAGCATCAGGTCCCCTTTTCCAGTCTCTTGTGTCCGTGTGTATTGTCATATAAATGAGAACAAATACCCTCAAAAATGTCCATTCTGCTCTCTCTCCAATTGCCAAATAAGTTTTTATTGCATATACTAGCTCCTTCAAATATGGGTTTTTAGCATTTGTTTGTAGAAGGCATTCATTTATCTTCCTAGCTGTCACAGAAAATATTGATATCCTTCCTGCTGAACTGCTGTGTTGCTGTTCTCCTTTCTTAGCTCTCCAATTAGGTATTATCCTCAGATGAAACAATCTAATCAGAGTTGATGGCCGTACTCAAACCAATTCCACCCCCTGCTAGAGGGTGTGTAGCTCGCTCTTTGAAGAGCCATGGTACAGAACCATAGGAAACACCAGTAAAAAGGCACACCATGAGTCAACAGTCAGTAATGTTTGCGTATTTCCTGTTAAACACGTAACATTTACTTGTTGATAACAATGAACACTTAATTGTTAATTTAGAACAACTTTTAAAATGTTGTGTTGCTTCCTGCATGAAAGGAAATAATTTTAAAGCCACTGTGGGGTCAGCCTACTGTTACTCAACGTATTTATCTTTGCCATTCGCTTTTGGGTAAAAGTGCTGCTTCTGTGTAGAGGCCACAAATCTTGTTTGTGCTTCCTGTTGCAGAATGTTTATTACACAAGCAGTCAGCAGCTCCACGTGGGTGTTCTGAGTCCCACTATCGACGATGATGACAACAGATGCCTGGTGGATGTGAACAGCAGGCCCAGGCTCATTGAATGCAATTATGCCAAAGCCAAGAGAATGAAGCTTTACTGGCAATTTACTCAGGTAATTCTTACCCAGCAGACATTTCAGAACGTTTAAAAGTGCTGTTTCTCTATCTGAAGTGTGAGTAATCTGTTTACTAACAGAACAGAATGAGATTTATCCTTGCTTTCGTTGCACAGAGACAGGAAGCTGTTGGTTAGATTGGATCCCAATGTCAGTTTCTCAGGAGGGTACATAACTCATATCTTCTAAGTTCACTATAAATGATTTGTTTCTGAGACAGGTACTGTTATGGAATTATCTCGATTAAAAAAACAAAACAAACCCCCAAAACAACAAACAAACAGCAACAGAAATATTTTTGTTTAGAAATAACAACTCAGAAAAGGCATTGTGGGTCATTGGTGATAACTGCCTCCTAGTGAGCTACTTTTTCAGTTCCTTTCTTTAAAAGGCTAATGGTTTTGTGTATGTGTATGTGGGGGGGTGTGAGAGGGATACAGAAAGATGCGCAAGTGAAGGTTGAGAAGTGATTTTGCAGTGATGAGAATCCCGATAGGACACTGAGTCCAGGCCTGATGTTCACACATCATAATTGATTTGGAAACATGAGGAAGAGCTAGAAAGAAGCCACAAAAGTTCTGGGAGTGGAAAACATGCTCTGCAAGGTAATACTTATGGAGATCACTCTGGTTTAGCTAAGAGGAAGCAGCAAGGTCACTCAAAGCATATCAGTGTTTTCACAGAGGGTTTCCACAGAGGGACATAGGTTATCCTGAAGGCAAAACAGGTTCCAGTGGCTGGAAGCTAAAGATAGTCAAATTTGGTCCTTCAAAGGAAGATGAAATTTTCCCAAGGTAAGTTTAAAACTGTTAGAGTTTACCATGTCGAGTACTGGCAGGCTGGTTGCTTTGGATCAATGAGATGAAATTACATTACTTTACTTTCTAAAACAAGTGCATGATTTATCTTCTGGGAAGAATGTCAGAGCAAGTGTGAGTTTGCCTGGTCTTGTAGTCACTCCTTTGCAGTTCTGAGTCTACAAATCTAGTTGTGTACTCCAGCCTACAGGCTGAAGCTTACCATTGAAACAATTTTATTCTTGCATTTAGTTGTTTCTGTAACATCCATGTGGGTTTGCAAATATTTTTTCTGTCAACTCTTTATTTTTGTATAACAGCCATTATCCATATATTTTAGGACATTGCTAATACAATTTAGCATCAATCTTGGTGCAGAGAGCATCAGGACAATAATCAGTACAGCCTACTATTAACTTAATTTATATTCATACTTGAAAGTAATTCAGATATTTGTCTTTCAAATGTAACTCTCAAGCAGCAAACCTTAAATCCCTAAATTGGAAAGGCATCCCAGCTTTCACTTACAGTCACTTCAAGGGCAAAGTTTTAGTTATACGTTCTCACAAATTTTAACACTAGTTTAACACTAGTGACATGAGGAGGAAGGCCCACACTGTATCCATCTCTGCACTTGAATTTTTTACCATTTCTAAAAAAGTATAACTAATGTATGTCTTTAAAGAGTACTTCAGCAACATTTTAGTATTGTCCACCTATTCAGCGATTGCTCTGTATTGCCTCATCAATTTGGTGACAATTAATTAGAGGTTTCTACTCTAGGATACTGCTGCTATTTTACAATACTGATTATTTTAGATCTCATTTGGGGGCAGTAGTAGAATGCCTTGATAATTTAGCTATTAAAACCTTCAGAAATGGTATTTAACTTCATTAGGGTTGTTTCAGTTCCAGATTCCAAATAGTCTCTTAAACTAAACTCTGTGTTTCTTCTACAAAGGAAATTCTGCCCAAGAGAAGTGAAAGTTAATTAGTTGTTTCTTTAGGATAAATTAAGAGACAAATGAAATAATTAAAAGTTTTTTCTGTTCAAGATGGATCCTGTTAATACCCAATGCAATTGAAATGCCATTATTGCTCAACATACAGCATGGTGCACAGCCCTGGGTATGTCTGTAAGTTAGAAGAAAGCTAATGAATGTAATCAAGGCTTGCCAAGATCAACTGATCAACTCTGCCTGAAATGCTGCCATTTAGTCTGGTGAAAAGATGTGTTTATGTGAATACGCTAGAAGCTGTTGCCCTGAAAAGAGTCTTTTTTAATTACTTTTTTAAAGCTGTGGTAGTATTTCTTTTCTATATTGTGCAGTGAACGGAACCACTGTGAGTAAGCAGGATCATAAGTATTGATGCTTATGCAGTCTTGGAATTTGTGAGCCGTTAATTAATACATAGATGCTGGTTGCAGCTTTTTATAGCACCTTCCTTTGGCTGCAATATGCTCGGACACCTCTGGATTCTTGAGCCATTCAGCAAGAATAACTGATGCTACAGATAATTAAAAATACAGCAGTGCAAATAGAGAATTGTCTGAGGAAGGAAATGGCAAACAGTCTGATCAGCCAAAGCAGGATAAACCAATCTAACTAGATGTCCCTGACCAACACAGAAATCAATATTTTCCCCTGAATTATTGGTATTTATGTTGAATTATGTTGAATGAATAATCACTGTCACTGTTTCACACTGTAATCAGAGAGGAAGCACAATAGTCTGTGTTGGGACATGAATAGCAGTCTGGTTGATACAAGGCTGGACAGCTTTTTGAAAGCTGTAAAAAAGTATTCTTCAAATAACATTGTCTTTCTTCTTTGCATTGTTGAAGTGGAATAATGAGTGAATTCCCTATGCCAAAAGTAGAAAATGAGGGTCTTCCTCAGCTAGGGGACTCCTTGCTTCTGTAGATATATATTACAGAATTATTTAATTACTATTTCAGGTTTTTATATGATTAGTTGCATATGTGTACGCACATATATATAATATGTTCATGTGTGCATATATATATAAAAATTAATATTTTTTTTAAAAAATGTCTCTTCTACTTTGTTTTTTAAATTTTTTAATCCCCTGGCTACCTTCCAGCAGGCAGCTGGAGTCCGGTAGCTAGATGTCCACTGCTGCCTTGAGGACAAAATGGTGCTTTACTGAGCACTCACATGGAGAGAACCACTACCTCTGGTTTCTTTCTGTATAGGACAAACTTGTATTGAGCATTCAAAGCTTGTATTATGTGTTTGTACAATCAGGACCTATCTGAGCACATTTCCATGGTCCACAGTTTTGTACAGCTGCCAAATGCAACGAGACCCAGTGAAATGTAGGCTTCAGTGACATTCTTGCTTCCAAAGCTTTGTCAAGTGTTTATAACTGTAATTATGTCAAATTATGTAAATTAGCCCTGAAAAGACTCACATCAATTGGGTAGTGTTCAAGAATTCTATTGTTCAGGCTGTTTGTCAAGTCTTCTCTTAGGGAACTGTTTATTTTGGAGATACTTTTGGGATGAAGTCTTCTAGTCATGTAACAATTCACCTAGTTGAGTCTGTCTCAGCATGTTTTTCATTTAATCGGAACAAAATTGGACCTTATAGCAAAAAAAAAAAAAGGTAAGTGATCAGAAATTAGACAAGGCAGAGAGGATGGACCCTAGAATTACAGGGTAGTAAAATGGTAGGAATTTTACAGAAATATTACTTTTAGTATGATAACAAGGAAGCTGCTCTGTCATCAAGAACCACAAGGAAAGCATAAACTCAGCTCAGTTGTGCATTTTTTAGTACATAGTAAACAGCTCATCCTGTGAGCTCCTTTCAGCAAGGAGCAGGCGCAGAGCCCCTCTGCTGGCAGCTGCAGTTTGCTCCCATGTAACTGAGTGCTGGAGCAAAGTGTCAGGTCAGCAGCACTTGTGCACCACAGCCACTGTCCCCGTGCCCAGTAAAGCTGCTGGCCCTGCTGCTGTGCCTGTGTTACACGGTGGATTGAGTGACAGAGAAGGGGCTACGAGATGTAGGAGATAGAGGCCATCACACCTGGACAGGTAACACCTCGTAACATCTTCCAGCAGAAACTGCTCATGGCCAAAACCCTGCTACTCTTCTGAGCTGACTCTCTAAGTTTGTTAATGTGCTAAAGGATTAGTACATTCTAAGTGCTACAGTCAGGGTTTTTTTGGAGCATGTGTATTGCTCTGCGGTTTTAAGATGTCTCACAATCACAGAATCACAGAATCAGTAAGGTTGGAAAAGACCTTAGAGATCATCAAGTCCAACCTCTCCCCTATTACCTAATCTAATCTAGTCAAACCGGTTACCTAACCTAACCTAACCTGTTGCCATCCTAATCTCACAGTCTCCAGTCTGATTTCTCAGGTTTATTGCTGATGTGAAATTTGTCTCTATGTACATTGCCTGGGTGGCAGCAGGTCAGCTGTAAAATATGCTTACAGCATATTAGGAGTCCTCCAGCTGCATAAAAAAGGCAAAGGGTGGAAGTTTTTCTGTAAATTACTCTTTATCTTGAAGTATCTTCATGTTTCTATTTAGGTAGGATTGTGACTCTTTCTTACACTAGCAGACTATCTATGCTGTCACTGTTTGTTGAGAAACACAACAGGTGAGGGCTCTGTGTTAAAAGAGGTACAAGAAAAGCCACAAGGCTGACCTAAAACCCTGAGATTGATCCTTTAAAGGCTGCTCTATGTTGTATTCTTTTCAGGACAGCATATGTAGTCACTGTAAGTAATTCAGCTTCCAGCATGTTCGTCATAAAAAAGTAAGTAGAGTCTGCATCTATAGGGATCTGTAGGGATCTCATGGAGATGTGCAGGGCTCTTTGCTCTGCACTGTTCTGCTCCGATATCCACTCAGAACATGGCTTTGCGTGTTGTGGACAACTGTGATTTTAGTCAGTGCTGGAATTTCCCTGGGAGATCTTCCAGTTTAGAAATGTTTGTAGGGGGTGGTTTATGCTATCCTGAGGAACTGTAAATGTAACTACAGCTGTCAGCAACAAATTTTAATGTGTATAACTTCCTAGATACCATAGTAGGAATTGCTTTGGAAGGAAAAGGGAAGACAGACAAGCAAATTAACTACTGGGTTGTTACAGTATTTGACAGATAAATACAGTGATTTAGATCTCACTTAAATAGATGTTAGATAATTGACAGGTTAAATAGATATTCTTTTTAGCTATGTAAAGAAAGAATAGACCTTAAAAAATTACTGAAAGCATTTAGATCTTGTTCCTCCTGTAGACTGTGGCCTTTGAATTATTCTTACCATCTTTATCTTATGAAAATATAGGCTGTGCAATACTACTGCCAGCTAGTACCATTACCCACAACCACATCCCAGAAAAGTAGGGAATGCAGGATGCAGACTGCATGGCAGGATTAAACTGGCGGCCTGGGAAGCAAGCAGAGAATCTCTGTACCAAGTTCATGTGCCCCCTTGCTGAGCACACACAGTGCAGAGGTGTAGCCCAACACCATTAAACAGCAGCCGATTCCTTCTAATTTCCACTCCAGTTTTCAACCCATTCATTAACTAAGGACATCAGTGTACAAGAGGGATTCATTTTAGTGGAGCTGTGTGTATCTGAAGGAACAGTTGTCCCCATCAACTTCATCAGATTCTTCCATTCTGAGAGCCACAGGACAGAAAAACAGCGTCTTTAATTCATCAAGAATTTGGATTGATGCTGTATCTCTAACCACAAAGGATGCAAATACTCTCAATATGTATTTGTAGTACAAGGCATGCTGTAGAGCTATATAATTAGGCAGTGCTGTTTGCCTGGCAGCTCAGAACAGAAAGAGGTTGTGATCCTGTTAGAAGAAATACAGGCTTTTCATCCTGCAGGAGAAATATAAAGAAAAACAGAGCATAATTATTCAAATAAATGAAGCAACAGACTACGTTAAGCCCTGTATTTTTAGTGAGGCTATCTGAGGTTTTAAATAACCAATATGTTGACGTTTTGAATCTTAGGCAGAAAAGAGCATTTTCACAAGCCCCAGGGGCCCCAGTGCAGTGGTGGTGCAGGGGTCCAGGAAATCAGCATCACTTTCTTCTATATTTACATATTCTTTGCCCCTTTTTGACCGAATATTACCCTAACTTACCTGTACAACTTATTTTAAATAATTGGATAACTGCATGAGGTGTTAACAGCTGGAGGACAAGGAACTTAAAGCATTGTTTGTAAGAAAGTGATAGTTCATGTTTTAATTTTCATTTTGCTCTAAATTTGTACCTAATTCATGTGCAACTTATTATTCTTGACATATTTTAATATGACAATATAAATTTAAAGAAACAGAAGTGTTAAAATATTTCTTTTTTATTCTCCTTGAGCTATATCTTACCATAAGCCTATAAACACTTTAGTCTCATGTCTGGAGAATGGACTTGTTGAGAAGTACAAAAATCTGAAAGCATTCAGTCTTTCTCTATTTTGAATATTTGCCTTCAACTTAAATATGAAAATGTATAAGCAAAAAACATGCACAGAAATATGAAATACAAATATTGCTATATGGCATTGTGTTTTAACAACTGTTGTTACATTTGCCTGGCAATTATTGCTGTAGCTAGTGGTAACTAAAATTTCATTGTAGCAGTTCAGTCTTCTGTTTGGAGTAATTTTCCAGTAGCAAGTTTTAATCTTCTTAAATTAGGTGTAGAACTTGCCAGCTAGAAAGCCTGGGTGTGAATACAGCAGTCAAATGAGCTTTTAGAGGGTGCATTTCAAGTCTTTTCTAGCATGTCACATTATGCACTATTTACTCTCCTGAGGACTACATTTGAGCTCCAAAGACACTTGTGCTGAATTAATTTAGAAGAAAGTTAACGCATATCCATGTTTTCCCTTCAAAACAGATACCGTATTTGCATATTTTAGCATATAATTTTAGATGCTACATTTATTTACAAAGAAATTATTTGTTCTAGTTCTGGATGATTTTTGCCTAATTTCAGATGTCCAGGTAGGCTCCATCCGAAAATCGCAGATGACAGCTACTGCTGACAAGGCATGGCGTTGTAATAGCAGGCATGCAAAAGAATGGCCAAATCCAGAATGTTTCCTACAACGTGGCTGAGAACCAGCACTTACCAAATGAAGCCACTGAGTTTCAGGAGATCTGAGCTCTGTCTCCTTGGTCATCGTCCCCCTGTGCATTACTGCACCCATTGAGTTCTGCATTCCTCAGCTGTGAGATGGATGGAAGGACTTGGTCTTTAGCATACATCTTTTATCATTTCTAACTTCCCAGCTGAAAGCAAAACTCTGTCCTGATCAAGTCAATAAAAGTTACATCTTAATTCCAATGTAGAGAAAAGCTGTGTGTATGTAAGAAAGGTTTGGCAACCCTCTGTGGTCCAAGATGCAAAGAGGAGACAAAATGTTCCCTTGGAAGTCAAAGGGATAAGGATGAAACAAAGATCTATATGACAAGAAAAGAGGGTTTGTTATTCAGTGAAATGATCAGGCCATCAAATCTGGCATCCTGAACCCAACAGACATGATACTCAGTATAACAGACAAAAAAATAGATGATTTTCCATTATTGTCTGAATAAATTGCACAAGGTTTGTGCTGCAGCATCAAGGACTTTCCATTCCCAATATCAATTATGATCAGATTTGTGTGGTTAGTAGGGAAAAGCCATTTTCAATAACTCTACACTGTGATAGGAGTCCCAAAGAGACCAACCTAAATTCCCATGTTAGAATATGCATATCAATTGAAATACTAGTGCAAATTCATTTCCTAATGCTCCTCACTTGGCACTCAATTTATTTCTTGGTCTCTAGAGACTGGTTTAATCCTAAGCATATAATGACAATGCAAGTAGTTCAGTTGCTGTGTTAAAATGAGTCAAGCCTCCTTCATACTGAGCATTCAGATTAAGAAACCCAGATTACTTGAACACAACACACGCACAAAAGAAATAAAATTGTCATTTTTGTTTTCCAAAGGAGTTACATATCAGAAACATACAGGTCCTGGTCCCTTTTCTCAGTGACAGGATGAGAGGAAAAGGCCTCAGGTTCTGCCTGAGAGGGTTTAGTTGGATATCAGGAAACACTTCTCCACCAGAAGGGTTATCAAGCTCTGGAACAAGCTGTCCACAGAAGGGGTGGAGTCACTATCCCTGGAGGTATTTCAAAGATATGATGTGGCCCTTGGGGACAAGGTTTGGTTGCAGACTTGGCAGTGCTGGATTAATGGTTGGACTCAAGAATTGAAAAGATCTTTTTTAATCCAAACAATTCTGTGATTGTATATACCAAAATGATGGTTACTTCAAAATCAAACCCAGAGGCAAAAATCTAAGAATACTCAATTTGCCACATCACAGATCAGACAATTAATTAACCAGATGAATTACTTCATCTAGAAGACTGCCTTAGGCGAAGGTCAGTGCTTGCTGTTTCACAGAAATGAACTCTGGTCTGAGCCAGGAGTTCACTGCAAGACCAGGAGGAGGATTCCCTTCTTGACTCCCAATGCAATCTCATAAAGATTATTGAGACTTGATTTGTCTGAATTATCATCTCAGCATGCCTACAGGGTTCTTTTATCAGCACACTTAAAATTAACTCAGCACGTCAAAAACATCCAGTCAGCCACTGAACATTAATGCCTATGACAATGCATTCAACAGGTTTCTTATACTCTCATAAATCACAACAGTTGTTGCAATTTTCTAATCTAACAATAAGTTTTTCCTAGGAAGCTATGTTTACCAGTTTTTTCAGGGTATTCATGCTTTTGATCACTACAGTCAGGTCCAACTAATTTTCACTATCATCCCAGGCAAAGTCCTGTTTTTATTTCATGTTAGTATATTTTGTAACTTCCCACCATCTGAATATTCCATCACATTTCAAAGCGTCTTTGTTGCCTTTCTCAGTCTTCCACTTTAGACATCTTGAAGCAAGCCTAGATCAAGGTGGATAAATCAAGCCTGAGCTGTTTGCAGAAGTCATTTATATGTAATCTTAGAATAAAAGAGGAAAAGGTAACTTTTCTGAGCTTTCCACAAAATGTATTTGTAAAATACGCAAATAAAGCCAATGTCTCCAGCATTCCCATCTTTTCCCTAGATGTATCAAAATACTGCTTCCTTTCAGAGGCAGCTACTGCTTGGCACAATGTGTGAAAATCAACTACATAAACCAAAAAAATGATATTCTTAGAACAAAATTATCCTGTAGAAAAACAGCATTAACCTGGGATACTTTCCTGTAGGCCTGGCTCACTCAAGACTCCAGAAACATTTCAAAACACAGGGTTTACCTATAGCCAACACTTTCACTAGTAAAAGAGATACATTTCTAGACTATGTAAGTACACAACAATAAGAACACCCACATTTTGTATCTTAAATTTAAATGAGCCGGTGACTACTTAGCATAGCAGGTTCTGCATTTACAGTTCTCTNAAAATTAAATATATATATATATATATGTGTGGAGAAATACTGCTGCTGGTTATGAATCCATACATTCCCATTTCTCATTTTTATGCTGTATGTCTCTAGTTGGTTTGCTATTCTAGTTACAGTCTCTGTATGAAACTGCATTTCCTTTTCCAGGTTTAATGGCTTTTATTTTACATAATACCTTGATTAACAGTATTGTGTATTTCTACACCCTGAAGAGTTCATTTTTACACCTTTAGAGAGCTGTGCTCAGAACCTGGGCTGGTCTATGTTCATGTAGCCAATCTAGATTAAACAAANATTCAACAGGTTTCTTATACTCTCATAAATCACAACAGTTGTTGCAATTTTCTAATCTAACAATAAGTTTTTCCTAGGAAGCTATGTTTACCAGTTTTTTCAGGGTATTCATGCTTTTGATCACTACAGTCAGGTCCAACTAATTTTCACTATCATCCCAGGCAAAGTCCTGTTTTTATTTCATGTTAGTATATTTTGTAACTTCCCACCATCTGAATATTCCATCACATTTCAAAGCGTCTTTGTTGCCTTTCTCAGTCTTCCACTTTAGACATCTTGAAGCAAGCCTAGATCAAGGTGGATAAATCAAGCCTGAGCTGTTTGCAGAAGTCATTTATATGTAATCTTAGAATAAAAGAGGAAAAGGTAACTTTTCTGAGCTTTCCACAAAATGTATTTGTAAAATACGCAAATAAAGCCAATGTCTCCAGCATTCCCATCTTTTCCCTAGATGTATCAAAATACTGCTTCCTTTCAGAGGCAGCTACTGCTTGGCACAATGTGTGAAAATCAACTACATAAACCAAAAAAATGATATTCTTAGAACAAAATTATCCTGTAGAAAAACAGCATTAACCTGGGATACTTTCCTGTAGGCCTGGCTCACTCAAGACTCCAGAAACATTTCAAAACACAGGGTTTACCTATAGCCAACACTTTCACTAGTAAAAGAGATACATTTCTAGACTATGTAAGTACACAACAATAAGAACACCCACATTTTGTATCTTAAATTTAAATGAGCCGGTGACTACTTAGCATAGCAGGTTCTGCATTTACAGTTCTCTGAATACTACCAGGTAGGACGGCAGGCAGTATATGGCAAAGGATGGTGCAGGACACACACTTGGGAACACAATCCCCTTTAGCAGTGAGGAAAACCACCAAAAATATCAACCTGTGAGTCATTTCCTACTAACATGTGCTGCTGGAGTTTACTCTTTTATGACTGTCAGTTCTCAAAAAAGTCGTGTAATTTATTTCTAAGTGTGTTGTCCTGTTCACTGGTTACTCAAAACATCAGCTGAGGTCAGAAAAAACACATCAACAGGACCACAAAGCCAGGCTGTACTTTTGTACAAAGGACTTACTAGACAATCCTAGCTACCAGAAGGTCAACATAATGCACCATACCCACCCCCACCCCTCTGAGAACAGTGTTCAATAATTCATTTTTAAAATCATACTGTGAACCTAAAATATTTGTTTCCATTCATGTTTAGTTTCTGAAGAATACGTAATGATCTTTCTAGTCTGGCTAATGTATTCTACTCACAAACCTCCTTCCATTTTCTTGGCTTCATCCCCATTTTCTGTAGTAAAATGCATTTTCAGCTATCATGTCCTGAAGAGCTCCTTTATATTTCGGTGAAGGCCTACATTTATTTCTTTTCAAGGTATTATTTCCTTAATCTTGCTCTTAGCAATGGGTCCTTGCAATGTGTAAAAACCTTTGATANACACAAAATGATTGCGCAGACCACTAGTTACTAAAACCCAGTTTGGTCATACAGATGAGGCTGCATCGTTTGATTTGTCACGGCTGCAGTATTAAAAATTTGTTGCAGCAGTATAAAAATTCAACATTTATGACTATCTAAAACTTGAACACTCAGACATCTTGGTAATGGAATGAGGTGCAACATTTTAATATCTGCATCACATTTTAACTGTCCAATTATAATTCTAATCCCACTGTCAGAGGATATTTTGTAGTATTTAGGCAAGTGGTTCTCAGATCAATGCTTGGATGGCCTGACAACAGATTCTGAGTGCATGAGGGGGAAAAAAATTACTTTTTCCTTAACAAATAGTTTGGCTGAGCCCTGTAATAGTGCCACTTACATTTACGTTGTACATGGCAATTAATTTTGGTTAGTATTGAAAAAGTAAGTTCACATTTTAAGTGTGTCTAGTAAAAATTCTCATTTGACTATCCACCTATACATACGGATCTACATGGCTGAGGGACAACACCTTTTTAATATATGTATAACCCTGTTGTATATAATACTTCATACACATAATAGCAGTTAAATGCATCTTATTTTTAGAGTAGTCATCAAATATATTAGGAACTAAGTGCTTTTGAAGAGGAGCCACAGCTAAAAATATACTTCAATATTCTGAGAAATATTTCAATTTAAATAGTTAAAATTAATTCAGGAAGGGTTTGAACAAGGAGTCTGCTTTACTTACAGCACATCCATTTGACAAAGCGTAGTGAAATTTATCATACTGCTTTATATTTGAGGAGGAATTAATCAGCAACCTACATATTATATATACCTATATCCTTTTTACAACCGTGAAGCAGAAAATCTAACCCCAATAACATCGTCCAATATTTCCAAGCAAGGAGCAATACTGATGGTACTGATGATACATTATATGTATGGGATCAATTATTCATTTTTTCCTGTGAACGTGTCCTCACTGCATCAACATCCATAGAGAATTGATCACACAGTAGAAAAAATGACTTGTAAAATTCAAGTAACTTTCTTTAGGATTAAATTTGGTGTGCTAACAGTCACTGAACATTTACCCCAATATTCTGGGGAAATGCAAGAGAAGATCAAGTGTTCTGTTTGGAGTGCAGATTATCTATGTCTCATATACCTCACCATAATTCTTTGATTTAAATGTATCAAAGCAACAGTGAAGATTAGACTTTCTGCCTCAAAGGCAGACTGAACATGTAAATATTTGAGGTCACTGATTGAGGTCCAAATAGAAAATTAATGGACTAGTGACTGCAGTGATCTATATGGTATATGAGACTGGATACACTCATTAACCTTGTAAGACCTTTTTCTGAAATACCCATGGTTAGGGAAGCTGGTAAGAGCACTTTTTATTTTTCTCTTTTGGGTAGAATAACATGAGCTTTGATGTGATGAATGAAAGAAATAGGTTCAGTAAGGAAACCTTACAGGTTCTGTAAGGAAAAGTGCACACTTTAACTCATTAAAAATACGTAGCTATCAGTCTGATTTTCAGTGATACATTCATTTAACATCTCTCAATTTTACAAGGGATTGAACACTGTTCTTAAGTTTTATGCCCAAGAGCTTTTACTAGCTTATGTAACCCTGGTTCAATCTAAAGCAACAACCCCAGTTCCCTGTTTTCCCATTCTTCCTTGTTTTGAGAGGGAAATTTGAAATCCCAGTACAACAACCTGCACCTTACAGGCCCTATCACACCTACTTAAATGACTGGTATGTCACAGATCACACCTAGTGGATGCGCCAAGTGCAAACAATTATTAAATACATCACGTTAGGTAGGTTTTGAGAATTATTTATTCAGCTTTAATGGTGTCACATATCCACATTTAAATCTTTCCTTTGAAATACTATGTGTAGTAGCATCTCAGTTATTTTCCTGCCGAGTGCTTTTTAGTTCATATATCAAAACACAACCTTGGCAATCTAACTCCAGAGTAACAGAGAAAAGAAAACTACCTGGTTCTCGCTGAAGAGAATTCTTACTGAAGAAAATTAGAGAGTAAATATAATAGGAAATTTCTATTAAATACAGCCAGAAATATAACAATATTTTACACTGCAACCAGTAAATTTCACCTGATTAAAATGCCTGTCGTTCAGCACAAAGAGCTAAGTAACTGCATAGTGAGACTTTTGACAAGTAAATCAAGCTGTTCAGATCTTTTTGGCTTGTTATATGTTTACAGAAATTTTTTAATGCATCTTTTGTCATAAAGTCAGACCATGGTTTGTTTCAAAGGGGATTTATCTGAGTGTATTACGGTGTGTAAGCCCAGGTGTGCAGTAGCAATGGTAAGGAGGGGCCTGAGTTCCAGGTTATATGTGTATACCCTACTGCTGTGAAAAAAAAAAAAAAAAAAAAGTATTTATCTCTGGTATTTAAAAAGACAGTTGTACCAATCCTCTGGCCCATGTGTGGCCATCTGGACAGGAGGTGATCTAAATACTAGAGAAACTCTACAACAGCTTTCAACTAAGCCTCATTCTGCAAGGACCAATATTCCAGAGAGGGCTCATCCCACTTCACCACCCTACAAAACAAATACATGTAAGGTGAAGGTTTGGGAACTGTGCAACCCCCAATAAAACAAAACAAAAACCGTACAACAGTTCAGCAAATTACTTTGCACAGCTTGTTAGCTCAAACTTAGAATATATGCTTATATACTTATATATTATACTTTCTAAAAGCCAGTTGGTTTTTACATATGACAGAGCCCCATGGGGCTGCCTACCTATGTTGGACCATCCTGGTACTGCAAGGGTTTGCAAGGACATCAAATTATGTTCTTAAACATTATGGTGTTGGATCAATTCCAGTGCAAGACTGGAAAGGAAACCTCCTACATACAGTAGATATGCAGAAAGTACAATAGCTCTAAAGGAAGTCAGAAGTATTGCTTTTCACTCTGTGTAAGACGAAGTGTGATTTGAGATAGTGTTAACACTAAAATTAGACTTATGAAGGACTCGATCAGTTTGCTCTGTGTCTGAGGCCATAAGAAGGAGGTGAGACCATTTGTGCTTCTCACAGATACTGATGGATTTTGCAAAGCAAATTGAAGCAAGTTTTCAGTCAAACTTAGAGCTGACACGTTCAGTCTATTTTTTAGAAAATAGTTAACCTGGATATTTGTTTATTCTCTTGAGAGTTCTGTTGCCATTGGGCTGCCTTTCATCAACAATGATCTTAATCCTAATTCTGTTCAACTGAGCAGAATTCCTCTTGAATTTGTTTCAGCCTACAGAATTATATAATTACATTATATCTCATGATTAAAGGCATTAACCTTTGCCTATCACTTTTTTGTCTTTGAATTGGAAAGCAGAAGTTTTGCCTAAAATGGGGAAAGAAAACCGGTTAGGCAACACACCTTTCACTTAGCCTGAAGTGTAGTAATACAATAAACCATTTTGCAAGCATGCAGTAAACCTGACTATGACAGTTTTATTCAAGTCTTGATCAATTCTTACTGAAAAAAAAATAACCTAAAGGACACCTTTGCTTGCATTTGGCTTTAGGGTTTCAAATGCTATTGATGGGCTGCCCAGGGAGGTGGTGGAGTCACCATCCCTGGAGGTGTTTAAGAGAAGACTGGACGAGGAGCTTAGTGACATGGTCTAGCCGGGGGGTGTAGGGCTGGATGACGTTGGGCCCCTTCCGGCTCGGAGTGGCCTGCTAGACTGTGAGGGATCTAGGTTGGTGTTATGCTCTGCGATGTGCTCTCGGTCTCTTTACGGGTGTTAGATGGTGAGTTGGACTAGATGATCCTTGTGGGTCCCTTCCAACTCATAATATTCTGTGTGTGTGTGTGTGTGTGTTTGTGATGCTGACAGACTGCTGGAAACTGTTCAGGAATACTGCAATTTGGAGGCCAAGGCAGTCACAGGAACAAACACGTTAACTTTCAGTGCATTAGTCCTGCCTGCTCTCTTCTTTCAGTGGAATTATTCAATTCACCTGCATTAATCACTGCACAGCTCACTAATTCAGGCCCTGTAACACGTTTTAGGTGCACTGTCATCAATCCAGAGGTAACAGACCAATACCACTGTCCCAGGCTTGCATTAGGCAAACAGAGTTCAATAGACTAAACCCAGGAAATTTTAAGTACTGTACAAACTTTCCTCCCTGTACTTGGGAGCAATTCTTTCATTCATATGCCTACTGAGAGGAACCAAAGCTGTGTAGACAGCATCCTCTCCAAGGGATGGTTCTGCACAAGTCTCGCATTTCTAAGGAGCTAAGTTGTTCTCTTTCTAGCAGAGCTTGAGCCTTTACGGTTTTGTATTTTGTGGGAAAAAAAGACACATCCTGCTAAAAGCATCCGTGCTCTCTACAACACACAATTCACACATATTAGCTGCTACTTAACTTTCGTGTCTCTTTCATATTCCATTCAGCGGCTCCAAGGTACTCAGCAGGGGGATTTTCAGTAGCCACTACGGAATGCTTTCCAGATTATCAAAAAGAGCTTCCTCTGCCGAGTCACTTGTTTCTGCTAAATAGAAGCCACATTTCACTTGAGGGCACATCAAGACAAAAATGAAGAGGTGTGAGGGGAGCTTTTTGTGTGGGTTTTTTTGATGGCTTGCTTGTTTTGGTTTTCCTTAGGAGTGGTTTGCACTTTATGTAGATGCCTGTAATAAAGTGTTTCACATGAATACTTTTAGTGTGATGTCTAGTTCAGCTCCACAAGATTTAGAATAAAGGAAAAACTTTGTTTCTATTGTGTCATCCTCCATTCTCTCCCCCAAAGTCCTCAATGCATTTGGGCCCATTCAAGTGAAAAAAAAGAGGAGTACAGCAGAAGAATTCTCACTCAGCATGCCAGTATTTATGCCTTAGTGTTGCACCTTCCTCTGCCTAACAGAGTGACCTAGGTCCAAAATACACAGTCCTTGGGGAGAAAAAAATAGGAACCAAAGAATGGGATTCACAATGTGCAGCCAAGAAACGAGGTGTTTGTCCCAGCCCAGCTGCTCAAGCTAGACCTGAGCATCCTGGCTCATTCCTTTCACAAGCATAAAAGCTGTTCTCAAGGTGGGCATCGCTGAGTTTGGGTAAGAATTGTACCAGTGAAATGCACGTATTTTAGCTGTCATGCTTTGCAAAAACCAGAGAGAATTAATTCTGTTCCTCTCCTTGTGCAAATAACTTAAAAATGACAGGAGAGCCCCAAAAGTATTATACTGCAATTCATACCCCAAGCCCCAAAATTAGGGAAATAATGGACCTGAAGTTGTCTTCCATAAGGGGTTAGTTTTCTGACAAGAAAGAAAGTGGGACCTTTCTCCAGCTTCTTTAGTGCAAGATCTGAGCTGGGGATGCCTCAGACACTGAAAGTGGTATGAGGGACAGCCAATAAATGAAAGAACCAGAGCTAGTTAATGTTACTGACAGCAACAAGCAGCACCTCCAGCATCAGCTGAAAACATAAGGAAGTTAACCTTGGGGTTTAGTGTAGCCAGAAACACTCGTAAACCGTAATTCCCAATTTCCAGTTTAAACCCAGAGAATATATAGTATTACCTTAGATTTTGAAGAACCTAGTACAGAGATCATTAAATTGATTTGGAGGGG
>WEKX01017445.1:0-17455 GCA_013390025.1 Pitta sordida | reverse complement strand
TGAAAGTCTAAGAGAAAAAATAGCATATAATAAAGCTTTGACTAATTTTTCATCCTAGTTTTTTCCATGTTTCTTGCACATCATGCAGTTTTATTGCTTTTGGATAGCTCAGGGTTTATGTTCCCACCAGACACCCAAATTTAACTACCCTTATTAATACAAATGTCAATAATAGTTATACAGCAGTGGGAGAATACAGTTCACTCAGCATTTCGGTATGGAGGGATATTAAAATACCTCTCTATGCCTGTCTGTCTAGGAAAGTAATCAGTGAATATTGTATCAAGGCTGCACATAGGCCGACCATGAGGATTGATGGGATCCTCGTGCTTTGAATTTGTGTGGGGCATTCTAGAAATGGCCTGTCTTACACAAAGGTATATTTGAAGCATGAAGCTTTCAAAACTAATTCTGTATTTCATTAGCTAGGCTCAAAAAATTATTTTACAAGTCACTTGTTGGAGAAAGTACTTACTAAGCATAACCTGTAGGATAGAGATGACTTTAGAATGCAAGGTATAGCACAGACTTGAACAAAAGTATGAGGTAGTGGGTTTTTCATGGGGGTTGGGGTTTTTTATAGCAACTGGTTTTTTCCCATTGTACAAATAACTAATTAAATGCAGCTGCTCTTTCCATGTAAGCTTTTCAAATGTACTAATCTGTACTGACTTACACTCTGTCCTTTGATTTGCAGATTAAACCAGTAATTTTCTACTACACACGTCCAAGACACTCTAGAGAAGCCCAGATACGATTGTGTACGAGTTATCTATTACCTTTATTAGACAAGAGAAAGGGTGAAAGAACCAACTAAAAACAGATTTAAAGGAGGAAAAATGTAATTTCTCACCTGCATGACTATTTAATTGTAATTGAGGTTTATAGTTAAATGGGTGATAGCCCCGATGATTTAAGACTTGCAGCAAACTCAGCAGTGAAGGCAGAGCTTTAATACAGGAGTATTAAGCTGAGAATTGAACAGAAGCAATACTGATATTTAGCAACATAAGATTATGAAACACATTTTAGGATTCAAAGAATAAAGAATTTTTTTGCATTTTGTCCTTTATATAGGACTCCCCTGGCCAAGGCACTGGTCCTTGTTTCCTTATTTTGGTGTAACAAAGTGCAGCAGAGCCTCAAAGTTCTGGAACTGCAGTAAACGGGAAAGCTTTGGCTCATGGTTTAAATGCATGGCTAGAAACACAGCTCAATTCCAGAAATCCCATTTGCTGAAATGGAAGCCAGGCAATTGAGGCTATTCCAAACTGCTTTAGAGATTAAATCAGCCTGTGACAAAGGAACCTTCATTCCAAGACCAACCTAGTGCTCACCATGTCTCTAACTACAACATTTTTCACAGGAGCAATAGACTTTCGTAGATGGACACTAGAATGTTCTATAATTTATGTTACCAGACAGTAGCAATGCAACAAGTTCAAAATGTTTAATCCAAACACTTTTCCTTTTTTCTTTCCTTCATGCTCAAAGGGAGGTCCTATCCAGAACCGAAAATCCAAGCGCTGTCTGGAATTGCAGGAAAACAATGAAAATGAATTTGGATTTCAACTTGTCCTTCAGAAATGCACTGGACAGCGCTGGTCTATAACAAATGTCCTGAGAAGCTTGTCATCATAGCAGACTAAATTTTGTACCCATTTCTTCTGCTACTGTGTAGCAAATATTGCATTGTCGCCTGCTGTACTGTATTCCTCTTGCTCCCCATCACCCCAGTTCCTTCCCTCCTCTTTTTTGTCTCTTTGATTTTATTTTGTGAGTGTGTGGGAATTGGGTTTGTGGGCTGAAAATGAGACTTTTTATTTCACAACGATGTTTTCACAGCATTTATAGAAATGTTGAATGACAGGTGATGGGTAGGCTATCCTAAAATATTTTACATCTGTAAATAGGAAACAAATGGAGAATATTTATAACTCAAACTTTTATTGAATAAAAAAGTCCAAACGCTATTACTGTCTTGCTGTCTCCATGGAAATCCATTTGGGGTTTAAGTTCTGATTTCATTGTCTTCATTAACCCAAGCCTGATCTAGACAAGTTGTTGCAGAGCAACAGCTTTCTCCAGGTTTTAGATCAGAATTCCTGCCTGCACACTAGTAGCTACAGGGAGGGAGGATTTTCTCCATTCTCCCTCTGTTGTGATCTGTCTGGGCCGTTGTAGCTACTAGTGCAAATATGGGCAGGAGATGTGATGTGTGTATGTGCATAATATGCACCCACGCATGTTTCCCGTCCTGTACCACTAAATAAAACCCTAGACAGAACCTCAGGGCTCAAGTGATGCACGGAAGAGAATTCATTCAAAAGAAGAGAAGAAAAAAGCTACAAGAGAAAAGCAGGAGCTACTGGAAGAAAAATGAAAAATAAACTCTGACATCTCTCATTGGGTAGGCCTTTGTTTCAACAACCACACTTTCCTTCCAATTCTTCATCGTTCTTACAACTTCTTTATTTAAATGCACTTGTTCCCTGGCTAGCACAGACTTGGATAAAAATTACTCCATCCAAGAGCAAAAGGTATGAATTCACGCTGCCTTTCTCTCTGCCTCGAAGGACATGTGAAAGCAATGCCATATCACTTCATCTCAGCTAAGACTGGGGCGAGGAAAGAAACAGCTTGATGAGGTAAACCAGAACACTCAGATTACTGCTATTTCCATGTAAATTCCTTTTCTTTTATTACTCTATTTGTGCTTTTTCTTCTGTTGTTTGGTACCTTAAGCAACAGTCCTAACCTCTTTTGGAGCTGGTTATGTGCCAAGACTGCATCCAGTGGCTTTGTACGGACTGAGTTCATGTTCAGCATCAGCAGTATTGTTTCTTATGACTGTTTAATAAGTCATGTGGCATGTTAATTTTAGGCGTTCAAGCTTCTGCTATATATAGTTCCCATACATCTGCTTCTCAGAGAAGAAAACACTGAGCCAACAACAAAACAGATTCAGCCAATGGAGTTGGGCTGAACACCTGCACTTTGGCCGACTTTGGAGGCCCCTGAGGCCTCTGCGAATGAAAAACCTCTCATTAAAATTAGAACCCCGAAGCAGTATTAATAACCTGCATGTCAGGATACTGTGGCAAGACAAGGTAAAGCAACTTTAATCTCACTCTGTGGAGAAAAGAAGACACTGCTACACAAGCAAGACAAGCTTCTTGCATGCAGGTGCACGTGCAGTGTCCTCGTGGGAGAGAGCTCAGTCCATGACGTGAGGAGTCATTTTGAGCAGTCCCAAATTCCACTACTGGCCAATTGGACTTGTTTTATTTTTCAAAGTCATTCCACATGAATGAAGAAGAAAATACAGAAAAAGCCAGAGAAAAAGTACAGTACACATACAGAGTAACATGAGATAAACTAAGCTGTCTTTCAGCAAAGATACAAAGGCTTCAGTGCAGGGAGATGCAGCCAAAAGGAAAAAACAAGTAGTATGGATCAAACCAGTCTCCTCTCGATTGCAACGGGCTTACTGCACTGAGCCCTCACTTTCTGTATTGTGGATGATTTTATTTATGAGCACTAGAGGGAGATACCTGGCAAAGACTTGCCACAACTGAGAAGAAGGAGCTGAGATCTCAACTGTTTTATTTCATAACTAAATGAAATGTCCTGCATCTGGCATTTACCCAGAGAAGATTGTAGCTATTCTCGATCGCATTGCAGCAGCATGCTGACATTCACTGCTAATTGGAAAAAAACCCCAACAAACCAAAAAAAGAAACCCACTCGATTTAAGTGAGCCACATCACCTTGCCAAACCAGAGAGTCATAGAATGGTTGAAGTTGAAGGGACCTTAAATACTGTCTAGTTTCAACTCGCTGCCAAGAGCAGGGGCATCTTCCACTAGACCAGTTTTCTCAATTCCCATCCAGCCTGGCCTTGAACATTCCCAGGGCTGGGGCAGCCATGACCTCTCTGGGCAACCTGTTCCAGTGCCTCACCACCCTCACAGTACAGCATTTCTTTGGTAGATCTCACCTAAATTTTCCCTTTTTCAGTTTAAACCCGTTGCTCCTTGCCTCAGCACTCACATTCAGTGCTATTAATATGATCACGCTGCAATTCTAGTAACTACAGTGTAACTGCCAAAATAAACATTGTGGGGGGAGGGTAGGAAACCCCATAAATCTGAACTTGAAACAATTCAACTAGATGTAAAATACATGCATTATAATATTATTTTCCCTTTGGTTTATATCACAGAGCAAACATTTTTATGTGGTAACTTACAGAAAAGGAAAAAGGGCTTTAAATGTGATGGATGAGCCTACTAACGTGGTACAGTAGAAATTATGAGTGTATATAAGCATCACAATTATTGTGCACTTTGAGACCTAAGGTCTCCAAACAGACTATCTTTGATAGGCCTCTTAGAAAAAAACCCCACAGGACTGCATAAGCAGAACTGAAGAACATGGCTACATTTCACTGGACAGT
This sequence comes from Pitta sordida, assembly GCA_013390025.1. Taxonomy (NCBI): domain Eukaryota; kingdom Metazoa; phylum Chordata; class Aves; order Passeriformes; family Pittidae; genus Pitta; species Pitta sordida. Next base: position 12,996 of record WEKX01017445.1, on the reverse strand, counting down.
CTTAGTCATGATCTGCCACATCACCACTTTCTTTTTCAGTTCCACAGCAATTACATAGGCCTAGGAACACTGTAAAAGACAAATAAACAAAAACTAAAATAAACCCCATCTTCACTTCCTGGAAAACTTTGATACAATCATCAATTGTATCAAATTATTCCAAAAAAATCTCCCTAATACTATATTCCTTAACAATAATTGCTTAAGTGGGGAAAAGAAAAAAAAGAATACTGTTCCAGAAGTCATACTCCTCCTCAGCTAAGTATGGTCAGAGGTGAAGATGACCATAAAGATCCAGTCAGCTCCCTTTCCCCCTGCTGCCTGAGAACTACTCCCAATGTATTTCAATGAGATTTTCTTGACAAGTAACAGCAGTGCATCTACTAGATGACAAGGATATCCTGGCAATAAAACAAAAAAATAAAACTTCAAGAAATCCTAAGCTTTCCTCCTACAGTACTGCTTTGAATATTTATGGAGCACATACGCTTATTTTGCTCTGTCTCCTCAAGCATCATTGGGCCAAATTGCTCATACCAGAACATCGCCCACAGTGGTTTCTCAAGGCTGTAAGAATCCTGCAGTGCAGGGCATGGGGCACATGGGCTGAGGCACTAGCAACAAGAAAGGAAGGAGCTGTGCTGCTGACATGAGCACAGTGGAAAGGAGCACTTCCTTGGGGAGATGATGTTAGGGTTTGGGCTGTATCAGAGACCCCTAAATAATATTTCTGGAGGTGGGCTATCAGAAGAGATCCAGGTTCTAGGAATTTATTCATTTATTTGTTTATATATTTATTTTCCAAAAGCTGCAGGTATTCAGGAGTGTGGATTACCAAAACCATACCTGCTCATTCCCAGCTAGAACTCTGACAGGAGAATTCAGGACTGCCTTTACCTACCCAATATTTCCAGGCTTACTAACGTCTGTTGGGAATGACCATCCAGAGTAGGGCTTAGCATTGTCCTCTCTTACTATGGAAGAGGCAGCTTTTCTTGGTTTCAGCTCTCTGGAAGACCAAAATTTAGTCCTCCGATAGCAAGCCTCAGTCCTATTGATTCTATGTCTTTTCTAAAAGGAAGTTAATCATAAACCCATCACTAAGCCATTTTATGTATGTTGAGAGGCAGTTGCAAAAGGGATAATTAAGCAAGTAGATGTCACATGTCCCTCTGTACTGGGTAGCACTGAGTACTCAGATGGTGATACAGAGAAAGGGAAACATTGATAACATTGCTTATTTGTAAATACCACCAAATATATATGAATTTATATATGAAACATAGGTATGCATGTACACACTGAAAGTGTTCACTGGCCAACAGCAACAGAAGAAAAACTACATTAAAGTGCATTTCATCCAACCACAATCTTAAAGGCATGCAAGCAAGACACTAAAATAAAAGGTCTGGATCATATTTATATCATCATGCTGCCCAGAGCACCTTCAGCACTACATCTGTTTTTAACTCTGACAAAAAAGGAGGACATAACATCATCATATTTCAACATTTTCTCTAGTAAACATTAAAAGATTTCCACAAAACCAGAATGCAATATAGTTATGGTAACACAGAGGCTCTGGAGGCAACTAGTAAGGCTTTTATCTAGCACTCTTCGCTCCTGATTTTTGGTAGTATTTCTCACATTTCCCCCTTGCTACACACTTTGCTTTGAAAATACTTAAAAGTGCAGAACATAATTCTCAGGACTGTCATTCATAGCTATACTCTAAAACAGCAAAGCAGTGTGTTTTTGTTTGCTGACTAACTTTGCATTGTCAAGTGGAAGTGACTATTTTACCTGAATTCAGTTTTGTTAAATAGAGTCTCAAAAGGGGATCTTTGGGATAAACCATCTGAAAACTTTTAAGACCACTGAGATATGTTTTTCATCATAATATGTTATTTCCAGCAAAGTAAACTCATTTGAGGTGCATACGTGATGGAAAACTCTGTCCTAATTACAATAATATATTTTCATTTTATGATACAAAAGCTCAAATATATATTGGCCTTGTAAAAGACCAGTAGTAAATGCAATTTTCATTCAGCTTTTAAAAGGAAGGAAACGAGCCATAGATGGTGATGACTGCTCTGAGCTATAGGAGTTTAAGTCAATCCTTTAAACTCTGCTGACATCCTTGGTCAATAGTTTGTGTGAGTGTTATAGTGTTTTATCAACAATAGCACTCAAAATATTGACTATTTCTTACTCCTAGAAAACTACAAAATTGTGCCTCTTCTGACAGCTAGAGTACAATAAGCAGCCCACAGCCATTCAACAATCTCTTGCTCACTCCTTACCCTGAAAGGGAAGCAACATTGTCCAGCTAAATCCAGGAGCTATTCACACATCAACAACCAGGAAAGGCTACATTATTATCTTCAGCCTGTGTTAAGAAGGGTTTTCTGTGCATTGCATTTTTATTTACCATTGCTTTATCGTTTTCTGTACTCTCCTAGACTTTGTTCAGCTACGTAGCAAAAAGCACACGTTTTATTACTTGAGTTCCAGATGCTCTGGAAATGCCCACAATTAAAGAGGAGCTGCTAAAAATACATCCTAAACACATCTAGAGATCATCTTGTGTAACCACTGTCAAATCATCAACTGAGATCCAGCCACTTCTCACAGTTCTTAGTCAAATCTAGAGCCAAACACTAGTATGGAAACACTGAAATCCTGAGCAACATGCTGCTAGTAACAGACCTGAGTCCTCACCTAGTGTTTGTTAGCACACATTCATTGCCTTTGAGATGGCCTGGATCCCCAAAGTCTGCCCCAAGCGAGACTCATACTGAATTCCACAAGAACCCATATTTTATTTACAAATGCAAGTGGTCTACTGGATCTTGCTAGACAAATTGGATGCTGAGAATACCTTTCTAAACAGTAGAAAAGGTACAACAAAGCACTGCAAAGACAAGAATTAAAAGTTATCCTACAGACAGCAGCTTTCCAAAACAGTTCTTGTGCTTTAAGTATTTATGCCACACCTATCTCATCAGGTTTGGCAGCCATTTAGAGATCTTATTATTTTGAGAGATGAAGAAAGATCATCATCATGCTAGAGAAGTGAATAACCTGGATTTTTACTGTTTCTCACATGCTTTGCTATTGAGCACAGTCTGCCTGGGTACACATCACACAATAAAACAAACAAACACCACCAAACCACAAAGCTGGTATCAACAGTAACCTTACATTTCAGGCTGGCAATCTGTCTTACTTTGCTATTCTTAAAAAAGTAAATTCCAAACCTCAACTGAATTACTTTGAAGACATTGTCTGACTATGTATTAGATATCTAATCCCTCTGCCTGCAGCTGAATGCAATGTGTGCCACCTCCATTTCTCCAGTCTGTGTATATTGTGCCTAGACATCTTAATGTTAGATTTCTGTGCATTTAGCAGGCAACAAATTTAAACAAAAAGCCTCTCTTACTCCCAAATTTGATGGTAGAGAGAGAAAAATATTCAAAATGTCACTTCAGATTTAAACCAGTTCAAGAAGACCAAGTGCCAGGTCCTGCACTTTGGCCAAAACAACCCTCTGCAGCGCTACAGGCTGGGGACAGAGTGGCTGGAGATCAGCCAGGCAGAAAGGGATCTGCGGGTACTGATTGACAGGAAACTTAATATGAGCCAGCAGTGTGTTCAGGTGGTGAAGAAGGCCAGTGGCGTCCTGGCCTGTATCAGGAATATTGTGTCCAGCAGGATCAGGGAAGTTGTTCTTCCCCTGGACTCACCACTGGTTAAACCACACTTTGAGTGCTGTGTCCAGTTCTGAGCCCCTCAGTTTATGAAGGATATTGAGGTGCTGGAATGTGTCCAGAGAAGGGCAAAGAGCATGGTGAAGGGACTGGAGCACAAGTGCTGTGAGGAGCAACTGAGGGAGCTGGGGTTGTTTAGCCTGGAGAAGAGGAGGCTCAGAGGTGACCTTATCACTCTCTACAGTTGCCTGAAAGGAAGTTGTACCCATGTGGTTGTTGGTCTCTTCTCCCAGGCAACCAGTAGTAAGACAAGAGGGCACAGTATTAAGCTGTGCCAGGGGAGGTTTAGGTTAGACATTAGGAGGAAGTTCTTCACAGAGAGAATGATTGGGCACTGGAATGGGCTGCCCGAGAAGGTGGTGGAATCACCATCCCTGGGGGTATTTAAGAAGAGACTGAATGTGGCACTTCGTGCCATGGTCTAGTTGAAAAGGTGATGTTCAAAGGTTGGACTCGATGATCTTAGAGGTCTTTTCTAACCTAACTGATTCTCTGATTCTGTGGTATTTAAACCACTGTGTTTTTCCATAGCATAACCACCTATTGGTCTTACAATCAATAACTGCTGTCAAGGAGGGCCAATTTAAATAATTCTTTTTACAAGAGATGCTTTCAGGTATTAAATGCTTGACTGAAGTTTTCTGGGAGAGATTGAATCATATGAAGAATTTCATCTGAAAGGATGTGAAAAGAACATTGTCTATCATATCTAAACTCAGACCAGTCAAGTTTGACTGATGTAATTTCAGAAGCCTGTCTATTCCCTTAGACTTCAGATTGCCTGCAGAAGTGACCATTTACTTTATGGAAAATACTTTCCTGTCCTTTCATGAACAATGAATGTTATCTGATAATCAAAGCCTGAGAGCCATCATCTCCTCTTGTTCATCAATTTCTGTGGGACCACTTGCAGAGTGACAGACTTTTCCTGGAGGAACATAGTTATTAAATCCTATTATTAATTGAATTGTGGTCTATTGATCCATTCCATTCTTTTACCTCAGTATAATCCTGCACTGTTAGCAGCATGGTAGAACCAACAGACTATTAAAGATTGCTACATGAGATAGAATCACAGAATATTCTGAGTTGGAAGGGACCCACAAGGATCATCGAGTCCAACTCTTAATACTGTCTCCTTGGCGGGAATCGAACCCGGGTCTCCCACATGCCAGGTGGGGACACTTACCACTGTACTAAAGTGGATTTTTTTAGAGGTACAGGAAAATCAAGTTTTCCAACAGATTTTGCTGAGAAGTCCCACCACACTTTTCCCTCAGTGCCCCCCCTGTATCATATCCCTGCACAGTGATGTATGTATCACTGAACGTTTTAAAAATTATCAGCTGGGTCAGAGTTTCATAGTCTCTTAAAGTCATGGCCGCTCATTTACCGTTTTGATACTGAGATTGCTGGAAGGAAGCTGCAGCTGTGTAGTCTGCCAGCAATTCCCTCTGTATCCAGACATGGCCTGGACTGCATGAAGACGGAATAGGACAGGGTATGGGGACACAGGCTCAGATTGCTCCATGGTACAATTACTAGGAATTCTTGGATACAACTAGTTTCCTCCTTAAGTGATGATAAAATGGTGCACATTTTGCTCTCCAATTCTCTTAATCAATGGATTATTCCAGATCGAAGTAGAAGCACACCAGCCTTAATTATTTGTGTCACAACTCTTGTGCTAAAAAAGCATCAGTTTGTTCTTAGCAGTTATTTTTATTAAAACACCAAAGAACATGATTGAAGTTTGTTAAAAATTATAGCCTACTCAAACCCAAACTTTTCAGCTCAGAATGCACGTTGCTTTCTTCCCCACTGTGCCCAAACAGCCATTGTGTACACAAGTGAGTGTTCAAAGTCCTCTAGCTGGTTCACTACATAATTTTTGAGTTCTACACAACTGGACGTAGCTTCTCTCCTTTTCATTCAAGAGCTGTTGTTACCATGGAATGAATAAGGAGGTTTTCTTGCAGTCCAGAGCTCCTTTTTGCCTTCTACAAATTCAAGAAAATTATTCCATTAGTCTCAGTTTGTGAGAAACTTTGCATTTGGCTCCTAAACTCATGTAGATAATTAAAGACCACTCTCCAGCTCTTTAATCCACCAGTACAGTTGGATTAGTACCCAAAATTTTGATTAGCTTATGGTAAAACGCAAAACCAATGTTTTATATCTTCTTTATAAAAGTCGTATTAACATGATGGATGTTTCTTCAAGGTGGTCTAGAAATTCTCATCTAAGTTAAGGCAGAAGGTAAGACTTGGAAGTCAGAGAGCAAACCAGAACTCTCTTCTGCTGTCATAGATACTCCTTGGAGCTCATGGCTGAAGTAACAGAGCACAATTGTAGAGCTTGATGACCTATTTACCCTAGCAGAGAGGCAGTCACCCAGTTAGAATGAAGGTGTAGAAAAACAGTATGAAAGCGGAAGAAAACACTGATCAGACATATTAGAATGCCCTAAAGTTAGTTGACATAAAACAGCACAAAGCCACATGAGACAGGCATGGTCTGATATTCATAAAGTTTTTGAACCTCTGCAACTTATGCATCTTCTTCCATCTTTCCTCCATTCACCAAGTACTGAACTCCTGATGCTAAACCTAGAAATCCTTCACAATGCAGATGCTGACCCTAGTTATTTTTTTACCTTGCACCTTACAGTTGTCTGGGGTTTAACTCAAAAATAGCACCTGTATTACCCTTCCTTTAAAAGCTGAGCAGAAATCCCTCCAGCATGATACATGCCAACAGCTGCCTGTGAAACAGCAATAGTTTATACATCTTTCTGACCTCTCCAGGTGCTCCACTGTTAGAACAACATACACTGCAAAAATAGTGTAAAACAAAGCTGAAAACTATAAAAGGAAACAACCATCTGAAACAACAACAACAACAACAAAAGAGAGACAAAAATATTTGTCCAAGTTTGTCTCAAAGCCCACACAACTTTGCAAGTAAACTGCATATAAACCTAATTTCACAAGTGGAAGGTATTGCACTTGAGGGACTCCCCACAGAGGCAATACTCATTTTGTTGCAGAGTTCTTATATCATCCATTAAGCACACGGGCAACAGTCTCTCTCTGATTCTTGTCAGGCATTTGGATAGGATCCTTAGACACTCAATAAATGACACACATCTCACTTCCCTGGGAGCAGCACATGGAGATTTGGACACCAAGACTGACGTGCAAAAGCAGCTCACTGTACTTGCAGCCAGGCCTTCTGGGCACCAAGAGCTTTGGAAAGAGTCTTCTGCTCATCTGTCTGTCTGGGCAATCTGTCTGCATTTGAGGGCAGCTCTTGCTTCTCTATGCCCTAGGAAAGGGTGAGGTTAACTTTAAAACATATTGCCACAATTCTGACATTACTACTTGGCAACAGGGCACCTCAGTCTCCCATTCTGTCACTCACGTGCAGCTGAACAAAAGAGATTTTTGGCTCTCCCAAACAGTACAATAGAAATACGATAAAGATACTGCAATAGTTGCCATAACAACTGCTTTTAACTGGAATAGTAATAAGGAATACAATTTCCTTTTAGTCCACAGACTAACAATATGTTCATTATTGCTAAGTAGACCTTAGAAAAGAGCTGAATTCTTTTAAAGCTGTTACCCTTGAGCATGTATTTTAGATCTGCAAGAATAAAGTGCCTTTTACTGTTCAGAAAAATAGCAATTCTAATTAATACCTTGGGTCCTGGTATATGCTTCTACACTTCCAGCCAACATCGACACATAAAACTAAAGTATTTTTCAACAAAATTACTGAAATTGAGACAACATCCATCAGCTTGTTGGTGGGAAAACATCACTTACACTTTACGGGTAGTTTGAGTCCATATATGTCTTCTACATAAGTTCCAGTGATCAGTAACAGCATAAGACAAGACTGACCATAGAGATCAAAATATTTTCCTTTATCTCTTTATTCGCCACACAACAAAGAGGTGGAAGGGGATGAATTTTACTTCATGTTCCATTTTTGAAGACTGTACTTTTCAGAGATTTTGTTGTTCCCAATCTATGCTACACAAATGGGGAATACCACAGCATCTGGCTTCCCTGAAACACCTGCTACAGACCAGGAAGGGAGAAACCATATACAATTTTGTCTGCAAACACTCTCTCCCTTCTACATGGAGAAGGTCAGAGGGACAGCAGAGAAGAGAAGGTTTGTTGGCAAAGGGGTTTACACACACAGGGGTAACAAATCTGTTCTTTAAAGTGCAGCCTCTTGCAGGAGAAACAAGGACTGCAAAATTCATGGATCAGAAAACAAATCACAGTTCTTCACAGCAGGAGGGATGGTCCAATTGCTCAGCCTTACTCTTGCCTAGCATTGCTGTGCCACACATAAGGCTGGGTGCTGAGGGTGTTTGGTGTAAGTAGTGGATGCAAAGAGCGTAAGATATGAACTCCACACTTTGGGCTGTTTGGAAGTGTGGTGGAGAGACGGACTGCGCATAGGTTTTTTGCAGTCTTGAAAGAACACAGCATGTTTAATAACTGATCACTGAGAAAGCAACCTAGCACAACCTTCTGGTTATTAATTATTTTGTTTAAAGTCCCAAATGCAAATATCTGTAATTAGCTGGCAGATATTTTTTACTGCCATGCTGTCTATTCATTGCACCTTAGAAAATGAGTAATTTCTTGTCCTCTGCAAACAGCAAGCCCCACAGCCCCTGGCTATGCACAGTGGGGAACCAGTTGGATTTTACAGCTGTTACTGGAAGTAGCAAACATCACTGTACTGCAAATATCCATTCTGACATCTTGGTACTTCAGGGCCAGCAGTGCTCCCCCAACCCACACAGGTACTTGGACAACTTTTTATCAGCGTTGGTATTTCTCATGCAACAGAACACCATTTAAGCTTTTTATTGTATTCTGAAACTGCTGAATTAACACAGTCTGTGCATTAAAGTATGGCTTCCTCTGGGAGAAATTCCCCAACAAGTTATCCCAAGAAATTGTTTCGTGGGATATATTATATCTTACCACTATATGTATTTACATAAAGCAACTGCTGTATCCAGGGGACCACTTGCAAACGCGTTTGGAAAGACAACAATACAACATGCGTGAGCTGCTGTTTTCTACAAACCCCTGTTCCCAGCAGCCAATCCAACCAACACTGATATCTAATAAAAGGTTACTCAGCTTGTCTGTATTTAGACTGGATGCTGTCCAAGGTGCATTCAAAGGCCAGATTGCTTGTGCTACTGCCTTCTACATCAAGAGCACTTCATAAATGCTGTTCTGTGAGCTGTATCTACTGATCATCCAAAATTATCTGCTTCTAAATACTCCTCTGTAGTGATGCATTCGGACCCCTGAAGTCAATATACCTATTTCCAGCTCTTTCCTGTTGAATCAGAATGTCACATTTTTACAAATAAGCAGCACAAAAATAGTCATTCAGAGTTTTCCTGGAGACAGAGTGGGCAAAAACCCAGGATGAAGAGGAGGATTCAGTACCTAATGATATGACATAATTATGTCTCTAATGATATTATATAATTATAAGATGAATCATTTTCACTACTTGAACTTGGCAATCATTTGACTTTTCAGAATTGATACCTTGTAATTGCCGACCATTTTGGTTCTGCAGCAATTTCACAGAAATACTGAACTTAATTTTGTATTATTATAATTAACTATTTACATTTACCATAGATTAAACAACAAAAAGGACGCCTGACAATGTTTCAACCTTAGAATCAAGAGACTGGATATAATCAGTCAGGAGAAAAAAATAAAAGGAAAAAGACAAGCTTTTTATCCTTCTTTTCTAAAAGTCAGACTTTTCATAAGACAGCAATATTATATGACATTATATGGCTTAAAGTATTTCTGGAGAAATACTAATTAGATCTCACAGCTTAAAGGAAATAATAAAGGTGCATCAGAATATTGAGCTTTATTTTTCTGAATTCCTTCTCAGACCTTGACAGCTGCTCAACCCTGAGTAAAATCTTTTTGAGATTGTAGTCATAGTTTTCTATTGACCAACATTGCTTTGCAGGTTTTCTGTGAAACCAAACTTATTACACCTGCAAGTTTTGGTATGCGGAAACTGTTAGTCTACAAGGACTTCCAGAGAAATTTAAAAAGAAAAAGGGAGTAAACATTTTGTTTCTACAATAGGAAAAGGAAACTTTGGACCAATTCAAAGGAAATTAAGTGCTTCATTTCATGATTAATTGATTAAACGCTACACCCGCCATGACCCAGGTTTTGCTTAGCACATGCTCATCTTTGTAGAAAGAAAAATGTCTCCACTGCACCTGACTCCTTATCCAAGCTGCAGCTTCACCAAAACATTATTAGATACGGAACTCTGGGATCCAAATCCTGAAGACATGACCGGTTCTGTTCTCTGATCCCTCATATGGGAACAGTCACTACTCAAATACAGCTGACGGAGAAGGTGAGCCTGTTTTTCTTTTTGTCAGCAGTTAACAACCATTCACACTAAAGTGGCAGTTACATTAAATAGCCTTCTTTCCAGAGGAATAAAAACCCTTTTTCCCCAACTTTGAGGGGAGTGACTTTCCTAACAGCACCTTTTTAAAGTAGACTGGCAAGAGTTTTCCTCTCTTAAGTGTATTTTATCACAGCTTTTCTGAGTTGTTGCAGTAGAACCATACTTCATGAAGAAAAATTGAGGCTACATCCTGCTGCCACCACCTCTGCTAACCCACAAAAGCTTGGTGCAGCACTTTATCACAAGCCAAAGGTTTCAGGGGACCTACTTTAAGAATATGAACAACATGTTCTTATTGTTATCATGCCAAAATATCTGTTCATCAACATTATGGATATTTTGTGAAAAACATGGCTGGATAATGGATGCTGTGGAGCTAGCAGGCAGAGTGCTGTGCTAGAGATGTGGAAAGTTCTCTGATGGTCTTTTTACAAAGCCTAATTTTTCCCCAGAAAAACAAAAATCTATGCTGAGGGAAATTCTCCTTTCACTTACAGTGTGGCTGATTTGGTCACTTTGTATTGATTCTGAGTGTTTTCGTTTCTGATCATCTGGACATCATCTCAGGCATTTTGAGATTGACCTCGCAGTGTTTGTCAGTCATGGTTGGCAAACAGTCAATATTTGAATGGCTACTGTGCTGTAGGATGCCTGTTAAATGAGTGTTTAATAAATTCTTTTACTCTCCCATTCCAGTAAGACATTTGGCTTGGTTTTCTATCTAAGCATCTTGAAACAATAGTACCAAAATTATTGACTCTTGTTTCTTTACCATACAGAGGGCAGCTGTCACACTGAGAAAAAACTGTGGAGAATAAATCAATGTCACTTCAGAGCGTAAGAAAGGTTACGTAGATTAGTTAATACAACTGGTATTTGGAATGAAAGCATTCAGCGTCTTTTTCATGGACCAAGAGGCACAGACAGAAACATTTTCAAAAATTATCAGATGATTTAGAAAAACTGAAATAAGCTCACTGATAGTGCCCCTCTTTGGACGGTTTCAAAACTCCTTGCAGGTTATGTGCCTTTGAGCTATGTCACTAGTCTTCCAACTTGGCAGAGAAGTTAAGGAACTTCTCCCAGGTCGTACACTATAGCAAATCTCTACCACCAACAGCCAGGGAAAATTTTTCAGAGGTAAAAATGGTTGTTAAATGTCCAAATGCCATTTGTGCATTTGAGTATCTGCACCGTTCCTACTCATCACCTACTTACACCAGTGCTTTAAAGTGCTGCTAAATAATTTATTAGTCTTTATAACATCCCCATGAAACCAGTAACTAATTTATCTCTACTGTACAAGTTAAAATGAGCCCTAGAGGAGTTAAGTACTTTGTCCAGATGATTCAGCAATCTATGAACTAATCTAGTGTAAGAAATGAGTAGACCATGATTTTTGAAGAGTATCTACATTTTACATCACCATAAAGACTGTATTCTAATATATTAATATTCCCTCCAAACATATAGGTGCTGCATTTCATCTACAAGCAGCGAACCACAATTTTATGGAAAAAATGGTCAGATAATCCAACCTCTGAAATACAGGCATATTGCATTATGCAGATAGAATAAGAGACAGAGAAGGTATTTCAAATACATTTCATTGGGAAAAGGTGAGGCAGTACAGAATGATTTTATACTTCACTATTAATGGGAATTGAATCAGACACGACCATAGCACTAAAACATGGGAAGTTTCTCCTTGAAAACATAGACATATATACCCTATACCTGTAAGCGTCCTTGAAAATAAAACTGCAGAAAAAAAGAAATGGTTTCTCACCCTTGTCCCACCAGGACAAGTTACAATTTTACATTTATTTTTTTTCCTGGACTTGGGAGCAGTATGACACAAAATGGAAAGTTACATGCTTATATAGTGGGGTGTTTTTTATGTAGTCCTTTCATTTTTCCTCTCCTAGAGCAAAAACCCCAGATGAAAGCTTTTACAATTAGATAAGAAGTGCATGAAAGCTTGTACTGGATTTTCATTGCACACAGCTTGAGTTCTGGGAAGCTCTCACTCAGTCATGGCACCATAATGCCAGTGCTGCTTTGTCGTGGAGTGACTACACATAACTGACTGCAGAGCCCTGTTAGGAAAGTGGTATTTACATAAGAAACCCAGAACTGAGGAGTTCTGGTACCTTCCAGGGATGAAAACACAACATTTTTCCTTGAACTGTGTCCTCTCAGGGCATTCAGTCTGGGGAGAAATGCTTCTAATAAATATTATTGCAATAGCTCTTACAGAATGCCTGCTGCTCTAAAAATACATGAGGAGTCATCATCCTTGCTCTAAGGAATCCACAATTTGGAAGACAAATAAAAGCAGAGAGAAAGAATAACACATACACAAAGAATGAAGGGTTCTGTCTGGTCTCAGATGTTCTTTGCATGCAGGTAGGCATACACTCACACGGGCACATATCATCCTTACACTTGCATTTATAAGCAAGTTTTATCACTAGGGAAAAGAAATAAAAACAGAAGATTGTTTCTATCCAAGATAACAAAAAATGAGCCTTTGGGAAGATGTTTGCCATTCCAAAAGAGAGCAAATTACAACTGTAGGAGCCTGCAAAGATCTGCATCAAAAAGAAAACTGTAGTGGTTCTAGTAAATGCAAGCAGTACTAGCAGAGATAAAGGTGGCCTGGCAGAGTCGAGAAGCATTTGTAATGCTCAAGTCTTTATTCTGTGAAACC
>WEKX01017444.1:0-58812 GCA_013390025.1 Pitta sordida | reverse complement strand
CTGTCCCCAGCAGTCCACTCAGCACCCGCCTGCCGTCTGCTGCCACATCTACATTCTCTTCTTTTTCCCCAACCATCAGCAGAATGCCTACATCTACACACCTCAGTGCTTCTACATTTAGGTCTGCTGAAAGTACTACATATTCTACCTTTCAAAACACTACATTGTCTCCACATAGCAAAACCTCTTCTTTAGCTGTTCCTACCAGTATCTCTACTGCATCTACTCCAGTGTTGATCCCAACTGTTGTGTCTACAACGACATTTGTTCCCCGTGTTTCCACTACTGCATCTACAGAGCCAACTGAAAGTACTTCCTTGCGAACAACAACATTAACCACTGCCCGTACGACATCAGCTCCTTTGACCTCTAGACTTTCAACAGCCTTGTCTTCTATTGTGCCATTGACAGTGCCACATGGTAATGTATATCCATACCATTTCCTGTATTTGTTGTTAACTACTACTCTCAAACTGTGTTGTCAGAATCAACATACTACAATAGTGGGCATAGTCACCTTGAGCTGAACTTTTCATCTCCGTTTTCACTGTTATCATTGTTAGAGTGTAACTTGGCCACGTCAGTCAGTTCATCCACAAGGCATGGCAGAATTCCTATTTGCAGTGCAAGTGATTAAATGCATTGTCTATCCTCTGTCCTTTGTCCCACTGTCACACAAGTGCTGCAGTACCAAAGAGTCATCTCAGTTTTAGCAGAAAGGATCCTCAGACTGCTGACTACATGAGCATTGGGAAATGACAGTTTGACCCAGGAGGCAGGATTCTTTCTATTGACACACTTCCTTTGACCCTGCTTTTTCTTCATCCTTACAGAATTGGAACTCAAGTAGGAAGGACTTTCCACAGTATAGTTATGGTTTAGGGGCCTGCTTTGGGTTTTGTTCACATTCTTTTCCTAAGAGAAGTGCTTCAGAACATTACCTTCCCAACCACAGCATTACCAGGTTTGTTCCTTGCAGCTAAAAGGCAGTATCTTTCGGTATTTATTTTATGAGTTCCGAAAGTTGCAAACAAGTTCTCCCTTCTCAGCATTTTCAGCCCTGAAGTGAGTACTTCTGATACTTTTTCATTCTGGCAGAATATTAGTATCTTTTAGTCCACGTCAAAAAAAAGTTAAGTACAGGCATAGCTGCTAGCTCTTAATTAATGAGAAACAGATAGAGTGTCTTAGTCTACTGTCCAGTTTTATTTTCCAGTAAAAAATTCCCAAACACATACCACAGTATTAACAGTCTTACCTGCAATAAAGTTCTTTAGGCAGGGAACGTGAACGTGCTCAAAAGATCATTGTGCAGGAGCAAGTGTGTGTGTGAATGCACGAATTGCCTTCATAATATTCAACATGGTCCCTTAAAATAAACTTCAAACAATAAGTTTAAGTCCTTGGAAAACCCATGTTTTCAGTAAGCTGAAAAGTGACAGCCAGCTTTTAGCTTCATAATGTGCTCAAATGTTATGCTTCAAGTCACAAGAAAATACAAGAATACGAGATTGGTACACACCATTACTTGGCATGTATCATTAGGCATTCTATCTTGTAAGGAAAATTGTGAACTTGTCTCCCTATAAATAAGTATCATCTCCTTAAAGTGAGTAAACTAAGTATTTTTCCAGTAAGTAAAATCTATTACATAAACTGAGAACCAGAAATAATTCCACCAGAATGAGTCAGCTGGTTGTTTTATGTGCATCCTTATGTTCTTAGCAGAGGGTTATTTTTTTCCTGCTGGACTGAATTTGCACTATGTTCCTAACAGGAATTTTTTTGCTCATTTGTAATTCCAGCAACGCCTAGTCTTAGTTGTCCTCCATGGTGAACATCTCATGCATCTTCAGTGTCCAATTTCAACCTTCCTCTTCCTGTGTTACTCACTTGTGACTTACTACCTCATGCAGTAAGAATGGCTTCCCATGCAACCAAGTGTGGAGGCAGTTGGCATCTAACAAAGGTCATTCAAGAAGAAATTTCTGCTATAGTTCTTTCTTTTTGCATTTGACAGATCGTTGTAGAGAAGTTGAGTATGAAGAAAAAATTACTTACAAAGGCTGTTCTGCAAATGTTACTTTAAGCCGATGTGAAGGATCATGTCCATCTTCAACAAAGTAAGGACAGCTGAAAGATTGTTGAATACTGAAGTTATTTAGCTTAATCGGTCATCTGTAAGCAGTGATAGTTATGAACTACCACTCCTTTAGAATTCAGGGATGAAAATGTCATTAGAATCCACCCAGCAATACAGAATGTTGCCATATAAACCAGCTAACTAAAAACAATGTTAAGGAGGTCATTTTCTGTAAAAGGGTTTACAATCTAAACAAGGAATGTCATCTCTCTTCCTTGTTTCAGTTGTTGTTTTTTTAAAAATAGACATCAATGTTGCAGGTTTGGGGGGCTTTTTGTTGTTTTCATTGTTGGGGTTTTGGTTTTGTCCATTTGCTTTTTAAAGATGGAAAGGTTGCTAAGACAGTAAAACAAGAAATTCCATCTGAGGTACATCACGTCACTCCAGTTGTTTCATATAATCCTCCCAACAATGTATTTCAGGTATATTTTGTAATTAGAAGTGCTGTCTGAGCCTCTGCATTCTGCTTGCCCATGAGGAGAAACTGACAGAAAATCAAGGCTTCAATACAACTAAACTTCGTACAGCAGTATTAGGAGTTCACAGTTATTTGTGGGGGAAAAAATTAAAGTTGTTAAATTCCTAACAGTCCAAATCAATACAATGTTCAAGAACAGGAAAGCAATGAAGGATTTTGCAATAACTAATTTAAATTAATCCTGAAACTAAAAGCCACCCCCTCCAAAGCAAGCTCAGGTGTCCCCGAGCATTTTGTAAACTGACTTTGTATCCTGAGAATTTTCAAAAGAGCTGAGAAGCCTGGAAGAGAGTTAAGGTTTGACACAATCATTAAGAAAGTTGTGGTTAAAATCCAACTTTAACTGAAACCAAGCAAACTTTTCTCCCCTTCAGGAAGTTTCTTTTTTTAAAAAAATCTTTTCCCATAACTCTCTTCTTCCCATACCTGAATTCTAGCCTATGTTTATAGAGCTCCTGACTGACAAAGGCAGAAACAAGTCCAGCAGGAGGCCGAACATGGTGAGGAATCAACAGCAGTACCATCACGAGACTCAAAGCCTCACCTGCCTGTTCAGTTCCACTTCACCTACCTGTGCTGTATTCCTGTGAATTCACCAAGATATGCATGAGTCTGTTGCTATTTGCTAACTCACCTCACAGCACAGAACTGACATTATGCAGTCATCAGCTTAGACTGGTGCTAACCATTCAGAGGAAGAATGGGAGTTTCATGAACTGTGCAAAGAGACAGTTTAGGATCCGCGTTAACAGACCATACCAGAGACCTTTCACAAACTCAAAGTAGTCCAGTGCACAGCTTAAAAAATTAAATCCATAGTTATTTTACAATGGTCAGATGTGGAAAAGAACAGGGCAAACAAACCTTACTAATTTTCCAGTGAGATATGGACCCTAATAGATGATATGAACACTCTCTGTTAAAAGAGCAGCTCAGCTACTCATCATGACAACTTCAGTCACTTGCTGAAGATTGTGCTCTTCCCTCTGAACTTCCCCCCATAATAGAAGATGCAAATACTTGAAAAGCTTGAAGCCTAAAATGCTGTGTACAAATGCTAACTGATCCTCTCTCTCCCAAACAGGCTGAATGTTGAGGAGATGACGGTCGCCACAGCATGTGGCTGCTGCAGGCCACTTCAGCTCCTTAAGAAGGCATTCCAACTACCATGCCAAGACCCAGATGACCCTGGAAAACGGCTAACTACAGAAATAATTGTTTTTAGTGGTTGTGTTTGTAACTTTGATAGTTGCATACACTAGCCAGGCCTCAGATACCAATTTTTTTTTCAATTAAACACTGATCACAGTTGAATACTTCCACAGTGACTACTCATTGCTGAGTTCTCTCGTACTGATTATACAGGACAGACTTGGAGTCAGGCTTCCCGAGCAACTGCCTGGACTCTCAATGAAGTTAACAGATAAATTACTCCTGATCAGGAGGAGGGTGGGGTATAGAGGAGGAAAGAATGAATGGGCAGGGTGGAGTTTGGAGAGAACACCATGTCAGAAGAGACTGTCTGGCCTTGTTCAAGGTGATATATTTAAGCAGAGGCTGAAAACTGGCCAATGCACCGTGCAGTAACAAAAATTTGACTCCCAAATAAAGATGAAGGAATTGAATTTGCTAACTTTTCACTCTTTGGCCAATTATTTTAACTGAAAATAGCCTGTTAGTCTCACTACAGTTGAACTAGGACCTGTGGAATAGGCCAGTACTTCACTGGGAGAACAGACCGGTTCCATTTCCTTAGAAGACCACTCAGTGTTCATGATCCATAGATGACTGCTGTCAGAAAGCAAAGTGCTACATGAACCAAAAGCTACTAGTGAGGTTTCTACATACACATTTAATGTGGTAGGACATTTCTAGAAACATTACTAACACAGACATGTAGTGGCTTTGAGATAAAGCAGAAATTTGAGGACATTTCTCTGCAAGAAATCAAAGCCCTTACACATCTAACAGGACACAGATCACTCAGAAGCAATTTCTACTTGCTGCCAGTCAAGAGAATTCTTTATTACTTGGTTTGCAAATCATTTAAGAAAAACCTGCATGAATGCACACTTATAATGCCCCTGTGTATTTTTTCCCTTGTACAAGCTTTAGAGAAGAATCTGAAGCATACATTTAAAGCTTAAGTGATGTTATTTAGCAGTTTTGATACTTTTCCACCAGCTTACTGTAGCATGATGAGTTAACGTACTTACTTGTTGTTAAAACATCCTAGGAAGAAAGATTTTACATTATGGTTTTGTTCTGTTGGTTTTGGAGGGGGTTGGGGTACTTTTTACAGTATTTATAACATGTGACCAAACACAACAACAAAACCAGACTCACTCACTGAGGGGAACAGAGATCTGTAGACTACATAAGATGCAAGTGAACAAAACCTACTAGTTTGCAGAAAGGAACCACATCAATTGTGTTTTACAACTGTTCTGTGCAAGTATTTTTCACACTTTTATGACCCCAGACAAAACAAGGACAGTTGATTACTGTTCTAATCATTTATTTAATCTTAATACGTTCTTCTGATGAATATAGTCTAATATATAGTCTTCTATATGAAAATTCTCCACTTAATTTGACAGAACTTTGTTTTATACAAATAAGACAATCACCATAAATGTTACATACTGGAGTGTAGGTCAAGAATGAACATATGCTACCTGTTTTGCTATTCAGTTATTTTCACATGTCAATGCCTGAAAATACTGCACTTAGAAACAATAACACTGTTTACTGCAGAAATTACTTTGTCTGCTTGACAGGATACATCACTGGTAGGTTAACCATCATTCACAAACAAAAAAAAAATCAAGTATTTGTCTTTTAATTTGTTCACTTTTCTGCTCATGGCTTCATTGAGCTGACATTTAATACAAAGAGTGAACAGTCATAAGCTTAACACAGTCACCACTGAAAAGACACTTTTCCCTTACCCCCCCCTCCTTCCCACATTTTAATGCACATTTTAGCACAGCTTGAACCAAAGCAGAGTGAAATAAAATAGTGCAGTGTCTCAAGGTGTCCTTTAATGAGGGCACAGAACATTTTTCAGGGGGACAGATATACAACAGGATTTGGAATATATGAAACAGAAGCTCCTCCCATCTTTGCTAAGACTCCCTTTAGTTCAGCACATAAGATTTGTAATGTAGCAGCCAACAGCATGGTTAACATAACAGGACTAATAAGACACACAGCATCCAGAGGAAAAAACATAAGGTTTTCCATTAGTATTGTGCCAACTGCCCAACTTGACTGCAGGAACTGCTCAGGAAGATTTTCAATTACAATATTCATGATCAAAGAGTCTTAAGAAGTATTTGAAAGGCCTTAATGGGGCCAAATAAAATAACTTTTGCAGAAAGACCAAGCCTTTAGCCAAATTTTCAGTCTTAATATCCATAGTCTCCAATCATTTCTGGAAAAACAAAACATATGGCCCAAGATTCCCACAGCACAGCAAAACCTTTGTTCCTTAGTATTTAAGTAAAATTATTAGCCTTCAACCAAAACAAGTTATCTCCCAGTTCCATCACTGAAACTCAAAGCACTGAACGAAAAGCAAGGCACACTCAGTCATGGAGAATCCTTCCCCCTGCTGTGCATTGGGCAGCTTGACAGCAGCCTCATTTAAATGTATTTGCAATGTCATCATTATCATCCACAACCTGTAGTTCATGGGCATACTTGTCTGTATGTGTTGTGAGACACCAGTCCCGAGCTCCCTTTAAAAAATCTTGAGGAAATCTTGATCTGATGTTCACTTCTCATGTCAGCAGGAGCTGATTCTGCTCATCATGATCTGTAGTACTTGCTGACAACTGCCCACGGTTTCTAACTGGGCTACCTCACCTGCTTTGGCTTAGCAGCCTTTGTTGCACCTCAAGATTTGAGAAGAATTTTTATCCACTTACTTCTGCAGAAAGACTGCAAAGAGTTTGATGATGTGAAACAAGCTAAAAAGACTTTGGTTGTAAAAACCCTAATAAAAGCTGGACATTTTTGAGTCTTCCACTCTGTTTCAACAGAAGTTATTTATACCATGCCGGACATTTTTACCACTGACAGACACAAAACTGGTCAGATACCAGTTATTCAACCTCTTAAGTTTTAACATTAATGTACACTGGGGAAAAAACATTGTTCAAAATTATGTTTTCATCTAAGAGTGCATGCCTTACAGCTCCTTCCAGGCTCCTTTTCCTCCCACTTCTTTTATACAGTACTAGACTCTGCAAATAATTGTATCACGTCATTAAGACTATTACTTGTCAAGTCTGATGGAAAACAGAAAAAACAGAGAAAAGAATATTTAACTTCACTGAGTAACAAGGAACAACTATCTACTCAATCTACTCATCCACCATCGACCTACTTCATTATCAGAGATGAGCAGAAGGATGAAAAATAGCTTTTGCGTTCAATCCACTTTTCAAAGATCAGAAAACATTAAGATGTAAAATATTACAAGATTAATACTTTAAAACTATGGTCCTGTGGCATTTTTCAAAAACAAAGATTGATGATACTCAACATAAATGTTCACTTTAGTAAGATTCGAACACATCCTGGAATCTGCCCTCCCATCCAGCAGACAGACAACTTGTGGGAACATTCCAATTTTACAAGGTTTTGACTATATTAACATCTGAATTAACCTTTCTGAGCAGCATACATTGGTTTCTTTCAGCTCAGAGCAGAGGAAGTACCTGTGAAAGCCACTGAAGCAGAATGTTTACTAGGTATTTCCAGCTGAAACCCTTGATTCATATCTAAAACAATTTCCCTTCAATGAGTTTAAAAGCTTGACCTCTGCAAAAAGAAGGAGCAAAAGACAGCCCTCTCACCCTCTGTGTAACACACTACAAGCCATTTTTAATGGAGAAAGTCACTTCCCTGTACTGTACATTTTATAGTCTTAATTTCAAACAAGGGTCAAGTCCTATTAAGGCAAGGAGCTGGTATTGGTTAACATTGCAGTACTCAGACAGTGATGTACAAGACATTTATTTGCAGTATGATGACAGTGATATAAGTGGAAAAACCAAAACTGACATGGTTAATATTAAAACTGTTCTGACAGCAATTCACATAATCTCTGAGATACAGCTTCTTTACTTGTTCGTAGTGTGAGCCTGTACATCTGAAAAAGAACATAAAGTATTACTTTTTAAATATAGTTTGGCATTAAACGAATACACAGTCAACTAGTGGAAACTCTCACATGCTTTGTAAGCTTTAGTAGGTAAAAGACCTCAAATTAAAACATTCAGGAAAGGCAGACATCCACCAAGTAATATAGTTTTTATAAACCACTGGCTGGACCAAACTTATCTTCAAACCTTTGTTGAGAATTACTGCAATTCTAGTATTTTTAGACTTTAACTGAAAGGTGTTGCCCAAAATTTTTCTTTAAGAGGAGTAAATGTGGAAAAGTGTAAAGACCCTCAACCACCACTTCTTCAGAAAAAAAGAGGACTTGGCACCCAAAACTTACTTTCAGTCCTTTGTTAACACTGATAAAACCTGTATTGAATAAAGCTTGAATAAAGATATCTTTAACATTGGGTTCATTTGTTCATGCTTTCCCTTTTAGTCACTCTTTTACTCATTTAAAATAGCAAAAGAAAGCATACTTAATGCTGTCCAAGGTGCACAAGACATCAAATGTTTCCAGCCTTCAAGAGAACATGAGACTTCACGGACACTCTGGAATATTACAATGGTATCTTCTAACAGGAAAGAGAGCTGCCATGAGGAAGCAACTTACCAAAATGGGCCAGGACCAGCTACTACAATTTAATGTCTTGTTGGAGTCTGCAGTCACCATCAGCTCTTGCAATAGTGATTTTTAAATATTTTAAGGAGTTTCAGATACACACAGATACTCAGTTCAAAAGAAACTTGTATTTAAACTGTAGACAGTCACACACCTGTGCCTGGAGGTTGGGTTCAAGGCGCAGCAAGCATCCAATCTGAGTAGTTTTTGTATGTATGATACCAGCACCAACAAAGTTCGCAGGATTTGGATCTACCTCCTCAAGCAAGGCTGATCCAAAGCCAATTATCTATGAAAGAAACCCAGAAGATTTAGATGTGGGGAGAGCAGGATACAAATACCAAGTCTACCCAAACCCAGCCACCACCAAATAGCAAAACAAGTAGGATACTAATTTTTCATGTTCAAGACAAAGAATTTTCCAGTATCGATTTCATTACAACAGATTTTTGAAGAATGACCCTGATAATGAGCTGTTTCTGTAAATAAGGGTCTTCTCCAAAGCAACTGAGAAGATTTAACAAGTCCCTCATTTTTTGATACAGCCATTCCCATCACTTGTTTTGCCTAAAGCAGCCAATTCTACAAAAAGTGACTTCTTTTCTAACTAGCAACTCTAGTATAAACTAGGGCTTGAAGTTTCTTCCAATTCAGTTGTAAGTAGTGGATTGGTGTTTTCTTAAACAGCTTCAAGTTTACAGCTGCTATTGAAGGCTGTACCTAATTTAAATCAAAGTGAGAAACTGTCCATTCAACTTGGCACTGCCAAGGGTCTGTTATACAACATGGACTACATTGAACAGGATGATACAATTGCCATACAGTAAGCTGAAATGCACAAAGTTTGCTTATACCATGTACTGGTTTTGTCTGGGATAGTTAATTCTCTTCTTAGTAGCTGGTATGGGGCTGCTTTGGATTTCTGCTGAAAACAGTGTTAATAATTCAGAGCTGTTTTCTTATTGCTGAGCAGTGCTTACACAGAGCCAAGGCCTTTTCTGCTTCTCACCCCACCAGCAAAGGAGGCTGAGGGTGGACAAGAAGCTGGGACAGGGCAGAGCCAGGACAATGACCCCAAATGACTAACAGGATATTCCATACTACAGTCATACTTCACTATTCATGTATTGTGGGTCTCTGCCGGGTCCCACAAAACCTTTAATCAGCAAATACTGGTGCACCATTACTATGCATACAGGCCACGCCCATAGCTCCACCCCCACCCCTCCCCTCCAGAGTGCTGGGGAGTGTTTTCAGAACCTCCCCAGAGCCTCTCACAGCACAGCGGAGCAAAGGGAACAGTTTCTGAGCCCTCTCTGACTGGGGAGAGCCCCTGGCAATCCCTGGGCTTCTCTTTGGCCACATTGCTGTTTTTGATGCTGCCAGGATGCTGCCACCCTGCATGCTTGGAGTGGCACCACAGTAGGCAAGGGGGTCAGTGCATGCTTGGACTGTGTCCCTGGAGGAGGCTGCAGTCCGCTGGGGACAACCCCTGTGTTCACTGGCCTGGGCCACTGCAGGTCCATGCTGCCAGTGCTCTCGGAGCTTGGGAAACTAACTCTGCAATACTGCAACACCTCGGGGTCTCTTACGGCAGCATGGAGTGTCGGTGCCGGAGGTTTTTTCCCTTTACTGCTGCAGCAGCTACCATACATCTGCCAGTCCCGAGTGCGGGAGCAGCAGCGGTGGCCGTATGGACCCGGCGGAGCAACACCTACCCCCTGCCACGGTGGGGGAGAACAGAACCCTCCCCTGCCATGGAAACAGTAACACAGACACAGATCTCTGGCTGTCCCTAGTGAGTGAGAGGTGCCACCCATCAGCCCCGGGGGGACATCCCAGTCCCGCCCCATGGGGAGCAGTGGCGTCACCCCTCTGCGAAGCAGAGCAACTGCACACACGTCAACCAGAAATATTTATGAATAACTGATTAATTAATTTTTCACTAATGGGTGGAGCAGTGAATAATTAGGTGCAAATAGTCGAGGAAAGACTACATATGATGTTCTGGCTCAGCATATAAAGCTGGGGAAAGAAGGAATGGAAGGATGTTTGCAGTGATGGCATTTTTACAGAGTCATAGAATCATTAAGATTGGAAAAGACTTTCAAGATCACTGAGTCCTACCTTTCACTGAATACCACTTTTACCACTAAACCATACTGAAATCTGCCATGTCCACTCCTTTTTTGAATACTTCCAAGGATGGTGATTCTACCACTTATTGTTTTATTATCTATTTTAATATCCCCATGGTGCTGTATTATTCTTTAGTGTTTATTACTCCTCTCAGGATTTATACTGTTCTTATAGCAAAACTTGCATTTATCTAAGAGTATAAAAGCAAAGAATATTCCATAGCTTGGACTATTTTTCATGTGAGTTTGCTTGAGCTCCAGATTTGCTGAATTTTTCTGCAAATCAGGCTTGCAGTGTTTATTGTGTGTTTTTTAAGCGCTGCAATACTGAAAGGTTTCTCTGACTTTCTCAGATACTTATGGAGAACAGATTGTACCATATCACAACCTTCACTCACAGTCAACACTCCTACATACAGCACAAATGAGTCCTAGCAGATAAAAACAAGTCAGTGTAATAGTTTGGTGTCACAAGAAATTCTGCTCTGATGTGAAAGCTGTCTCAGATGTGGTCCTGCACCTAAGCACTGTGAAACAAATGCTGAGAGCACTGACCATGTGTTAGTGCCACTGAGCTCTTGCAGCTCCTCACCATTGGAACTCCAAGAGCAAATGGGGAAGGACTTTTGGGCTTTTTTGTTTCTTTTCCTTTTGCTTTTAATGCACCTCATTGCCAGAGCGTGGCTCTGTGAAACACGGAGGCAGAAGATGTGATCTAAAAGCCTGTTTTAAACCTGTACTCTTACCAGGTTTATTTAGCAGACTTTGGATCAGGGAAGGCTATCACAGTTCTGTGACACCTGTCAGAAGTGCAGGGTGTTGCTTGGAGAAAAAAACAAAAAAACCAAGAGGACAAAGCCAAACATGACAAAACTTTACACTGTTGTGGCAAAGTCATCTGCCATCAAAGAGCCCTACCAAGTTTGTTAGCGCCGTGTATAACGTGCTACTCTAGCAAGTTATGGGGAAATAAGGGCAGTGGCTCTTATATATTTGAATACAGAACACCTTTTACCTCTTCAGTGGAGGTAAGATATACATTTATCATCTGTCGTATGTATGGATATACGTATATGATCTGTCTCCTTTGCCAGTCAGAATAAATAAATTGTGTATAGTCCATTAGTGGTCAACATTCTTAGTTTTATATTTATAAAGTTTGGAAGTATTTAATCTCTCCAAGTAACTGTTACACATGGTTGAGCCCTGCTGTACTGGGGATGGCTGAACACCTGCCTGTTGATGGAAAACGCTGAATTAATTCCTTACTTTGCTTGGGTGCGTGGCTTTGGTTTTATCTGCTCAACTGTCTTTATCTCAACTCACATGGTTTGTCACTTTTAAACCTTATTCTTACAGCCCCACCCCATGGCTATATGGTGCCTAGTTGCCAGCTGGGCTTAAAACATGACATGTCTCTACCCTTTATACTATGAATTAAAAATACCACATTCATACCCACCTTTGCTTTTGTGATCTCTGCATCCATCGGGTGTTTTGCTTTAAAGATATTCTGTACTTCTTGTTTTGGACTGCAAGACAAGATAAACACATGTATTATGTACAGCATTGTTCAATAGCAATTAATTCCATGGGGAGATCTTACAGCTTACAAGATTAAGTATAGGATGAAGCACTGCATCAACTACATTCACAATACACCTTTTTCTTCCCTTCGCCCATCACAAGAGCCCCAAGCCCCAGTACTAACTCTTACTTGCTCAGTTGCTTCCAACGCTGAAAAAAGTCTTGAGAAGACATCTCTGTCGGCTGGAAAAATTTATTCAGTGTGATGGGTAATTTTACAGAAAGATTTTGAAATGTTCCACCATACCTGCACATGGAATAGAAGGAGCACAATGTAAATGGCAGCATCAGCAGTCACTGGGCATAAATCAACCAAGCAACTGAGGATGAACACAAAGGTTAAAATCCAGCAATTGCAGATTTTCTAATATAAAGTTTTAATCCACTGTTAAATAAATTCATTTGCTCTGCTTAGATGGCATACAAATTGGATGAACTTCTAATGGGGATCTCTCAGTTTGAACATAGGTTGCTATTCTTCTAGATATCAACCAAAGGAGTGAAAATATATCTCTGGGAAAACATACCCATATGAACCATTTTAGACTAGAATAACAGCATGTAGCCCAGGAATCCGGATTTCATAAAGTTTAGCTGATGTTGAGTGGACAGATACTATTTTTGGCTGCATACGTTTCCAGGCCAAGTTACTTGCAGAAATGTTCTTAGTTTCCAGAAGGGAGAAGTTACTGCATATATTCCTGTCAAGATTTCTTAAGCAAACAGGAAGACTGCTTTTTTTTACAGATAGCAGAAGGAGAAGTCATGGAAAATTTTATCAGTAGCTGCTTCTTGATTGTTGGTTTGGTTGTTTTTTTAAAACCAGGTCATTCCAAGGACCTTATAGCTTGGTTAGATCAATTTTTCAACTAAGTCATCTACCCAATATAGCTTTGTGTGCCCATATTCTACATTTCAGTCACAGGACCACAACAAAGTTAACATCTTTCGTCTAATTAATTCACTAGCATTTGAATCTTTTGTTTTACCTGAACTGAATGTTCAGGATTGGAGCTTCCATGAAGTCTGACACACACTCGATATTCACAACCTGTTGAACCTGTGCACCTCCATCCACTGTGGGGTCAACAGGTTTTGTCTGAAGATTCAGGCATAAAAACGTAGTTAAGGAAACAGATCATTTAACTGATACAGTGATCTCCTGAAATTCGCTGGGGGTTGGGTCTGGGCAGGTCCTGTGAGTTATGAAATCCGTGAAGATTCCAAACCCATGAATATTCAACTACTCCCCACCTGTAGCCACATACCCTCTACTAGTAAGGTCTGGAGGGGCAGCCCTGGGAGTGTGGCTCGCACTGTAGCACCTTGTTAAAGTGGAGGAAGTGCCCTTTGGTGCTTCTCGGCCATGAAATCCAGGGTCTGGGACATTCTGCGCATGTGTGCGGTCTCACAACTCACTGAAAATCCAACCATGATTAATTGAATACGTGGATATGCAAGCCGCGAAGATGAGGGGATCACTAATTTAAAACCCAGAAAATCCTCCAATAAGCAATATGAGGAATTAGCAGATGTTTACTCATTCTCTATGTGCTACTGAATATTCAAAGCTCAATTCTCGTACAACAAAAAAGTTTGTGGGTTTTTATATTTTGTTGGTAGTTGGTTTTGGAGTTTTTTCCATACCTACAAGCAATAACTCCAATAATTCTCAGTTATTTGGATATTCTAAAAGAAAGATACCCTTAAAAAAGTATGAAGGAACAGACAAACTTCACAATAAAATCCACAGGACTAGTTTGAAGCAAGGCATTTCTGCAATGTTTAAAGGCAGTTCATTACATAGTCTCCCAGACAGCCTAAATTGGCAATACCAAGCATGAAGTTGAGCCATAAATTAAAAGCTTATTTTAAAGTACTATAATTTTGGTGCACATGTACTCTTCTATCTCCATGTCAAGTTTTAGGTTATCTGTGAATGCAGTACTTAAGGGCACATCTCTTCCCTGCTGCTTACTTCATGACAGTGCAGAAAGCTACGGAGTTACATTACGTATTTCTTCATCTTAATTTCTCCTTATTTCAAGAGTAAAAATGGGGTTTATAACCAGAGCTTTAGGGAAAGAATCTCCAATCGTTGCTCAAGAATTGTTATTTCTAAATAAACTTGAGAAAGCTATCACCAAGTTCCTCATTTCTTGATGTTCAAGGACACCACACTTTGATCCAGCAGCTTTATTACAATTTTGTGCAACATAAACCACAAAACCCAAATAAGAACAGATACATGCTACTACATTTAAGGATATTTGACTGAAGGTCATCTGAGCAGATTACTGTTGGAGTAAAATTCAAGAACTGTGTCGATGTCTTATTACCATAGAATATGAACATACGTCCTAGAAAGAAAAGAACAAGACCATCAGAATTCAGGTACACGTAATCATACTGAACTACTCATGCTTCAAGTATAGAATACACCACCTTTCTACCTCTCTTTAGAACAATTTTCAAGAGCAAAGCATAGTTTACATGGTTTATCTTACCAAAACATTCACAAATCTGTGTGTGAAATCATTTCAAAAATGCACTGATTTAACCAAATCATTAGATCCCTCCCACAGCAGCTGTCACACAAGCAGTGAAATGCTCAGAGGAAGTCTTCCAGTTGCTGGAGAATGTTACTTTTTATGTAAAGAAGCTACTACGCCACCAAGAGTTTTGCAGAAGGGGAGAAGCAGCAAGCAATCCTAGTGCCACAGCCCATGTTCAATTCCAGCTCTTTCCTAGATGTTTCCAGTGTTTTGAGCACTAATCTGATGTGTATTATGTCTTATTATTACAGTATTATTACAGTAAGCTGTACTGTAAGATATAAAAATTGAGAATGGTCCTTCATAACCCTGGCAGCACCAACCTGGCAGCAAGAACTGGAGCTTATGGTACCACTTAGCATTCCCATTTCATCTCAGCCAACACAACAAAAAAAATTAGGGAAGCAAAGGCCCACACAGAAGATAAGGATGCACAAAGAGCAGGTATCATAAGACAGCTTAAGACTATAATCATATTTCCCTCTTAAGTAGCTGAAAAATAAGTTGAATCTGCAATATCATGCTGGGACTGTGACTGATAACGCTGACACCTAACTTGGCCCCAAAAGTCTTACCCAGGTTCTGCCGAAATTCAGATTTCAAGCCAATTTGTAGCAACTGATTTTCAAATAAGACTCCATTATTTTTACACACAAACCTAGGGGAAGAGAGGGAAAATGTGTTTTAAATTGAGCCACATTAAACAGTATTTAGAACCACTAAATTCAGGGTTTACACAGAGGATGAAGATTGCGGGTTAACCTAGAATGCATCAGTCTGTGAGAGAGGCCTTTGCAGAAAACTGCAGAGTTAGAAAAGACAATTTTATAACCAGAACCACCACTTGTAGGACACTAAAAGAACTGAAATTTTTATTTGCTATTACGTCTGAGAAACTATGAAGGAAACCACAATATGCTATATACACACACACTGTCTAATAAAGGACCAGGTAACAACTAGGACTTTTCTTATTAGTCTTGAGAACTTCTGAAACTCATTAGGTTGGTGCAGAATTGAAAAGTTTGAAGCTTTGACTGTATAAACCTGAAAGAAAAAAAAATCCCTTGTTTTACCATTTCTGTATCACCCAAGTCAACTGAGAGCTGTACTTAGAGAAGCCCATTATGCAGCGATTTCAGTCCTTTCTGTCACCCCTCACTTAAAATGTTTGGTCAGCAAACATCTGCCTTTTGCAGACAAGGCATTTCAAACATACTCCAAAATATCGGTACTTCTGACAAGCACTCTCGTGTTTTTTCTTGATTTGCGAATAGTTGTAAAACTTTGTATACAACTAGCATTGCCTCATTTTAGAGCAGTGTGTGATAGCACTGACTTGTAAAGGCAACTCTAACCTGTGTATTCCTGAGCCTGTCATAAAATCCACAGCATCCACAGAGGTGTTCTAGTCACAAGTCTGACAGTACATGTTTCTCTAATTTTGTTGGTATTAAGTTAATGCACATTATCGTTTTTGCTTTATAACTATATTCTGGAAATTGCCCAGCCTTGCAAGGTTTTAGTATTGCTTACTTGTGAAAAAGCTCATCAGCATCATGCACAGTATCAGCTGGTTCCTCAGAAACTACCTCAGATGAAGCCAGGTCAGGGCTAGTTCAGGCAGCACAAAGGAAGAAAGGCAGTAGCGACAGAGATAGCAGGAGTTAGTAAGAGAGCTTAGTGCTTAGTTATTTCTTTTACCTCCTTCCTCAAAAATGGCACTGCTGAGTTTAATGCATGAAAAATTTATTAGCTGCCCTAGCTCAGTACACCTAGAAAGGTTTTAGGCATTAGGCAATGTTTTCCCCACTTCTCTCCCCCATCCCACCCAGACTGTTAGAAAACAGCAATCTTTCATGAAGAAAGGAGACAGCTGAAGGAGTTCAGTAGCTTAAATTTATACCTCTTAAAGAACCAAGTCCTTTTAGGTTAATTGTGACAGCAAAAATGTTTTAGTTCACACATAATGTGTGCTTTGAAGCAGAAGCCTCAACAACCTTAGTGGTCCTTCTAATTACAGGTGCACAACCAGTTCCTAGAAACACACAAGTATTAAGCATAGGCAAGAATACACGGGCACACAGAGAATGACTTACCCAAGTAACAGATTAGAAACAAAAGTGACAACAGCACTAAAAAGAGGCAGGAAACTGTAAAAAGCAACTTCTCAGTATCATTAGAGAAGCATTTCATCATCTACAGACAGATGAAGGAGTTGGGCAATGCTATACTTTCTTCTGCAGAAAAAGAAAATTCTTTTTAGGTAACATTTGCTTATGAAGCTACTAGTATTGGTTTCTTTTTTTTATCCTTTACAAAAAACCAAAAAAGCATGAACAAGCTTGTGTATCTTCCTAAAGTTTTGCTATTGTGTTTTATGATCAAACACCACTTACGATTTTCCAAGAGAAACACAGGATAAAGGCTTAAGCACTGCAAATCTGCAATAATGTATTGCCTAGTATAAAATTTTGATGACGGCGTCAGTGATTCAGGCAGATCACTTCCCCTAATTATGTCTTTTATATTAAGATGCATTGCAAATTTGTCATGTCATCCTTAAAACTGTGGTCCTTAACAATTGTAATACGTGCTTTGTTGAACAAGACAACTGATTTTTAAAGACATCCTGTCATCTTACACTATTTATTCTCAAAATTTTAGCCAAACAACATTTGAAAGTAGCCACAGTGGCTTTTAATACTAATGGCATTAATAACATACTGTACCTATACTACACTTACTAATGTAATTAGAAAGGTACTTATATCAAATCCCCTATCAAAAAAGAAAGCCACTTGTTCTGTATCCCTGGTTTTGTATCTGTCAGACAGCAGGAGAGCAATTTAAGTATTCGTTGAAATTCTAGGAAGCAGTATCTCTGGATACAATCCATCTCACTGTTTCAGTATCAACTTGCCATAGGTTGAGAGACACAAGAATACTTTATGAAAACAAAATAAGAATAAATGAATTCATATCAGGTCAGATAACCCCCAAAATCAAGATGCATTGAGACGCACAAGCAACTTAACTGTTTAACAAAGTAGCAAAACCAGCAGGAAAACTGGACACTACTGTGGCTCTATCTTCAGGCTGATTACTACGGACCCGGTTTTTCCATCAGCAGGGGTACTCAGTAACAATAGCACATGAAGCAGAGAGTGCAAGAGCACCTCTCCTGCTGCAAAACTACCCCTCAGGAATGCATTCAATACACTGGAACAAAACCAGAAGTTGCGTATTTTTTTGCCTTTAATCCTGTTTTAACAAATTCTTCTTCAGTTTCCTTTCAGGGTGACTTAATTACCTCGCAAAGTTGTCATCAGAACCAGGAGCAAGAGGTGCAACCGCAGAAGCTGAATCTGAAAATACATCCACCAGCAGGCTACCACTAGAGGAAGGTGGGGGAGCTGAATTGGTGATTGGGGCAGCACCCAGACCCAGCAGATCCGCCGATGGAGAAGGAGTAGACTAAGGAAGACAAAAGTGTTACACTGCAGCAGAACTACAACAAAGCTGTCTCTTCTGCACAGACAACTAAGCTATGGCAAAAAGCCTCTCCCCACAGCAAATCAAGGCTTGAATGGATGTAAAAGGGTTCACAAATGTAGTTACCACGTTGTACTTCAACTTAAAGTCATTTACAGATGTGGTTCTCTTTTTTCCTTTGAAGAGAGTTACATCCACCTAACCATTAAATAAAAAACAAAATGGAAATTCATCTGTCTACAATCTGATTCTGCAGAAGAAAGATGACAAAGACAATCAAGTTCCCTCCCCCCCTCCCTTTTTCCTTCTTAGTTGCAAGGGAAATTAAGTACTGTAGGGAACAAAATTCAAATTCGTTCCTTTTGTTCCACGAAGAACCCGGAAAAAAGTGCTGTAGCTTTACACAAGCCTAAATCAAAGGTCATCAGAGCATCTTTAAAATTGACTGTTTAATCCTGAGTTTTTGAACCTTGGCAAATCTTAGAAAGAATGTAAAGCCTAATCAGCAAGAAAAGCAGAGCCTGTAGCCAGTTCAAGCTGCCCACACTGAAGGAAGGTGCAAGAGCTTTAAACTTTTTGTCCCTCTAACAGAACAAATCAGGTAACCAGGACACAGAATCCTGCAACAGAGGCTGCCGATATATGCCCAGGTCGCATGCAAGAACAAAGCACAGACTGTTAATCAACATGTTCATGTATCAGACATTAGCAGCTTACAATATGCCAGGTAATCTGGAGGTAGATCATGAGATGCCTTTGAATTCAATCTGAAATCTTGTTTGTGTAAGATAACTCAAAGTTACCATATACTCCAGAGACTGAATTTGATGCAGCATAATGAAAAATATGTCGGCAGAAATTTTTCAGAAGTCAATCATTAAGAACTACTGAAAAACAGTTGGAACTCAAATTTGCAATGTTTTTGGCATCAAAACCAAACACCAAAGCCACTGATGAAGGTAACATAGCACAGATTGTTACATGCCTGCAAGCCATAAAGTGAAGCCCATAAAGCAGTATTACCTGCCAATCACCTCAGTCAATTTGGCATGCAAAGAAAACTTGGCAAGCTTTTTTCTGGGAAAAGATTTCTGTCCAGTCAAAAATGTTGCACGTGGAATATCTACTTTTATTTACTACAGCGACCAAGTAGTGAAGCATTATACTTTAACAGACGAGAAAAGGAGTATGAAAATACTTCCTTCTCTTAGGCAACCTTCTACTATATTTTACGTTTAATTAATGACAAGTTATGTCAGGCATTAGAACCAGAAAGGCATACTAGATTATGGGAAAAATTATTAAAATCTCCTGTAGTCCTGTCAGCCATAACTGAACTCAAATAGTACTGTCAAATAAACAGTAACAACATTATAATGACTTAGGCACACTCCTGTGAAATTAAGTTTTTTCCATTCCTAGTAAAAACAATGATAACCTAAACCGAGAACCAATATAACTTGTTAGACAAAGCAGAAGAACAGCTGATACTCTGAAATTCAAGTGAACTCCTTTTAAATATAATATTTTTCTAATTTAGTAAGAATTTAATTTTATCATCTCACCTTCACTACAATTTCACCAGCGAGGAAATGCTCATTTCTAAATTTATGGCAATAATTTTCAAATAACAATATAAAAGGAGGTTTTTTAGGCTGCAGAGAGTTTGTCCTCATTTATGTAAGATTTCCAAAGGAAAACTACATCCAAGAATGCAGTGGGGGGGAACCATCTGTACATTCCCCTGCTTTATAACAAACACTTGAATTTATAAAAATTCAAGATGAGAAGTTCTAAACGTTTTAAAAGCCACTTTAAGGAAACCATTCTTTTCTCACTTGCATACCATCTAATTTAGTGAAAGAACAGCTTGTAAACTCACAACAGCACTGGCATTGACAGAGGCAGGTTCAGCACTCCCATTCATATCAGAGCTCCTCTCCTTTTTGATCTCCTCAAGGTCAGTAACTGTGCCTGGGCCTTTCTTCTTCTTGAGCTTAGCCAAAATAGAAGATTCCCTCTCTGGGAATGGGGGCATTTCTTCCAATACTGTAGCCTTATTACAAAAAAAAAAAGCATTAGTTAACAGAAAAGGCTAAACCAGCTTCTGAGTTTCTGAAGAGATACACCCTTATAGAATGCAGAAGGCAAAAACGGAAGTAATCACCCACACAGAAAATGACTATGCAGTTTATTGTACAGTGAGGGATTGATTACATACTGCTGCACTGAAACACTGATACTAAATCTAAAAAATAAAAATTAAGGAAATTAGATCATAGCAGACCTAATGATCTTCAAGTCAAGCAGACCTAAACTAGATCCTTGAGTAACGTCTGTGGTTTCACTCAGACCTAAGCATTTATTAAGTGTTCAAACCAAATATGCCATGCTTTGGTCAAACCTGAGAGTACCAGGTTAAATCACTGAACTTCTAGAGACAAAAAATTACACTTCTCCTGCGGACCATCAGGTAAGTCCTCAAAGCAAAGCACCACCCTTTGGAATCTGAATACTGTAGGACTGTGTTTTATGCCAGCTTACACCATTCACCAGCTTCCCAGCTCCAGACTAACACGTTTGAATGGTCATTAGTCTCACTAAAGCAATAACAGCTTTGAATTTAGCTCCAAATTAAAGATGACTGCAGCAGAATTAGGCAGACTGAAAGAATAAGCACCCACATTGTAGATCCTTAACCCTACATCGAGACTTCTGAGGAACCAGATACGGTTTAGTGGAGTTAACGTGCTGACAGAAGAGTTCTGCATAATAAAGAAAATAATCTTTATACCTACCAATATATCCGTACTAGCAATAGTACTGAGCCTCAAATACTCAACAGCTCTCTGCTGCAGCTCAACATCAGCGTTCTTCAGTTGACTGTCACTGCGCAGCACATCTTGAATTGTAGTTTTGATTTCTGGAAACAGGTTCACAAACTTGATGTAGGTAGACAGAAGCAGAGCTCGGGTAGGAACACTACACAGATGAAACTTGGAATGTAGCAAGTTGAACTGGATGAGGGGACTTAAAAGATGGGAAGAAAAATAATTTGTTCAGTTTTTGTAGACATAATAATCCTTATTAATGCATTAGTAGCAAGAGCTGAATCATTAAAATAGCCTTTAGGAATGTTAAATAGACATTAGATTCTCTACAAAAAGCATTACTACTGTGATTCAGGTGTCTTACCTTGATCTTGGATCGCCTGCTATCAGATTTCCAAATTCTCCCAAGATGTAGCCACCTACTTTTACAAGATTCTCATGACACGCTGGAGCTTGAAGGGCCTGTAGGAACATATTAAGTCATTACAGAATATTCTGAGTTGGAAAGGACCCACAAGGATGATCGAGTCCAACTCTTACACAGCACCACTGCCTCCCTGGTGGGGAATCGAACCCCCGGTCTCCCATGTGAGAAGCGGGGACACTCAGCACTGTACTAAAGTGGATTTCCGTTGATCTGTAATGTACGACAAAAGATCTCTTTTGTCACTTCCCTTTCTAGTTTCCTTGTCTACTTTCATGAAAGAGCAGACCAAGGGTCTAGGCACTATAGAGCACTAACGAGAAAAGCACAATAGATGGTATGACTTCACACAAGACTCTCTAACATAAGTAATGCACAGAACCCCACATATTCACAGTTCGCATATCCGCGTATTCAATTGGCTACAGTTGCATTATCAGCAAGCTGTGGGACCACGCGCGTGCGCAAAACGTTCCGGACCCCAGATTCTGCTGCCGGGAAGCACCAAGAGGCGCCTTCTCCGCTTCAATAAGGTGCTAGAGTGCGAGCCACACTCCCAGGACTGCCCTCCAGACATAATTAGCAGAGAGTGTGTGGTACAGGAAGGGGGTAATTGAATATTGAAGGCTTTGGTATCTTCACAGATTGCATAACTTGCAGGACCTGCCCAGACCTGTCCCCCCGCAAATTCTGGGGGTGCTCTGAACTTGCGTAAGTCCACTCTTAGGCCCTTTCAGCCACACTGTGGACTTTTGAGGACAGATAGAGCTGCCTACATTTTCCAGTTATATCATATGGTGTTCACTTAATTCCTACCTCATTTTGAAAGTGAGCTGAAAACAGTTATTCTCACCTCAAAAACAGTCTTTGCTGCATATCCTTGAACATCATCCCTGTTGATGACAATCTGAATAACTCGATACCACACTTCTTCACTGACATAGTCACCAGCAATGCGAATAAGATTCAAGATTGTATCCACATACCAGGTATAATCAACTGCATACTTCTCAGCTAGAATTGCAACTTTCAGAACCTGAACACACAAAAGAGAATACAGAAGGTTGACTAGCTTCTACTGTAAGCTGTGCATCAAGATGCACTTTCATATACACCCAGTGATATCCCTTAGCAGCCC
This sequence comes from Pitta sordida, assembly GCA_013390025.1. Lineage (NCBI taxonomy): Eukaryota > Metazoa > Chordata > Aves > Passeriformes > Pittidae > Pitta > Pitta sordida. Next base: position 36,226 of record WEKX01017444.1, on the reverse strand, counting down.
AGAAGCCCCAGTTTCAGATGCATCAGCTTGTGCTCGTTCGCACAGTTAAGGTGGAAGATGAACATTGAAATGCTGTGCCAGAACACAGCTGTTGCCAGGTACATAGTGTTTTCCCCAAAACGCATTTAAATATATTGTATCTGTGGCTTTTCAACGATGTACCTAAGTGATCAAGAGCAAGTTATTGAACATTTTTTGTTTGCTATAAAACCACCACAAAAACACTGTATTCCACATTCACTTCTCCATCAAGAAACTTCAGCACATAAGCTACGTAACTACCAGAAGTACCAGTCTTGGCTACCATCCGAGGGAGGTCATTAAGCGACTATTTCAACTTCTGCATTTTTGTTCTACTGGTAGAAAAGAGACAGCTATCAGGCCTCCCTTTTAGCTAATTATAAGGTATTGTTTTTGGAAACCCTTAGACTGTGGATTTTTTTTAAACTACCATTAAAAATGATCTGTATCACAGACTATGCAGCATCGCAATGAGTAGGTGATACTTATGGTACCAAAGTCAGCCATGGAAAAAGTAAGGAAAACACCAATAGCTCACAATTTCTTCTCTAATGGAGTAATCAGCAGTCTCCAGGTAATTCAGCATTTCAGCCACAATTTGTTGGGCATTGCTTCGGTCACACATGGCGTACAGAAGATCTACAGCTCTCTGTCGTACACTTACATCTCTTTCAGTCTGCAAAAGGACACAGCAAAAGGTCAAGATGATTTTATCCCTATTTGCAAAGTACATGGAGCTGAAGACATGAAACTTAGTACAGTCCATAGTCAAATTTAAAATAAATCCATTTTCATAAGTTTCTTATGCTGCTCTTGCTTTCAGTCACCAAAATGAGGTCACTGGAGACACAGACAGCCTCCTGCTTTTATGGTACCACAAGACTTCAAATCATCAGGTTTTGTTTCTGTAGCACGCATATTCAAATCTCTGCAGGTGCTGAAAGAATGGAGGAGTTCATATAACACTCCAATATTACCCTAAGTAGAGTCCACCAAGCATTAACTGCACCACTGGCCATAAATGCACCAATAACTGGCTAAAACTGTCACATTGTTACCAGGCCAATGGGAAATTAGTACCTGCAGGTCCAGAGTTGGGCACGCCCTGTAACAACAGAAGCCCAGCTAGAAAGATAGGTACACTGAAGGTAGACTGTGTATTAATATGCTACAGCATGAGCTTGGAAGAAACAAGGCATTTAAAAACCTGAGTGTGCAAGTAAATTTACAAACAAATCAGTCTTACTCCTTGGACTTTGGACTTGTGCTTTGTCACAAACATGGCCTGGGAACATGTCTTTCTGGTTGCTTGTGGAAGTTGATCTGCTCTTCTGTTCCCCATGAACTATTACAGTGAAGGAATAGTGTCTAACACCAGCAAGACAGTAATAAAATTGTCTTCCCAGCATTTGAGATCCCAGTTTTGAAATTCCACGTTTTAATAGAATTATTCATCCTCAGTCTACAACTTGAGCAAATACCAAAGTCTTATAGAGGCTACAGCTACCAGTAGCCTCTGATTTACCAGCAAGGTGCTGAAAAAAACTGCAGCTGACTTCTAATTGCCTACACAGCAAGATTTTACTGGGTTAAAGAAGAAAACTCCAGTAGACTCATTTGGCCCCCAAATTAGTAGCTGAGAACAGGGAGCTTGGGGGAGTGTGGGAGAGGGTATTGAGGCAGGGGAGAAGACAACACTGAAAAACAGATGACACACTTAAATATTTACCTTCAACGCATTGATAACTGTTTCTATGTGTGTTTTCACAGCCTCATGTGAGAATTCAGAGCTGGCAAGCGTGCACATGCTTTCCAGTGCTAGGTAACGCAAATTAGTTTCTCGGTGCTGCAAGAACTGACCTAGTTGGTTACAGGCACGGACTAGTAGATTTGGCTCACTGCACAGAACAGGAGAGAAAGTGAAAGGGTTAAAAGCAACAGGTTTGAGAACACTCAATACAGAATACTATTTCTGCAGTGGAAATTTCTTAGAACACCTCCAAGTGTCTGCTAAAATGCTTTGCTAGTGAAATGAAAATTCAGACACTGAGCAAATAATCTCTGTGGGATTAGAGCCGTGGGGTCAATACAAAACACCAAATAAAGAAGCAGCAAAACCCAAAGCAAAAAAAAATATGCTGACAGCAACACATTTCATTAATACTGTTCAATTCCATTGCTTTGGTTGTGTTCCAATCTACCAAGCAACTCCATATTCTGTTCTCCTCCCCTTCCTCCCCCAGTAAAATCTGATTTACTGTTCAAGACAAAGTCACAGCTGTTCATTCCAAATAAAATCTTCTCATAGCAGAAGTGGTCTCACAGCTCACCTGTCATGATGTATAATTAAGCTGATTGCCTCAAACAGGACAGCATTCTTCGCATTTGAGTGTTGTACTTTTTTTGACTTTGGTGGCTCCTGTGCTTTGTTAAGAATAGTTTCCAGGCATTCTGTCAGACGACCACGTACCGCAGGGTCTTCTGGAGAAGAACAAACCGTTGGACAACTTCATTTTGCTCAAAACCCTAATCTGAACTTTACGCCTTTTCCCTTGCTAAATCTGAATAGATTCAAGTATTCTGATAAGCACTTACCCTCCTGCAACACACAGCTGGCAAAAGAATTCTAAGCCACAATTTTATTTTGGTGAGAACAAAAGCCAAACACAACCCACACTATTATATATTTCAAGGCTTTAATATAGTTGACAATATTAAAGACTGTTTAAAATGGCAGTTGCCACTGGTTTGTAAGAGGTGCACTGGTTTGACACTACAATTAAACATGACATAATTCAAAAGGCCATGCAGCTCAGAGCTACCCAAAACACTAATGATTAAAAACTTCAGCATCCTTGTTAAAAGACCGTGTGCTTGCACTCCAGGTTACAGTAGCTCTTTGGAGCCAGTGTACTGCACAAGAGAGATGAGCACTGCTGTGATTTGTGCATTACCTGGAGGGGGGTAGCACTGCAACAGCCTCAGAAGTTTCACAGACAGCCAAGGAGCAGGAACAAAGTAGTATGTGTAGTCCTGAAGGTCTGTCGATGCAGAAGTCACAATCTGTAACAAACACACAGCATGTCAGCTACTGAAATTAAGTGAAACATAATCATGAGAAGGACCCCAAGAACACTGTAGATCACCTCTGAGGCCTGCAAAACCACACTAGCAATGTTTCATTCAGTAGATTAATTCGGTACAAGTTGTCATACTATGAGTACACCACAGCAAACCCTAGTAACAGAATTCAGTCTTATAGATACAGTAGTCTAGGAAGTCTCTTCCTGAAAGCACAATTGCTTTTCTTAGGCATGAAGATGATAGTTTTGTAACACCAAAATGTTTAAGTAGAAGCCTGACTTCCTTTGGCACTAGCTTTGCTCAGAATAATTCTACCTAACTTTTGCTGCTCCATTTCAGAACAGCGGTGCACTACCCTCAGCACTCCCTTGATGTTAATTCTGTGTTAGACAAAATCTTCATATTCAAAAAGAAATTAAATTTCTTTGAACTACAAGCTATTTTGGGGTATAAGACCACATAAATCTGGGTCTACAATACATTTCTGAAGTAGCATCCTCACATGTCTTCCATACACCTTCTCAAAGGGAGAAAAATCCCCCCAAAAGCAGTATCAGTTTTCCAGCACGGAGACACTAATTTACAGACATGGCCCTCCCTGTGCCCCCTGCTCCTGCTTGACTCCCTACACCTATTTACTGATTATCAAATACTTATGATTAACCTAGCAACAGCTCAAAAGAGGGAAAGGGAAGACAACTCATCTTGTAAGAAGCTTAGACAAAGTTACAGTCTGTTTTTCAGGGTTTTGTGCAGAAGTCTGTAGAACCAGTCTTTGATCCAACTACTCTTTGGCATTATACTAACAAAGTGATGGTTAAACTCAAATGCATCATGAGGATCCTTTCAAAAGTGAATCGCTGAGTGAGTGGGAGGAAAAAAAAAAGACACCTTATTGTTACATAGACTTGGAGCATATCAGGGGTTACACAAAGTAAGTCTGGGCAAGCCAAGACAGCTTCCTGTTCAGGAAAGCAACACATGTTAAAAGAGGTTAGAAGAACCAGCTACATGAAGTGACACTGAATCATCTTCACATTTAATGGTATATTGAACCAGTGTGATTCTAGAAAGCTGAACAGTAAGCTAACCTGATTTAGAAAGCTGAATAAATTAATCAACAGTGAAATATCATCAGGGTTATCATTGGACTCACCCTGCTTAATCTAGACACTGCCAAGGAGACTGAAGTCTTAAACTCTTCTGGGTTCTTCTGTGCCAATGTGGTGATCAGACTTGTAGCTGCAGTAACCACACCCTAGAAAAAAGCCAGAGCAATAAAACAAAACAAATATTGTATCAGTTTAAGATGATGACCATTAACACCTTTCATTTCAACTGGTTTTTTAATATACAACAAAACTGAGTTTATCCCCATGAAAAAGCCCTACATAAAAAAAGCTTTTATTTTCCTAGCAGCTAAACTAATTACACACCTGCAGAATCCAACAGAATTTTCAACAACATGATACTGCCATGCTTGCAGAGCATTTTATGCTATTTTTGTGTTAGCTTTGTCTCATGTTTGGATAGCACATCTAAAATAAGAGAACTGTATTAAAATAAAGCCCGGACACAAATTGTCTTATTACACAAAAGAAGCATGAGCAGAAATAGTAGGATGCAGCAGATCCATTAGGAAGATATTCTCACAACCCAACATAAGCAAGGGCTTTGCATAACACAAACATTTTATACTACTGCAGACTAAAGCACTCATCACTGTGGAGCTATAGGTCTTAATAAATTACCTTACTTTCAAAAGTAACTAGACTGGGAAAAAACAACAGTGTCTCTTATCTAGTACAACAGGTTTTTTGAAGAAGCAAGGTAGGAATGACAAGGAAGGACAAAACAAATCAAGTCTTAGGTCTAATCTTAAAAGGCCTAGGACAGGACAAGGAAGACAAAACAAGTCAAGTCTCAGGTCTAATCTCAAAAGGCCTAGGAAAATTCCTATTACACCTGTACAATATGACTTAGTATGACAAGGCACAAGATTATAGCCAGACCAAAAGACATACTTCTGCATACCATTCTTCTCTCTCCATGAAAAGGCAAACATAGCTTTATTAAAAATGAATATAGATAGCAACTAAAAAGGGACAACTCCTTCCATTTTCTCACAAAGCCTGAAGAAAATAGCAGCCTACTTGCTTGAAAGGCTCAAGAAGAAATAAATTGTGCATTTAACAGCAGAAGCGACATCATTCTCTATACACACTAGGGCTGGGAAGCACAAAGAAGCTGATTTACCAAGTGCTGGTCATTGAGGAGATGAACCACTCTAGATGTCCAGTCTCCCATGGGAACAAGGTCAGGAGAAGTTCTATACAAACGCAACAAGCATAAAGCAGCACTTTGCTTCACACTATCCATAGTGTCTCTGCAAGACATAAATATGGATTTAAAATACAGTGGTTAAAGTAAGTCACAGCAGTACCTGCAGGACAGCTTTATGCCAGTCTTCATACCAACTGAGCACCGCTGGCCAGGTCACACCTTTTCAACAGAAACTGAAACAGAAGTTCACTAAGTTTTTCCCGTGTTCAGGTATTTGTTCTTAACTTTGTGCAGATGACCAGTAGCCTCTATAATGATTTGCCACAACTTCGAGTGACATTTCACAACATTTTATGTTCTCATCGAATCACCAGAAAAATCTCCTTCCAGACTGACCTGTGTCAGTTAGGGTACCTTGGATTATGAATGTGACCAAAGCAGGCTTTCCTGATAGGTTCTGCATATCAGATACAAATCATTAACTACTCAACAGCATCAGTATCTACATCCAGCGTGCAAGTCTGCTGTCACCAAGCATGCAACCCACAAAACTATTCACCTTGCCATCCCTGGTGCTGCCACAGCAGCCTATTTCAAGAGCACCATGCTACTATTCTAGTTCAGTGAACTCCCTTTCACAAAGGACTCAATTAAGTATTTTGTGTGCTTCACAAACAACAGCTATAAAATGTACAGCACATTACCACTAAAAGTTTTAAGAGGCCAGTTTATAGTGTGCAATCTTGGTTGAATGTTCAGAAACCTCCATATCCCCAGAAGTTCATCTCATCTTTTCTTCATGAATTTATCACTTTTGCATGAGACCACACTGTATCTCAGTTAAAAACACAAAACTAAAACTCACAAAACTATTCCTTCTCTGCCTCCAATTTATACTCAAGCCAAGAGAGTTACACTAAAATTGCAAATGTAACTGACAATGCTCATTCTGCACAGGTCACTTAAACAGGACATACACACACATATTTTATATATATTATCTTATAACTGTTCTGAGACCAGTCTTCAGGGTCTCATTCCTTCTACATTTCTAAGTTTAAACAAGTCTGAACTGAAGGTGCTGTGCTCTGCCTATTATTGGTGACCCTAAGTGAAATTTTTGGAACGTTTTAAGGTTATCTTATTAAAAAGCCATGACTCATCTCTGCAGTGTTGTCTCCACTGTGCTACATGGAGAACATCACCTGGCAAAGGCAGCGCTTGACATTTGGAGTATCAATACAGTCATTATGCCTCATGTCGCTTTTTATATTAATGTAACACATTTTTTACAAAACATGATTCGTGCATATTCTAAAACATTTCATATCCATAAGAGTTTAAATGCACTGTTTACACTGGGACATTTTAAGTTCCAACAAACAAATTAGCCCTACAATCACAAGTTTGACTTCACATTTATGTAACTGCAGTTTCAGACATTTGCCAGGTCTGCGTAGAAACTTCTAGCTATTTACACAAATTGCTGTTTACATGGCTAGTAAAGGAAGCAAGCAAGCTCACAAACCAACATTGTGTTCCTTATGAATTCAGCACATTTAAGTCAGAGCTTCAGTTTATAACAAAATTTGTAGTATAAACATCTACTTAGGTTCTTTTGTTTCTTTTTTTCATCAGGAGAGGCAAGGAAAGTAAAACATTCCAGGGTGTTCACTACTGCACATTTATACAGAACAAAAATCAGATCAGAACAAAGCTGTAAAAGCCCATTCACGATACTGAGAGAGTCTAAATTTCCATGTATTTCTACACTCCTGCAATCAACTCCACACTCAGTTAAGTCAAAGTACCTGCAGCCACCAGAAACTGTCACTATTTATACCGCAAGCCCAGGGCTGTATATCCCTAACTATGGATTAAGCCACTGTTGCTGAAAAATTTTACTGGTGGTGTACTTGAAAGAGGCATGTCATACCTACCCAGCTACAAGTATTTTTGGAATTTCTCCAGCAAAGGCTTCTGCCATTTCCCGGCTCCCCACATTAGCAATACAATGCAGAGCAAGCCCCATGAAAGTGGGGTTCCTGCTGGCCAGATCGTTCTTGATTGCATTGTTTATCAAGCGGATCAGCTCACTGTTGGAGTTCACCAGCACAGAGATGAAGAGGTATCCCTGTGATTCAGAAAAAGGAACAAGAAAATTTATTTCAGTTGACTTAAATTATGTTTTCTGTAAATGTCACATGTAATTTTTTGAGACATAACTTATCCAGTACCATATGGGCAGAAATAGACATTTAGACAGAAGAAGGGCAAGAAAAATTAAGTGAAGTAAACAAAAAATTAAGTTTAGTGTTACCTTATCTGTTTTTAAATATTTAATTGGCCTCTTTTAGCATGTACTCAAAATATTATTTTAGATTAATGAGGCAAATTAAGACTTCGGGTTTTTATTCAGACACTAGTAAGTGATATGCACCTGATAAACACAACCTTACCTAGGAAGATAGAAAAAGGTATTCTCAAAGTTAAAAGTTTACTTATCTTTTAATGCAAGACTCAAGGCAGTTTCTTAACAAAAGCAATAGTTTTACGCAGAGCACACATTTTAGCTTTTGCATTTGGCTCAAGACTCCCTGTGCACAATGGTGTTCACATTTCAGAATGACTCCTAGAGCCAAAATAAGACTTTAAGCCAGGGCAGGGAGAACCAAGCAAAGCCCTTTACGGACACTACAGCTGAGGCAGAATATTAGACAGATGGCTTAGTTTTTACAGAGCCCGAGTTACTCACAATTTGTTTCTCTGTGTATCTGTTGGAACTGAGCNAAAAGCCATGACTCATCTCTGCAGTGTTGTCTCCACTGTGCTACATGGAGAACATCACCTGGCAAAGGCAGCGCTTGACATTTGGAGTATCAATACAGTCATTATGCCTCATGTTGCTTTTTATATTAATGTAACACATTTTTTACAAAACATGATTCGTGCATATTCTAAAACATTTCATATCCATAAGAGTTTAAATGCACTGTTTACACTGGGACATTTTAAGTTCCAACAAACAAATTAGCCCTACAATCACAAGTTTGACTTCACATTTATGTAACTGCAGTTTCAGACATTTGCCAGGTCTGCGTAGAAACTTCTAGCTATTTACACAAATTGCTGTTTACATGGCTAGTAAAGGAAGCAAGCAAGCTCACAAACCAACATTGTGTTCCTTATGAATTCAGCACATTTAAGTCAGAGCTTCAGTTTATAACAAAATTTGTAGTATAAACATCTACTTAGGTTCTTTTGTTTCTTTTTTTCATCAGGAGAGGCAAGGAAAGTAAAACATTCCAGGGTGTTCACTACTGCACATTTATACAGAACAAAAATCAGATCAGAACAAAGCTGTAAAAGCCCATTCACGATACTGAGAGAGTCTAAATTTCCATGTATTTCTACACTCCTGCAATCAACTCCACACTCAGTTAAGTCAAAGTACCTGCAGCCACCAGAAACTGTCACTATTTATACCGCAAGCCCAGGGCTGTATATCCCTAACTATGGATTAAGCCACTGTTGCTGAAAAATTTTACTGGTGGTGTACTTGAAAGAGGCATGTCATACCTACCCAGCTACAAGTATTTTTGGAATTTCTCCAGCAAAGGCTTCTGCCATTTCCCGGCTCCCCACATTAGCAATACAATGCAGAGCAAGCCCCATGAAAGTGGGGTTCCTGCTGGCCAGATCGTTCTTGATTGCATTGTTTATCAAGCGGATCAGCTCACTGTTGGAGTTCACCAGCACAGAGATGAAGAGGTATCCCTGTGATTCAGAAAAAGGAACAAGAAAATTTATTTCAGTTGACTTAAATTATGTTTTCTGTAAATGTCACATGTAATTTTTTGAGACATAACTTATCCAGTACCATATGGGCAGAAATAGACATTTAGACAGAAGAAGGGCAAGAAAAATTAAGTGAAGTAAACAAAAAATTAAGTTTAGTGTTACCTTAATTTATCTGTTTTTAAATATTTAATTGGCCTCTTTTAGCATGTACTCAAAATATTATTTTAGATTAATGAGGCAAATTAAGACTTCGGGTTTTTATTCAGACACTAGTAAGTGATATGCACCTGATAAACACAACCTTACCTAGGAAGATAGAAAAAGGTATTCTCAAAGTTAAAAGTTTACTTATCTTTTAATGCAAGACTCAAGGCAGTTTCTTAACAAAAGCAATAGTTTTACGCAGAGCACACATTTTAGCTTTTGCATTTGGCTCAAGACTCCCTGTGCACAATGGTGTTCACATTTCAGAATGACTCCTAGAGCCAAAATAAGACTTTAAGCCAGGGCAGGGAGAACCAAGCAAAGCCCTTTACGGACACTACAGCTGAGGCAGAATATTAGACAGATGGCTTAGTTTTTACAGAGCCCGAGTTACTCACAATTTGTTTCTCTGTGTATCTATTGGAACTGAGCAGGTTTACAGCTTCCATGTGACCAAAGTCAATGTCATGCCCCAGAAGAAAGATGAAAAGAAGCTTGCAGACATATTTCTTCTTACTGTAGCCATCCAGAGCTTTATCACCTGAAAAGCAAGGAAACAAACAACAATTTATTATCAGGCATATTATGTTATGCCTATACTCAGTTCCACTCCCTCATCAGTAGAGCTGAGGAACCTCATATCTTACAGTAAAAAGACTTAAGAGTTGTACCTAGCAATTAAGATTGGTATTTAATTCCATATGTATTGCTCCAAAGAAGAGGGACACGTTGAGGGTTCAGCCTGTGTACTACCTGCATTTCATAAATTCAAAATTTATTATTTCAGCTTTTATTCACTCTACAGCGAGCAAAATGCTAAATACATAAATTAATTCATCTCCAACTTAAAGGACTCTAAGTCTTCATATAATTTCATGCTAAACATGAGTAATCACAAATAATCATCATCAGATGTCAGACAATCAAACTTCTGGGTTTTAAAAAAATTATTCCCAGTTATAGAACACAGGTAGCTGAAAACCTGAAGAGTCTAGTGTTAATTCCATTTACCATTATCTATATCCTAAACGATGGTCATGAAATAATGCTGTCATCTAGTCCCTAAATTATTCTGCAGTGTCTTTAAAGCATGCTCCTACTAAGAGGCAGTGCATATGTTTGCTCAATTCCAATTTTGCTGTTTCTGTTAAGAACAGCCAAGTGTTCCATGCACATGTTCTGTTTTTAAACCAATTATCAAGTCTTTACCGCAGTTAAAAAAAAGGTGTTAAAGCACTCCCAAATGCACCACTGCAGAGAACTCAGCAGCAACAATAAAACTCCAGCAAGTTGTTTTAGAAACACTGAGTAATAGAGATATCCCAGAGACCTGAAAAACCACATAAAATGAGATTACCATGAGAAGTGCTTGTAGATTGAAAGTATGTACAAATGTTTCAATTTTAGAAGAATGATGCACCCTAAATGGCCTTACAGTTGGAGTACTGCTGTAGTTTAGAGACTTGTCAAAGCAACATGAGCAGTACAGCTTTCAGTTCATCAGGCAGAGCACTGCTTTTCCATGTTACACATAACATACACTTCCTACGTTACATTCTCTCCCTGCCTCAAGCCAGGAGATAAAAGAATATGCAGCAAACCAGAAAAGCCTGAATGCCAGATAGTTCAGTCAGGGTAGCAAAATTTTGATAGGTGCTGCTGCCCAAAAGGCTATACAAGCTCCTTTGCCTCAGCATTCTGGGCCCAGAGTAACTAGCGTGTCACAATGATGTGTATTCCTTAGTGGTGGAAAAGTTAAAATCAGAATAGCACTGCAGAGAGTAAAGCTTCGGGAAGACATCCCTTACTCATCACCTTTGCTAATAAAACCTATAAACTGCCTTTTTTTCAAGCTTCGGATTTATGTCACAGGCACTTAAATATGACTACCTTAAGAGTACAGAAGATTTTTCCTTCTTCCTTCTCCTCCACTGATACAGAGGGATGTTAAATTTCCCATGCCACATGAATTTACAGCTCCCATAGATTTCCCACTACATTCACTGACTGGATATAAACCAAGGAAGGCTCACCACTAGTAACCTTACAGTTAGACAAAGAATGAACACTGCCATTGGTGTGAAGCCACGTAACACCAGTAAACCAACAGAAAACATACTGGCTCACCGAAGTAGACAATGCTCAAATGTTGCCTACAGGCTACAACTATGCATTTTAGTGGGTTCCTTTCTATCTTGACTCTGAAATATTTCTTTAATCTTATTTCAATTGAGATAAGCTTAAGCAAACCACTGCTATTTTCCTGTGACAATGATACTCTTCAAATATGAGTCATTAGACACAGAATATTACAGAACCNATCTCTTCTCTCAGGCTGAGGACACCAGAACAAGAGGACATGTTTTTTAGTTTCAGGATGGAGCTATTTAAAGTATTATATCCTACCAAGATACCAGTATTTTAAGAGCTCAGATTAACAAGGTCCTTGGATCCTGAGGTATTTGAAGAATTTTTGATGGAAGCAATGCCATGCAGTTAAACTCAAAACACAGCACCATCCAACTAAGTAGAAGCTTCCTTCTCCACCATGTGGTATCAAAGTACAACACTGTAAAATCACTACCTGGAACATCTTTTCTGAAGTCAGGAAAAACAGTTCACTAACTGTATTCAAAACCTTCTGTCCCTTGTATACAGAGCTGAAGGCAACATAACAGTTCTCAGTAACAGGAAAGTTTATAAACTTACCTTATAAACTCAGTATCTTTTTAAAGTCTTATTAGTTTCCAGAAACAATGGAAAATTGTCTCCTTTTTAATTTTATTAATTATCTGAGCAATTTTAAAAAGGGCAGTGAAGTCAAAGATCTCACAGTAGCTGTCTAGCCAACTGTGTTTCGAAGAAGTCTGACTCGAATGTTTATTCAAATTTTAACTATTCCTCTCCCTTCCACATAGCATTTACAAAGAGTTAAAGGTTCTATTTTAAACATTAATAACAAGTCTCACTGCTTAAGCATGTGCTAAAATAGTACCGCTTCCCCCAGTCTCAAGCAAACATCCGAACAAGAGCAGAAGGAAATGTCACATGTTGTGTTATCTTTATTGCAATACACAATTTCTTTTAACTCAGCTCATTTTCAAACGTTTTCAGGAACATTTGCAAGTAGTGTAAACCGAGTCAGCAAAACCAGAAAGAATTCACACCACAAGTCAGCAGGTTTTGGGCACAGTGGGCATTTCAAAAGGCTACTTGCTTTCCCCGAGAAGTTTATTAGTCATTTTTCTAAGAAAGAAATTATTAACAGCTGATCAACAAGTGATACAATTAATTACTACTTCCACATTTCTGTGCATCACCTCCTTAGCATTTCAACACAGCAGTTTTGATTTTCATTGTTCATACATATATTTCAGTCCTCGGGAGAGGAAGAAAAAGGGCACCAAAATATTATGAGACCATTTGGTTTCCAGGCAGCACCTTCCATCTCTGATTTAGACCCTAAGTTACAAGCCAGAACCTCTAACTCCATATACACAGAAACCAGTGTAGTGCACAGTTACTGAGCCTGCCACCAGCCAGAGGGGTCAAAAAAGCAGTTCAGTCCTTGGGATGTTCGCTGTGGGGGTAGAAGATAAGGAAGACTGACAAGTCAAGTCTCACTAGCTTTCAGATGGGTGACTGCTACCTTAAAAACCTGGCTTTTGAGAACACAGCTACACTTCGATGTAGTGGGCTTGGACTGTCACTCTTAGGACGTACAGATCTTGTCTGAAACTCTGAATGTTTGCGGCAGACAACTGACACAAATTTATTAACTACAGTCGGGCCTCCTGTATCGCGCACCCACGGTCTGAATTCGGACCCGCGCAGCCCGACTTCCACGTTGAATGGCAGCCGCACTGCAGCCCATGCCCACCCCCCCGCAGCCGCCGCCACCGTTACCCGCGTCCCCGCTGCAGCCTGAGCCACCATCACTGCCCGTTCCGCTGCCTGGGCCGCTGCCGCAGCGGCAGGTCACACATGCACAGTTGCAAAACGGGTCTCCTACATCTCTAAAAAATCATGCCACTAAGATCTGAAGCCGCAATACGGGGGGGCGCAAAGTGCAAAAGGGCCGACTGTTCTATCTGGTTACAATACTGCTAGCACCAGAACAGATTACAAGAGCAGGCCTGCAACTCAGGTCATATTTGAAACCTGATTTTACTCCCAACAATTCAGTTTGTCGGTGAAGACACTTCATTATTTTACTGATTGCCTTCATACATCTTAGATGATCAGAACACAGTGCAATTAGCCAGACCCATCTTAAATACATGCTTCCACAACCTGTCAGAAAAGCAATTTACTGTCACACAGCTTCTGTTTAAAATAGATATTTAGACGCTGATCTTAACTTTTTCCAAAGAGTTATCACAAATTTTGGGACAATAGAGAAGACTTACTTGAATATGGAAAAACAAGTCAGTCGAAGCAACGAAAAAAACCCCAACCCAAACCCAGAGACTAACAACAGACACTGGGGCACTTTTGCACAAGCCAAAACAAAGATAGAGCAGCACGTCTGAAATCTAGCAGCCGTTCTTGTAACACAACCCTTAGGTAAGCAATCAGAACAAAACTAAATTCTAATGCCAGATCAGGAAAAATGAACAATCTGAATCAAGCACAGAACAAAGTTCCTTTGACTGCAGAAACAGCTTACAGATTTGTGAGCAGTTTCATTAATACACAACTTCTGGTCTGAGAGACCAAAGTGGCCCAGCAAATTAACACTTGGATATTTTTTCACTCACAAAGCAATTATGTACTACTCCGACAGTGTCAGAATTCCAGTTTGGCTCAAGCTTGGGAGCAAACTCAGCTTACAGCCTGAACGTGTAACACAAAAGGAATACGGGGGCTCTGCTTCACACTTAACTCCTACAACTTCTATTTTATCACACTGGGGTAGTTTCTCTCTATTACATTCTCCTTATCTTGGTTAACGCAGAAGCATTTAAAGCAACTGCCAAGGACACACTGACCTCAGCAATGGAGCTTCCTCATGCTCCCACAAGAGACAAAGCCATCTTTAAGTACACTCTAAATTCCTGCTGAGCTTGGCACTAGATCAGAATCCAAAGCTATGGCATATGTTCCATCAGTTCAGGAAAAGCACTGCTTTTCCAGAGAGGTACAGCTGTACCCCAGCCCATTATATACAGGCAGGTAACAGGCTTAACAGCTACTTGCACAACAGAACAAACGTAGAAATACTCAGCCTCTGTCTGTAATAGACTAAAAATAGGTGTATATATATATATTGCAAGTTATATGGGATGTGGGTCCAGACACTGCAAGAGTGTGCTGAAGCATGCAGAGATGCAGAGTTGTGCCAGTCTCCTATGCTAATGTCAAGAAAGAACTTCCTGGATCAGGAGGCCTTGCTTCTTACTCAGACCTTTCCCTGGTTACAGCAATACAGTCACTCCAAGAGCTGCCCCATTGGCCAGGCAGAGCCAGTAACCCAGAGGACCAGGCAAGGCAGCAACGTGCTGCCTGGGTGGCAAGGGACTCCATCTTAAGTTCACTATCATCCATTTGTCTTAATCCAAACTACTTTAAAACATTTTTAAAAGTCAGAGCTACATTAAAAGAACCTGGGTTAAACTGAATGATCTCCACTTATACCAAGAATAAAATGCACATGAAGGTCTCTATTTTTAAATAGCCCTTCTGCAAGGAACATCCAGGGGTCTATGTGGGACTTCTGCAGCAGAAAGATACACAGCTATCAGCTCCTCACACTCTCAAGGCCTCAAGCAGTTACACAATAAGTTGTCTAAACTCAACTTCTTCCAAATTGTGACAAATATTTAGGACTTTGTTCAGAGAACATCAAATTACTGTATTCAGTTAAGTAAGATCTTCCATCCAAAATCCATAGAAATTTAGTAATAAAGTAATTATAATGAAGATCAGCTACAGGAAGGTTTAGTCATCCTTCCCTCAAGCTGCTGAATGAGCTTATCTTGATACTTATTTAAACCTTTAAATTGAACAGAATTGAACAGGTTTTTATGAACTGTGTCATCAGAAGCTCTTTAACCTGTGATTACTCAGTGATACAACACAGCTACCAAGCTACCCAGGTTAACCAAAGGACGCTATTCTGACAGAATTAAGTTCATTTATAGCCTCTTTACTGCCAAGCTTTGTTAAAGTTAGTAATACAGCGGCTAATACTGCTGCTTTTATGAAGGCATTCACAGGAAGTAACATTTTGTACCATGTGTAACCAGCTGTACCATGTGCAAGGCAGCCTGCCACCAGAGGCCACACCTCTGAACACACCTTCACAGACTCTTCACTCTGGATGACTGACCTTGACAAAACACTGAAGCGTGTGTCAGTGTTCATTCTGTAATCCCCATGTAGGATTTACTGTACTTTGCCAGTAAGTGCACATGGAAGGCACAAATGTAATTAGCATTAACTTTAAAGACTGCATTGATTGCTGTTCTACCAAAACAATTCATAGGTTTGCTTTTTCCTCACTTGCAAGTTCATAGAAGTATGAAGGTTAGAGGGATAAAATGGATCCAAATGGAGTTTAACTTGTGTTACTCAAAACATGTAAATCATCATTTCTCTCTAGAATGCTTAGCTTTCACAAGGATTAGAGGTTTCAAGCTAGCTTCCCTAGTTCAGCTTGTAGACTAAAGCTTTTCACATCAGGTGCAAACACGAGAAGTCGGGCAGCAAATGGGACCTAACTCCTCCTATCTAAAGATCTATTTAATAGATTTGATCAGAGACAAACACTAAAAATTGGACCACCCTGCAAATCCAGTACTCGGACAGTAGGACAAGAGGGCACAGTCTTAAGCTGTGCCAGGGTAGGTTTAGGTTAGACATTAGGGAGAAGTGATTGGGCATGGGAACAGACTGCCCAGGAGGTGGTGGAGTGACCGTCCCTGGAGGTGTTTAAGAAGAGAGTGGATGTGGCACTGAGTGCCACGGTCTAGTTGATAAGGTGGAGTTAGGCCAAAGGCTGGACTCACTGATGTCAGAGGTCTTTTCCAATCTAGTTGATTCTGTGATTTTATGAAATTTCTCTTCAATTCCTTCTTGCATTCATTTACAACAGCAGGTTTAACTACAGCACTGAACTGAGCAGGTCTTACAGGCCTAATTCATGCTTCAAACGTACAATAGGCAGCAAAAGGAGCTTCACTAACTTTCTCTTTTTATTCCTTTTGAAACTTTCAGGTCTTCACTGCTAACTGAAGACTTAACCTGATGAAGGCTAAGTGAAAATTCCTTAGTGAAAATATGGTTCGGTTTCATAAACAAACTAAAGATTGCCTATTAACCGAATCAAGACAAAAAAGGTGGTGTAGCCTGAAGTCAATTTGCTGAAAGAACCAGCTTTCTGTGTCAGTGACTCATGCAAGGTTTCCAGCTATTTCCAGGCATTAACCTCTAGTCGCTCTTGATGATGCAAAGTCATAGGTGGAGTAACTGTTAATATATCTCTCTAGAAACACCTGTCCTGTCTGAACAATTAGGTAAATAATTTAGGTGCTGAAATGAATTCCAGCAACAGCTGATAACCAATAATGCTGCTCCCTGACAGCACAGCAGTTTTACAAAGGCCAAGAGAAAACAAGCAGTCTTTGAGCAGTATCTTCCAGATTAAATAAACTTAATGAAATTAGTTGAAAGATAAAGCAACATGAAACTTCAATTAACTTCTTAAAATACAGAAATTTCCTAAACAATTTTTAACTAAGCTCAGACTCTTTATCTGAAAAATATCCTTGATTTGTCCAATATAGATTTTGCCTGGAGATTAAATTACGTTATTTAAAAGTTACAAGTTTATGCTTACATTTACTAGGCAACAAGATAAACCACTTTGAGCATAGAGCTGGAATTAAAAAAACCATCTGTTACTCTTCTATGCAGGTTCCCAGCAGAATCCTGAGCTATGTGCCAGCTGCTTGGTGTACATGTATACTTTGTACATGGAGACAGTATCTACAGGTCACTGGAAAACAGACACACGTGGTCACTGACTGGACAAAAGTACTAGATTTGGAATGGGTAATGAAGAATAAGTCTGTAGCACAGATACAAAGCCTGATACTTCTGGCAAACGTCAGTGTTACACAAAAGCTTTGCAATGAAAATAAATTGAAAAACAATGTGATATCAAAGGGAGGTGGCTAAATGAAAGATCCTTTTCCTATTTAATCTAGAAAAACAGCTGTTGCAATTTCAGTGCCCTATGGCTGAAGTCACCAAAGTATGCTGAAATTTCTAAGAGAAAAGTGGTAGCACGGACCCATGGTATGGCTTCTAATTTAGAAGAATTTCTTAACTTTCCTGAGTGTCTTGCACTGTGTTTAACTTCTCTTTACCTTCTAAGCTGTTATTGACTCTCAGGTTTTTACGTCTTCATACGCCTTTACATGACATACCACTTAATGTAGCAACAGATCACATGAAGCTTGGGAGAAGTTATTTGTTAATGCATTAAAGACTAACAGATCTATTTGGAGTACAAGTCAAGATATCTAACTAAGGTAAATGAGTTTAATACAAATACAGCAAATTCTGAAGCCACACACATGACCTCAATGCTGCAATGCCTTATCTAACAACACACAGACTGTATCTACTTCAACAGAACTGGACAGTCACTGCTGCTAGAACTGCAATTAAAAGCATCCCAACTACCTCTCAATCTTCAAAATTTGAAACCACACACAGAACTTGAATACACTTGAGAGGAGTTTTACCTTATACTGCTGAAAAGTTAATTGCTGCCTCTTGAAATTAGTTACTGCGTATCCTTTGTTTCATATGAATAATTTGTACTTTTGTTGCTTGTGGTGAAAACAGACAGTTTCTTCAACTACACATTTTAATTTTAATTCTGCTAGAAGACAGCCTAAGCCATTACTTACACAAAGGGGTTGGGGCAGAAGGCAGAAATGTTGAAACAGATTCTGTTTTACTGGAAATAATCACACATCTCCAAACTATTCCCATCCTCACACCCTTCTGGAGGCAAACAGGCTGAGTAGTCACATGGTTAGGAGACAAAGTATTAGAAATGGTTTCTTAACAGTAGCCCAATTCTTGGATATAGGAGGGTACTCGCTTTTGCTATGGACAAGAATCATAGGACTGTCAAAAGTTCTGTAGTTAAGAGAGTATCTTCAACAGCTTTTCTAACAGACAGCTCTAGCATTTGGCTTGAGTCAGCAGCTGACAAAAAAAGTTCAAATGTAAAAACAAATCCCCTTGAAAGAATGTCATATAGAAATATGTATAATTTAGTATGATTCAAGTCACTTACCTTTAAATTTTGACCGAATGTTGGCTAGTTCTTTATTTATCCTCTTTATCTCTGCTTCTTTACTTTTGCCTGAAATAAAAAGAACATGTATCAGGACACAGTGCTTTGGACAGCCCTCTGCCACCCTAAGCCTCCTTTCACCCAACCCTGCTGTGTGAACACAGAAATGTCTGAAGGAATGATTACGCTCCCTTTCCAGTACTGGAGCTAAAGGCAAACAAAGGTAAGAAAAGCATCACTTTGTAAGGGAATTTGAGAAGCTCTAAGGACCTCCCTGTTTCAAGAAGCTTTGCAGACTGTAGACAGTATCACTTACATATAACCTGAGATACATCTGTTACTGATTTCACAAACACTTCAGTTTTTCTGCTGCTGAAACTGCCAAGGGAAAACACAATTTTACTTCCAGTGTGATTGCTAAGTTGACAGTGCTCTGAAGGAAACAGTGTCCTCCTAAACACAATCTTATGAACAAGCAGTTTGTGTTATTCCTCATCTTAAGGACAAGCCAATTTATTCTCTCTCTATTGAATGGTCATTCAGTTCAACAGCTTTAAAAACATTCTTAATACACTGAGAAAAGCAGTGAACTCCAGAAGCCTCCAAAAGACTCAAAAAACCTCACACAGCTAGGATAGATGCATAAGTTCACTTTCAATATACCTCATGAAAGTAATTTGAAAACCAGAAACATTGAAAATCCACATTTTATTATGTGACTTTACGACCCTACTCCTCTCAGCACGCTCAGTATTTCATAACAACTTTTGATTCCAAGAATAGGTATTGGGATTTCTACTGCCAATTCAACTTACATATTCAGAGAAATAGCTGCAACTTAAATTTTGATAATTCAAAAACTTATTCAACTAATAGTATTTGCCATTTCCAAACCAAAGCAGCTTGTTACTCCTTAGCACTTACAGTTTTGGTGACTGGGATTCTATAGAGGTCTGGGTCCATTATCTCCTATGTTACTGAGCATGGAAGGGTAAAACAGCCAACTCAGGCACTATATTCAGTTGCTTGATATTTAAGAGAAGGAAATGAAGGGCACTTCAGCAAGGCAGAACTGGCCATTTAGTTTTGTTGTAAATTCAGACCTGTACCTACTCAAACTGTCAAGAAGTCTAAAACTTTTCCCAAAGTTTCAAGCAGTTTCAAGTGTTCCAAAACATCAACGAAGAGCAGAAAATGGTACCTTCCTTCCCTCTTCCATCACATGTACGTACTTAGCTACAAGCTTATGAAAAAATGTTTCCTACCCCTAAGGTCCAACCCTGTGAGTGGTGGGGATCCCATGTCACATGTTCACACCGCTTTTCCCCACACCACTGCGATCACACGTCGGCACAAGCAGGTTACATGGCAAGGCTTGAAAAGTGGATCATGACCAGCATCCAAAGCACCTCTCATCTAATCCCTTTCTTCCACATGAACAACTGACAGCATTGAAACATCTCACTACATTTGCACACCCGAACTCCTGTGTCACCCTAAGACCGTAAATCTTCCCTTTAGGGTTCCAAAGATGATGTAACAGCAGGCCCGATGAAAGGTGATTAAGTAACTCAAGGAAACAAGTGCTTTAGGACAGGCTAACAGCAAAGTACTTAAAGTGGAAGGGAATCCCTTGCCAGGTACAAACAAACGCAGATTTTGTAAGTTCTTGTTCTTGATTCAAAAAAATAAACTGAAGTTACACACTTCCAAAACCAACTCCTGCATAAGATGCAGAGAACTGGTTTACATCAAGATGCCTGTAATAATGGCCACAGGAGTACAGACACACAAGGCCAGCACACAGTACAGACAGACATGTTGGAACCAAAATAGAAGCAACTACTTTAGTTTGCCTTATCATTTTAACAAAATACCTACAGGCCCTACATATTTGGTTAAAATGGAAATTTTCCATTCTCCAGCAGTGTTTTATAAGGGGTACTGCTCACAAGCCTGATAGGTTGCCTTGTCAGGTACAGGGCCAAAAACAATCCACAGCTTCCCCCACACCCAACCTTGAAAAACTACTTACTTGTACCTATTCATCCACTTAATGGTTTTGAGAAGCATCTTCTGAGCTCAAGAATTCACAATACCTGTTCTAAACAAATTTTAGTTGCTATCTGTATATACCTTCATTTTCAGATAAAGCAGAATATCCAGTCTTAATTTGACCTAGAAATTCCAATTAACTTCGAGAATGACAAGGCTAGAGATGACAGTTTCCTTCTCTCAGTTTATACAACACAGCTGTTGGAATCACAAAGTTTAACCAGTTTTCACAAATACATCACGAGTTACATTATACATTATGAGTTTAGTTCTAATTTAAATTTAACTTGCCAATCTAAAGTAAGCTGGTTTTAAAGCAGCAGCTCATACAATCTAAGACTTGAAGTGTCTTCCATGAAAACTTTTAGATTTGTCTGAAACTGATCAACTGTTTGTCCTGTGCACCAAACGTTTGCTTCTAAGGCACTTGGCAGCATCAGGAGTTCACCACTAGACTGAAGCAAGTTGTTTGCTCCTGGGTCCAGACTCTGAGAACAAGGGGCTACATTAGCACATACCAGAAAGGTGCAACTGTTCATGTAAATAAATAATCCTCCGATTTTGTAACCTATTTCTTTTCAAACACTTGAAAACACTTCCTTCATTTTCAGTCATTCATCTGCTCCTGATAAAAAAATTCATTTCTAAAGCTATTCATTTATTTTCCCTTCTACCAAGGGAAGAGCTCATTAAGACATTACCACTTAGTCTGGAGATTTTGTACTTCATTTAGATTAGCATGGCAGAGAATACATGTGGGATAATTCTAGCCCAAGTAGTATTGGAAGCTGGGTCCTTGCTCTTTAGCTTATGTCTGTAACGGAAGTGAATTGCAATATTTATTTGAATTATTAGCAACTGTTTCTCTAACCTCCACAAGTGTGGCAATAATCACCCATGTTAAAAACAGGGTGATGAAAGGGGAATAAAAATACAGATCAGCCAATTTTCTTATCCCACGATGAAATTAAGGCTTTTAATTTTTTTTTTTAAATCACCAAAACCTCTCAGCAAACCTTTCAAGCAGCATTACCCACCTGCTGTGCCCACAGATTACCAGTTACTGCTAGAAACTGGGTTCTTTTTGTCCTAAGCAAGCAACACAGCATTAAGCAAAGCCTGACTAAAATACTTGAGGAATGTGTGAAGTCAGCACCTTTTGCAGAAATAGTGTGCAGCATCAGCAATACAAACATGAAAATCCCACCCCCATGCTGTAGCAGCGAGATGACAGGAACACCCATATTAAACAGTGATTTCTTAGCATATAAACAAAAAACTTGCTTCAAATAATTCCTTCAGGCTGTTGTAGTTTGAAGGCAGTACATGGTCATCATACTCAGACTCTGACCAAGCCTAAATAGCATAGCAGCTAGCTGGTGATAAAAGTTGAACTCCATATACGTATTGGAAATCACACTGAACAATTAAGTTGTCACCTTATTACTGATTCCAGTCTACACATGCCTGAAATTGTAGTTTTAGAGAACAGCACCAGCACATCAAGTGCTAAATGTCACTGAGGACAATCTCATAACAATGCTTAGGATAAGTCAGGACTTAAATCCAGGCTGAAATACTTAAAACCAAATTTCCTCAACTCCAGCAGTTCTATTGCATGGTGAACTTATTCAAATTTGACTGGTTGCTTTACATTAGAGGATGACAAAGCAAAACAAATCTTCACAGTGGAAGGTAGCTCCAGTTGTACAAGGAAAAGAAAACTATTATAAACCAAGGACCAATTTTTTGCTAGATCTTCTGTCCCACTAAGTGGGGGAGGGAGGATACTGTTAATGTGTTTGATAAATTGAGACATTTTAATCATGTTACTCATGGTAACATTTCCTGAATAATTCATATATTAATATTTTATTTTTACCATCACTAGAAACACTTATGTAGCCTTAAAGACAGTGTAAAAGGAAGATGGACTACTACTGATGGCAGCTGCAGGAGTGCTGGGCTGCAGGATCAGCCACTGACATTTCCGAGCCTGCAAAGATAATTGTTCCCCAACACTTCCAGGCTGTTACACAGCTCCCACTTTCATGAAATTACCGGAGCTGTGTCCCAGCAGAATGTTCTGTAGCCACGCCATTCAACTTGGAGAGGCTTTAATAAAGGTCATGTCATGTCGACAGACTGATGGGTAGGACAGGATTTAAGTCAGAGCGCAAGAAGATTATGTTCCATATGAGTCCAGGCCACTTCCTTTCCAGTTTCACTTATTCAGACTTTTACCAGCCTAACAGGACCATGACTAAATATCCATAACAAGTTATTAAAGGAGGTGAATGCAAGCCAGGAAGTTTTGGTTTGCTATTTTGCAGAAAAGCTATCTACTGTCATATCCCCTCAGCTCTAGAATATGTGCTGTTAGTCCGCCCCAGATGAGCACCCCAGCACGCAGATACGCAGCCACAACATTGTCCAAGGTGCTCATAAGCGATTACTTGGCAGTTTGTCAGGCTCCAGACTCCACCATGCTGCCTCCTGCCATCATTAGGCAGGTAAATCTAGTCTGCAGAGCACTATTATCTTTAATTACCATCTTGTTTAACAAAGATAGAGTAGGGAAGATCAAAAGTCAAGCAGATCGTCAGAGAGCTTGTTACTATTCCTGTATCTCCTGGTAACCCAGGCTACAGTCAGCACTTCAGTACTGCAGAAATAACACCTCCATACCTCAGTCTGGAGCTTCTGCATTACCATCTAAAGAGCAACGAGAAAACAGAAGTTACAGGAAAGTGGTTTGTTAAGTCCATTCCTTTCAACAGAACTTCCGACACACCTTAACACTCACTTGGCAGCAGGGTTGCAAGATTAAGCAAGTGCTTCAAGGCTAGAATTAGTAGCTGCTTGTGGTTCACTTAGACAGTGACCTGCTCCATCAGGATTAACTTGTTGCTATAATAACTGCAAACTGCCTAAGCCAAGTTTGAGACAAAGTACATCTGTGCTAACTAGAACTGCTATTAGTTCTTAATTTTCATATAAACCACTTAGAGTTTGATATATTTCTCAGCAAGTCTAAAACTTTATTCCCCAAGGAACAAAGAAGCACTTTTTCTACCAGCATCTACACAAATACTACGCAGAGTGTATTTCTGCATGCAAGGTCTTCAGACACAGGCATACTGACCACATTTACAGCAACAAATAAGTAAATCCATTCACAAATTTTTAGGTGTTTCCAGTACCCATCTGGCTCCAATCTGCTTACAAGCAGCCGCCAATGCAATTGAGCCCATACAGTAATTTATTTGTTTTGAATCTATGTATAGCTCAGAACTGCTACACTGTGTTACCTCTTAGCCTGACCTGCCCTGCGGCCATCTGACAATTCTATACTTAGAGATATGCCATTACTGGCATAAACAACTAGAAAGCACGTTGGGTGGGAGGCTCTATTAGCATAAGAAAAAGCCTGCCACAAATTCCGTCATACTACTACTGGCCTTCAAAAGGTATCAGGGACTATCTGTGACAATATTATAAGTCTGATACACGACTCTGTTCACATTCAATTATCAAACAGGCCTTGAAGAGAGGACAAGTCTACTCTTCTGTTTAGGAGCAAGTAATACAAATATTGCCAAGGTTAAGAGCAGGAAACTCTGAATTCCTTAATGGCTAGGAACATCTGCTTGGGAAGAACACAGTTTTTACACAAAAGATAAATTCCCAATTTTAAAGATGTTGTTAGACATCTTCCTTAAGAGCTGCGAATCATTATTTTCCAAACATAAGAATTTCTGTTATGTTTTCATTAGCCTCTACATTAGGAGCATCCAAGCAGATTGATCAGTTCAGTGGGAGAGACCACTGCCAGACAGCTACCAGCTCCCCTTCAGCAAAATGTAGATATAATTTCAGAATCAGTTTGATTCAAGGCTGTACTTGTTAGGGGACAACTGTAGGCTGTTCCTAAGCACTGCTCTCCTCCCGGCAAACACATTCCTGCTACTATCTGGTACTGCTGCAGGCCAGTTAGGGAGTCAAACAGCCAAGGGCAAGACTGGTTTATCCAAAGGGTAAGTCATATCAGCTTTACTACAAATGATAATGCCAGCAGTACACATGACCATGTATAAAGCAGGTTCACCACATTTGCCATCCAAACACACTTTAGTTGGCATAAAGCAACCAAATTACCCACTTGCCTTTCCTATTGCTAAAACAGCCTGCAAGCATGATGCTTCTTTCTTCAACCCTGCTGTCAGGGAACAGAGAAAAACTGGTAGAGAGACAGAGAAAATCAAAACAAATACTAGAGTCCCTACAGTTAAAATGGTAGAAATACTTATAAGGGAAAGCATCCATGTAAAAGTAACCACTGCCTCCATTCTTGCCTTTGTGAAAGAGCTTTTACAAGACATACCTGTATCAGTATATTAAACCACTACTTTTACCCACCAACAGGAAAAATACTCTTGTTACAGCTCAACAGTATAGATTAGTCATTTGCTAGGCAGATCTTGATCTTCAGGAAGTAAAACACAAAATCCTCCTCCAGTTCTTCCTAATCTCTCAGCTGGCTCTTCAGGACAGCAGGGAGAGGGCCAAAAGGAAGGCAGGCAGGTTGCACAGCAATACGTTAGAGTGGCCTGTTTGCTATATGGCTGCCCTCACATTATAAGAGTGTCCACTTGAGTATGATGGTGCTATTGTTTACAAACTCACTGTACAACTAATCTAAAGGGACCACTCTAAAATACAGTATCTTTACAAAATATTAGTATGGCTTCACCTTTCTTCACAAATCAACCTGTTCAAGGCTGCAGAACAAGATTTTTGCTTACTGACGTACCAACGTCCTGTTATGAACAAAAAAGTAAGTGCTGTCCTTTCACAAGACCTGTTTGATCAGAAGAAAAGAAGTGCTTGTCCGTCATGTTGGAGATCATGAATGGCACAAAGGCAGTTGAAGACTGTTGTGTCTCACAACATCCTGCTGTGATTAGATAACCAAAGACAGATCAGTGACCTACTGGTCATATTTAGGAACTCTGCAGAGTGCATCTTCTAATACTCTGCACAGCAAGTAAACTACTATCCACAGAACTGTTTCTTCCTCCAGTATTGCTGGCGGAGATTTGACCCTGCAACACTTCTCACAAAACTGCAGGGTGTCACAGGCTTTACTGTAATCCACTAACCCATTAACTCCTTGTCCTCAAAAGAAAGGAAATGAGAGTGCAAAAAGAGCTTCCAAATTGCTGTAATTTCATATAAGTTTAATGATTTTAGGGGAAAAAACCAGCCATGATGAGCATCTAACTAAGCATCACAGGCTAAGAAAAACACTACCCGAGTTTAAAGAGTACCCAGGTAACAGGGTCTAACTTAAGACCAGATCTTTCCCCCAAATAAATGAAAGGGTACTAAAAGTTCATATCTGAGCAACTTGATGACATACAGAACATCTGTTTAGCAGTTCAGATGACAAAATGACATTGACTCCTATCTAAGGAAGCTCTGAGCCGAGAAGATACGCAAACAGTAAGTGCAGTGTTAGGCTTCTTCATAAAGCAGCTCTTCCTCCTTCCCTGACTGAGCAGCATCTCGGTCATCTCCCTGACCAGGCTTTTCACACTGTACAACCACACTTCCCTCAGCAGGCTATGGCACTATTTGCACTGTGGACTCTTCTGCCTCAGTTCATGTTCAAACAGAAGTACAGTTTGAGGCTCATTCACAATCACTTCCAAACTACTGTTTCAGAGGCCTTAAAAATCCTTTTGAGCTCATTAATTGATGCAGATCTGCAACAGTCGCTGCGATATCTCCTGTTATCAGTCCTGATGGGCAGTCTTTATCCAATGGATGTCAAATTAAGCAGATAATGTATTTTCCAAGGTATCTAACAGACAAGTAGGACATCACGTAAAAAATTCTAGATCTTTACTACTTTTCATCCATTATCTATTTTCCTTGTACAGTATCCCCTTAGCCAAATATGTATAAATTCAAAAAAGGGCAAAACCCCCCCAAACAAACAAAAACCAAAGAAAACCCACAAACAAACAAACCCCACCCCAACTACTCCATCAGCCCACTCAGTCAAAATTCCATTAAACGACCAGAAGAAAGTCAAGCCAGAGAAGCCAGGGACAGAACACAAGTTCCGTTTTAAACATCCTCCTCAGACTAATCTCATGCTAATTGTGTTTTCCTTAAATCACTCTCCTGCAAATAGTAGCAAGTGATGCAAGACTTAGTGCTTATTATAGCTCTAAGCAACATTCTCTTAGGGTTGTTTTTTCAGGCCAGAAACCATCCGCATTAGATGAACTTCCACTGCCTTGCAAGAGAAATAGGAGAGCAGATCAAGTTGCCTTGCCTTCAAATTTCTTCAATGAAATAAGTAATCTAAGAATACAAGTCAAGTCATAGACTGTCTACAGAAGTATTTCAGGTCCTATTTTAAAACCATATTCAATGTAAATAAGAACCTACACCTCATAGGAGCAATGCATCAGCTCTAGCCTACACACTGAAAGCTGTATTACTGACATATAATAACTATCTACATAGAAATAAGCCAAGTCCTATGTGCTTAACCCAAAGGTTGATTCGCTGTGTGGCTGTTCTTACAGAGAACAAATAACTCTACACATACCCATGTAGTCATTTAATCCATGTGCAGGCCCTTCCCACATGCCCCTGTACTGCCCCCATTCAAACAGGTGATCAGCGTATGAGGAATTCCAGGAACCAGACTTTTTCAATCCCCACTTGTTTACACAGAACCTGATGCACCAGTCCCAGTTCAGCAAAGCAAAGCTACATTTTGGGGCTCAGCCTCTGGACACAGTACAAAGAAGAATTAATGCATTAAGTTCTATGAGAGGATACAGACTTTTGTTTAATGTTGTTGGGTTTTACTTAAGGAAAAAATACAGCCTGAGGAGAAAGAAAGAACACCTCAGAAGAGAAATATACAGAAACATTTAGAGAATAAATGAAAGGAATCCTTCCTCCCTCTGTCCAAACTTTTAGATAAGACAGCCACCTAAAGTTGTGAGGGAAATGAAGAACTGTCTCAAGCCTGTGAGAAAAGCAGCTTTTGTCTCTGTGTAAACACATTTCATCAATCCAAGAGTAAAAGACTTCCCAGTTCTAATTCGGAACAGGTTACCGGTAATACACTTAATATTGTAACAGAAACTATATCTACACTAGTGCCCTCAAATGAAGAAGAGCAAGCTTTCCCAGTTTTCAGGGCCAACAGTAAATAGCACTGTTGTTGCAGCAGAATAGGTTGAGTGACAAATTACTTAAAAGTACTTCATCACAAAATAGGGATAAAACTGTACTCAAAAAAAAGAAAAGACTCCTGATGATGCATCTGTCAGCTAAGATAGCTGGGGAGTTTGTAAAGCACCATCTTGCATAAGCAAATCACTTCAGCAGCACTGCAGTATGTAAACAACACGTTAAATCTTTTCTTGTGTAAGAATAAATATTTCATGTAGGAGTCCATATGCCTGTAACACATGCAGATCTTGTTAGGTTTTAATTCATGAGGCACTTAATCCATAAAGTGATGTGGACTCTTCCTGACCTGAACTCCTAATTTTGGACAGCACTTCACCAAATCTAAGGATACAGAGTTTTCCAGCTCTACTACCACCACAGTCTTTTGCACAGTACAGGCATACCTAATTATTTTCTCAGTGGGTCACATTAACTAAACACTAATTAGCTGGGCTTTCATAAGCAAGTGCTTCCATTTAGTTTTCTTGTCTCTTCTCTGGCATCTGTGAAAGGCTAAAAAGCACTTATGCAGTAATTCATATATGTTATAAACCCATCCAAATGAGCAAGTTTCTGGAAAAGCCCATACATCCACTGGCAAACTGACAGATATCTAAAAGGGTTATTTTCTTAAAACATTTTTATCTGCTACCTGCACTAGCATCTCTATATGGAAAATGCAGAACCTACAACAAGCTGTCCTGAAACAAAATTCTGGAGAGCTATCAGGAACTGCAAGATTATTCATTTCCTTATATTATCTGATTTTAAAAATTTGATATTTGTATGAATAAAGAATATTTCATTTTGAAAAAAGACATTCAATACGACAGTTTCAGAGACTAGAGCAAAGCCAAAGGGCTAAGAAGCATTTTTTCTCCCTTAAAATATTTTAGAATTGCTGCTATAGGTATTATGCCAACTTTTTTTAATTACAAGCTTCACAGACTTTTGAGAAGTCAGAATACTTTTAACAAGTCTGCTTTAAAAAGTCACAGATGACATAGAAGCATTTAAAACAGAGATCAAGAAGTTTAATAGATAAGCCAAGTGCCAAAATAAGCCAAACCAACACAGATGTGACAACCGAGCTTTTAACTATGGAAGACAGACTGGCAGTGTGAGCTGTTTGTTCACATCAACTACAGTAGTAAGCACTGAAAACTGCTACCAAGCAAGATTCATCGGGAGCCTGTAACAGACAGGCAAGACAAGGCACCATTCCCAAGTCAGTTTTACAATTAACCTGTAAGAGACTCATGTATTATTTAGTGCTGCAGACATTGCATGTATAAATGTCCAATAAATAAAGCTTGATGTCAGAAGATCAATCCTTTCTGAAGGGAGACAGTCAAAATTGCTATAGCCCCCTGAAGTTCAGGGTACTTTAATAACTTGAAATCACATGCTGTGCATCCACCTGAGCACAGTCAGCAAACAACAACTGCACTTTCATTTTTCAGCAACATCTATAAAGTAGAATCCTCATCTGAGCAAAACCTTTCAGAAACCACACACACACCACGTTTCACTATTACCCATAATCTGGAAGGACTGTTTGCTGGCAAACGGAAAGTGTTAGGCCTTTACAGCAGTATTACAAACATACGGTGTGGGAGACCCGGGTTCAATTCCCGCCAGGGAGACAGTGTTAAGAGTTGGACTCGATGATCCTTGTGGGTCCCTTCCAACTCAGAATACTTTATACACGAGTCCAATAAAGCCAAAATGTGGATTGAAATTACAAATGCCAGTGAGAATTTTGCACATCACCACAGCTGTCAGATATTTAGTCCAATTTTAAGGCTAGAAAAAGAGGTCAAGAGCTGAACTTGGTGTCTAGCTTCCCTTCCATGTCAGAAAAGGAATATTATCTTTGCTTTAAAAGTCAAAATGTTCTGTTCACCTGAACAGTTGTTACTTTTTGTTCTTGACAGTATCTAGCTCCTCACTGAGGAGGGAAAGCGGGAGCTTTAGTCAATATTGGTGCCTGCAAAGCACAGTCTCTAGAGAGTACTCTCAAGTGTTCTTGTGAATCAGTGACACTAGCCCATGGTTAGCTGGCAAGCACTCAGAGCTCCCCTGAAGCAAAGGCTCGAATGCCATTTGGCAGCTCTTGCAAAGCTCCAAAGATCACTTCTGGTGGGAACTCCGAGCTCTTCTACAGCTACACATTTAGAAGATTTAGTTACTGTCTTCATTATAAAGACCAGAAAGATACCCAAGTAATTACACCTCCCAAGTAGCAGTCGGGGCAGTAACAAAACATTTGAGAAATACCTATCTGTATTTGTTCAAACACTCAAAGTGTTAACATTTTATTTGTTTCACAAGTAAGTTACATCTACTCCTGCAGATATTGAGAGCATGAGAGGTTTGTTCCATCTGGACAGTGTTCCCACACTACCTGTGGCAAGCTTGTGGGGAAGTCAGTAATTAATTAATTTGTTACATCCTACAACCTTAGATTTTGTTATTCTGCATTTCTAAACATAGGTTGCAAACCCAGGAGTTTGGACGCTTGTCTTGTATTTCCCTTCAACTGAACTCCACCAAAAACAAGAGCAGGTAAATGGGTTAACGAACTGCAGAACACTGAGGAATAAAAGTCTTACTACTTCTACCTAAAGAATGAAAACAATGATTACAAAATGTAAGACAAGTAGATACAACAGCAAGTCTTAAATGCTCTGACACCCAGTGAAACTGTTAAACACCGTAGCTCACACAGAACAGAACCCTGAGAAACTTTCAGTAAATAGCCAGCTCAACCAGACAAGCACAGGAGCGTTCAGGTAACCTTGAACTGATACACATTTCATAAGACACCTTCTAACCATAAAAGAGTGACCTCTAAGGAAACCTAAGGACCCGTAACTCTCTTCTGAAAAACACCCAGATACTGAGACAGCTTCTGCTGCAAGGAAAATTATCCACCTTGAATTTTACATGCAAAATCCATGTTAACCTGGCTGGAAATGCAAATCACCTGATTTTAGTTTAAGGAAACCCTGCATTTAGATGGTTTCATTTTCCCCAACTTTTTTTGTATTACAAATCATCAACATGCCAAGCCAGAGTAGTAGTTCCAATACAAGCCTAGTTAGATCATTGTAATAAAAAACTTCTCCAAACCCATTTTCATGTGTTAGAGGGCACCTTACCACCACTGCTTTTAAAATAGCCCCAAGTGATCTACAGAGACACACACACAGGTGGACAAAACAGAGCTGTTTCATCACTCCAACCACAGCGACCTTAGCCCTTCCTCGGGCAATTCCTGCCACATCATACACTTAGATCTCTAACTCCGATTAATATTAAACTACCACAAGCAATTCTCGGACAAAAAGGAAAGCTGAGCACTGAGGTGTGCCCTCAGACACACACCTCGCCCCCCACACCAAGCACCAGCAGATTTTTATTCGCCTCCGCACCGCACCCTCACGGACACCTCCTCCCCTTCCCTCGGGGGGACACTCACCCGCACTCCCCTCCATCCCATTTTTAATTACACCGATCCCACCGATTTCCGTCAAAGCAGAATCTTACAGCCACTTTAAGCCGAGCCCAGGCACACGCACTGAGGGCTCTGCTCCCAGGCGCCTGTTTTCCATCAGTGACGCGATGAGCCGAGAGTCGCTCAGGGATCTGGACGGAGCCCAGGACGCCTCTCCCTGTGCTCGGAGCTCCTTNNNNCGCTGCGGGGCCTCCCTGTGCCGCCCCCTGTCCCCAGCGGTGTCCCCGGGGCGTCCCCCGGCTCCTGGGCACCGCCCGTGTAACCCCGTGCCCCGAGAGGACTGGCTGGCCCCCGGAGCTCGGCCGTGCCGCTGCTGGGGCGCGGTCACCAAGTCACCGCCCGTCAGGGCAAACGGGCCCGGGCCGAGGGGCCGCGGGCGCTGGGTCGGTCGGTGAATCCACTGCGGGCTCCCTGCTCGGGAACAGCCTCACCCTTTCCTCGCCATTGCCCCCAGGGGTCGAAGGTGAAATACCGAGTTTCGCAGTTGCCTCAGAGAAAGGGTAGACTGGATGAGGCGCTGAGAGTCATGATACGATGATACATATAAATGTTATAGATGTTGGGTTTTAGTTGGATTATAGGTTGGACTAGATGATCTTCAAGGTCTATTCCAGCCTTATCAATACTATGATCCTGTGATACTATGAATGTTAAGGGGTGAGGGCAAAGATGGAGGGCAGATCACAGGACAGGAAAATTTTACTTAATCTCTAAACTTTGAGCAGACTGTTCATCTGGGATCTTATTTCGAGAACATGGAGAGCAAGGTGCAGACTCTGAATGGAGCAGCCCGTAAGAAGATGCTTTCGACAGGGTGGACTGTGGGAGGCTGTGCCTTGCTCCTCCTGCTATATAGGGACCCCAAAACAGCACATGGGATTTGCTGCATAGCCACTCGGAACTCTGACAAGCCCAGGAGCTACTGGGTGCAGCTCTGTCCTTAGTCACCCTGCCCTGGTGAGCTGCCGTCCATGGTGGGAGTGGAGCAGTGGCTCTGTGTTAGGTGCAGTGATTCACACCCGCTGACTCCCTGGGCCCGCAGCCCCAAACCCAGGGCCAGGTGTCCCTGCTGAAGGCTGAGAACATGCAGAGAGACACAGTCCAATGCCACATCTCCCAAGACTGAAAACATTTCAAGGTTAAACTGTCTCAAACATACCGAAGAGGTAGGACTGTGCAGAGCATTCAATTTCATCAGCTTAAAATAGATTCAAATGGGTTAAAACTGGCCTAGTCTGCCAAACCAAAAGTATACCGGGAGCTTTAGCCATAATGTGAGTGGTCAGTATGGTTAGTGCAGAAGAATGTCCTGGAGAATCATGGGGCTGAGGGCTACTGGAGATCTCTCCCTTATTTCACTTCTTTTCCAGTATACTTCAAGCCACATCATTTCACCTGTTCCTTTTTTCTCCCACTGAACTGAGCCCAATATCTGGCTTTTAGCTACAGTTTATCTTCCAGAAAGGCACTCAGTCTCGCACTGACACAAACTCTGGGGCCTTTAAGTCAGTCATGGGGGGAGAGGGGGAGTATAGATAAATCACTACATAATACTCCATACCCTCTCAGATAGTGTCTGTACACCTCAGATGACTCACAAGTGTCTATTCTGCATGTTTTCAGATATATTGTTACATGAGTACTTTTTAGTTGTGTAAGTACTATCTATTAGAAAGAGAAGATGAAGGCATGTGGTAGGCACGCAAGTATCCCTTTGTTCTTGGATCCATTTTGTAAGCCAAGGGCGACTACAGGCAGTCATGCACTAGTCTGTTATTCAAGTCAGATTCTGTGTAGGCTTACAAGAAGAAAGCTTTCGTTTTTCACAGCTTTACAAGTAGGTTTTGATGCTTAATAATAATTTCCATGTACCTTTGAAGATGAAAACTTGTCACCATATGAAGTTTTTTTCTGTGATCAGGAAAAAAACAATTTTGAGCTAGCCAAAATATTGAACTAATTTCTACTCTTAAGAGCATAGTGACACCTAAAGGCTGAGCCTACCAGCCCTGCCTGGCTGTATTCCAATCAATACTGCAAGTCATGCAGGTATGTACAATTCCACTGCCTTCTCAGTGCTGGCTTAAATACTGACAGCAGAATAGCTGTGGCAGTACCCAGCTAAGCATGAGATACAAATTCTTGAGAACTGCAGCAAATATTCAAATATTCTAGTTTTGTAACTGTACAGCTAAATGCTTCGTTTGAAGGAGCTCGGTATGCAGTACACATACCCTGATTATTTTATGTCGACATCCTTTGGTGACTTTTTAGGCTTTGCTATGTTCATCCTTGCTCCCTGTTCTTTGCCTCAAGAAGGGCTTGTGCAATTAAGACAGAAGTGTAGCCGTACGTCTGCCCTTTTTGTGTTAAAGCTGAGAACTTCTTAGTCCATTTCAGATAGTTTTGGTAGAGATGATATAAATTTTATTTTAATAAATAGTTAGCTTGAAAGAAAGCCTGCAAGGGTCTCTGGATGCATCCTAATGGAAAGAAACATTGTAATGTGAGTTCAGCTGTTACTCAGCACAGCTGACACCAGGCACAGCCCTTTGCAAACACACAGAGTTGGTAATTCTGGAAAACATTTTTGGTTGAGCCTAACATCTACAAAACACCAGCCTGTGTGAAACCAAACCTAATTGGTTCCATCCACCCCTAGATGCTGTAATTTTTAAAGAGATTTCTAACTGATGTAAATCAGCATAAAAAAGGAAGGAAATATGTAATATGAAAAAACATTTTCCTATTACACAAAATGTTTTGCATCACATTGGTTTGCCAAAAAATCTAATGTCTGTCCTTTCTTTTCCATTTTGCATGGGAGTAGCTTTGATAATTTTTTGGGATTTCACTGCACTTTCGTACAAAGATTTTAATAATTGCACTGGCCTTCATAAAACTGTGTATNTTCCCTAGTCCGACTGACCACACTGTTCCTGATACAGGCCAGGATGCCATTGGCCTTCTTAGCCACCTGGGCACACTGCTGGCTCATATTAAGTTTCAACTGAATGTATCCAATTATGGGAAAAACAAAAATGGAATTATTCCTTTTCATTTGTTACTTCTGTCAGATTTGTCCCATCAGTTTGCTCCTTTGTTCTGCATCTTATGATCATTCCAGCCATTCCTGGAAGCAAGAAGAGCTAAAGAGAAAACAGAATTGGTGGCTCCTCCATGCGTACACTCAGTCGTGTTGAGTACAGTGGTGAGTGTCCCCACCTCTCATGTGGGAGACTGGGGGTTTGATTCCCACTAGAGAGGCAGTGGTGCTGTTTAAGAGATGGACTCGATGATCCTTGTGAGTCCCTTCCAACTCAGAATATTCTGTGATTCTGTGTTTCTGTACTTCACATCTAACATTCATTATCCATTAACAGAGAGCACAATGCCTTGTGCCATGCCAGACTATCAGTTATGCTGCTTTCAACATTACAAACCCACAATTAGGATAATAGCATTATCATAAAACTCTAAAATTCCAGATACTCATTTGGGACAGATCTGGGCACAAAAGACCATGCATCTGGTTCACTGGCAAGACTTTCGTTCAGAGGAAAAATATTTATGTTTTCCCTTTTTAGTGCTAGAGAATGTTCAGGAAGATATTCATTACACAAGAGGGAATGAAAGAAGAGGGCAGATCAGCAGAATAAAGTTCAGCAGTTCAGCTTCTAGGAAGTTGCACCAAGATGTAACCAGAACAGAAAGCAGGTCAAGGAAGGTCTCTGTTGGGAACTGCACTGCCAGGATATGCTGGGCTCACCACTACATCGTGACATAACACATCCATTTTTATCAAGTCTTTTGATACAGCATTTAGTCCCTGCAAGCAGCCTGTGAAATAACAGGGTTACATCAAAACTTGTGCTGCAGTAAAAATAGCAGTAGCACAGCCCCATTGCATGCAAAAACACCAACTGTAGAAGGTCAAAACAGCAGAAAAATCTCAACTTAAACCAAAATATTTTATTTTAGAGCCTGTTAAAAGCCATCTGAGATTTGACCCTTCCCTTCTGCCCAGCCAGAGTTAGCAGTATGCATTGCTTGCAGACTCTGCATCCTTGTCATTTGTCTCCAGGCCAGTGTGTGTAT
Source organism: Pitta sordida (assembly GCA_013390025.1). Taxonomy (NCBI): domain Eukaryota; kingdom Metazoa; phylum Chordata; class Aves; order Passeriformes; family Pittidae; genus Pitta; species Pitta sordida. The sequence continues at coordinate 581 of WEKX01017444.1, read as the reverse complement.
TTTAGCCTGTATTTCCAATTTACCTACACTATTTCAGCAAACCACAGAAAGAATTAGGTTGGAAAAGAACTTTGAGACTGAGTCCAGCCTATGACTGAACACCACCCTGTCAACTAGACCAAGGGACTAAGTGCCATGTCCTGTCTTTCCCTAAACGCCTCCAGGGACGGTGACTCCACCATAGCCCGCTCCAATATCTAATCACCTTTTCTGTGAAGAAATTCCTCCTGATGTCCAACCTAAACCTCCCCTGGTGCCACTTGAGGCTATGTCCTCCTGTCCCGTCACCAGCTACCTGGGAGAAGAGGCCAATGCCCACCGGGCTACAACCTTCTTCCCAGGAGCTGTAGAGTCATCAGGTCGCCCCCGAGCCACCTCTGCTCCAGGCTAAACGTGGAGCTGTAGCTATTTACTGCAGCGCGGGCTAAACCAAGAGGCTCTTTATGACAATTCCCTGTTAGCCCGTGGGAAGCATTCACTTCCTTGGGGCACTGATGAGCCCCAAAGCGCCCGCACGCCGGGACGAGACGGGCTGGCTCAGCCGGGATGTGCCGCCGCTCCCGCAGCCCCGGTCCCGCCCG
>WEKX01017441.1:44914-74032 GCA_013390025.1 Pitta sordida | reverse complement strand
GGAAGAGTGAAGATGCCAACCAGAGACAGTAACCAAAGGATGTGCATCAGAGAAGCATTAAGAGACTGTTTAGGAGCTTAAAACAGACAGTGTGTGTTGTATTAAATAGTATGTATCAAATTAGGGTGCTGATAGCTGAAAAACAACTGAGCAAAACAGCATGTACCACCAGAAAAACAAGAACGTGCGAGACGGCATGTACCAAGAAAAGTGGAGACTACTGGGCAAAAAGCAGGATGAGAGGCGAGCGACTTTGGTACAGAAAAAAACACAAGCTGCATAAGCAGGACTTTAGGGGGGGAGCAGAGGGGCTGCAAGGATGCAGGTGCCATGGAAGGCGTGAAGTACAGTTATACCTCCTCCATCGCGAGGAAAGGGACAGGCCAAAGGCCTCGTGAAACATTATTCTCGCAAATAACTGCAGGTCATTANAGCCCAGAGATGTCCACAGGGTGGCGGGGGTGGGAGGTCGGGTTTCTTTCCCTTTAACATCCACCGGTCCTGTGAGAGAGGGGCTGCATTGCCCCTACGGTCCCAGACAGAAGCCTCCTCCTGGCGCAGCAACAGCTGCACCCTCCCAGCACACAGCTTGCCTCAGTTTCGTGACACAGTCTTCCCGTTCAGGGACCGGGGAGCACGGTGCTGCAATTGCGAGGTCCCTCCCTCCAGGGCGGGATGAGTCCCGCCCCACAGGCACCGCGGCACCGCCTCTCGGCAGAGCAGAGTCAAACTGCGCATGTGTCAGGCAGCTGAGCTCGTGGACTGCTGAATCATATTTGCGAAAAAATTGCTTCGCAAATGGGCGAGGTCGTGAAGGAGAAGTCGCGATACAGAGAGGATTCACTGTATTTGCAAAATTTTGCTCAGATGAAAGAAAAGCTACTATGTAATCGCTGCTTGCAGTGGAAGGGGGGGCAATTTTGTAAACGTATAAAGGCAGACGCTGAAGCAGCCGGAGCCGAACACGTTTGGAGGAGAAACTCCCCCGTGTTCCCAGTACCGATTAAAACATACTTCTCCATAACCCCGTGTTCTAGAGTTTGTTCCTCTAATCACCTTGGCAGCACCAAAAACCTCTCAGGTACCTTGGATGAGGAGCTTGCCAAGTAGACAGCAATGCCCAAGATCGAAGAATAGAGGAAATTTCTTTGACCAAGTCACCATATCAGCTAACACCACTCTGGTCCTGTCTGATTAATCAGAGCCTGAGACAGCTCCATGCTTAGTCCCACCAGTCTATGGGTAGCAGAGGCAGCTTAAGTGACACTCAGTGTCCTCTCAAACTGAAATGCTGCAGATCTGTGTAAAGGACTAAGCAGAAAAGCAAACATATACAAACAATACCTTAGATGCTATAACTCCTCAAGACAAAGGGCTATTTGTCCAGAAGCTGTGTATCAACCTAAGACAAACTTAGGAAAAAGACAGAAGGGGTGAAGGCCTCATAAACATATCAGAAAAATGTCTCAAACACTCTGAACCAAAGCAACTGAGGAAACAACATGCAAGATAACGGGGATTGAAATCAGTAGAGCAGTAAGAGCAGCTGACAGTCCCGAAAGAGTGAGGCAAGAACTGTGGCCTTAGCCAACAGGCAATTCCAGGAAGGGGAGATCATGACCACCAATGCAATGACTACCTCCCCACGCAGACCTCAACTCTAGTAAGAGGAGATGGCTCAGGTCAAGTCATTAACATGCCTCTCAGGGCACCTGAAGTCCTTTAGGAGAAGGAAACCATGCCCTTGACACGGGCAGATCTACCAAATTTGACAAGGGTGTTGAGTAGAATTTCACAATCAACCAGGAGGTGCCAAAAGTGATCTTCATGCCTTGCTACCAGCTGCTGGGTTGGGACATCCAAGGAGACTGAGCCACTTGCATAGATACACTCACTGAGCAACTACAGCTTGTGTCCACGGAAGTGGCTTGTGGAAAACAGCACCCCCTCACAACACTTTTCCAACTATGTAAAGGGCCTCCAGCAGCCAAGATGTTAGTGCTTTCTGTTGAGACCCAGCAGCATAAATTGGAGCAATGTGCCCTTAACTTTGTGTCATTCCACATCCTTAGGTGCCAGAAATTAGGCCAGATGCAGACTGGTGTCCCACCTGGACATCTCTTCCCAGCCTGTGCAAAGTAATGTAAAGCAGAAAGCCACCACATCAAGCAGCAGAGTTAGTTATGGAGGGGAGCCTGACAGCAGCACGACTAAACACCATCACTGGCCCACTGGTAGCCAGAAATCATGTGCAGCACCTCAGCCTGTGGCAAGATATTGGAAGAGCAGAGCTGGCACCTGTTGTGGCTGCTCCGCATTGCAGGAGCTACATCAGTGTGGCCACAGTTGTGGTACCTGTGCAGCAATCAATAAAGCATTTCACCAAGCTGGGTGCAGCTCCCTGGGAACAGGGCCCTGACCAGCACAGTTGTAGAAGTGGATGAGATGAGACAGAAGAAAAACAGCTTTCTCCTGGTGATATGCCTTGCAATCCCAGGAAAGGCATGACGTGTTTGCAGACACAATATCCTCAGGTGGATACAATTCAAGGCTATGTTATACCAGCACACAGCTCAGTACATGTGCACGGAAGGGGAGGTGCAGCAGCAAGAACTGAATTCTGCTTGATCCCAGCCTGCAGAGTACAGGGGGCCTGATGTGCTTCTGGCAGGTTTGGATGGAGCCATGTGGAAGAAGCTAATTAGTTATACCCAATTACCTTCATTTTTAACAAGGACTTCCCTAGTTTCCACCTCTCCAACTGTAATTATTTCCAGCCCTGTGAAGTTCACCGTCACTAACTGTGCCACACGTATAGCGGTGGGTGGCACTGAATAGAGGATCTATTATTTTTATATTTTGTAAAAGTATATAAGGCCTTGTTAGTAACATAGAAGTCGCATTATATCAGTGTGGTTATGTATGTATCACTTTTGTATTTTGTAGATTAGTGTGGTTAGAACTAATGAAAACATTTTTATAAGGAACGGTTTTCTCAACCTTGAGAAAGAATGGAAAAGATAAGCCTGGGCAGCTGGCTACCCCATAAATTATACACTTCTCATCCCAGCAAGGCTGGAAAGGAAACTCCCCTGCTTGATGTAGCAATTAGCACTTGGAAAGGATGCCAAACACTGAAAGATCTAGACAGTTCAAAAGTTTACCTGAGGAAGACTTCTTACTTCAGTCTCAAAGACCCCCAAAAGACCCCCAAAAGACCCTCAAATGAACATTTGGGAGGCGGAACCGGGGTGGAGACTGGGAGGAAACTTATGCTAAAGAGACACTGGACACTAATCTACATAAACCACTCCTATCCTCGGATACTTAATGTTTATGCATGTTTTCTTTAATGAATATGTATAATTATGTAGCATATAATGGGTGCCTGGGATGTTAGTTGTTAGGACGGGCAAAGGAATTTTCCCCCGACCTCGCAACGTTGCTATTAAAGACATGCCTACTCTAAAACTCTTCGGAGTCTTGGGGTTTGTTCCGTAAATCAGCACAGAAGGTTAGGGTGGAAGCTGGGACCATTCAATACCCACCAGCTTAGGGAAATTATTTAAAACACCATTGTGATGGTAGCATCTTTTCAGAGTTTGTGCACTAGCATTTCCCTTCAATGTACGAGAGCTTTTCTCATGTTGAAAAACGTTAAATTACCAGAAGATGCAGTAAAAAATAGCAGTTGGTTTTGACCGCATTTTGGAACTTTTCTTCCCTGCAAAATGCTGCCAATAAGCAATACTTTTGTACTAACAAAAATCACTCCATAAAAGAAAAAAATAAAGGCATTATTTTCAGTAGGGCATTATGATGATGGCCTGAGTATCATTTTGTTTGTAACAGATCTTAAAAACTTAAATTTACTTACCTTGGATATTGCTCCAAGTTTCAAAACGTCCCACCAGAATGTGCCCAAGGTTCTGTATCATGAAAACTAAGCTCAAATCCAGAGCAGATACTGACCCACTAGCTGGAATCTCCAAGCTACTTTGTATTGGGCAGATACTGTCATTTGATAATGAGGAGAAACAGGGATTTTTTCTCAAAGGTAGTAGATCATGCACCTAAAGCAAGCATCTAACTGCAGCAGCACAGGGAACCTCTCGCCAAAATGTGTCAGTTAGTGATACTATTTCCTCTTCCACTGACTAACCTGGTATGCTCTTTTCCTGCCTGGCAAGCTCCTGAGGTTGAGCAAAAAGCATGCAGGGGTAATTTAATGATTTAGCATCTAAGTGTAAGCCACACCCTCTCACTGAACTCCAAGTAAGGGGTTAAATTATCTTGGAGGGCATATTATGTCAGCACTGTGGCCCTGTCAAGCGAAAGTGATTTATCTTCTTGTACTTGGCACGTCCCTCAGCCAGCCAGAGCTAATGTTTTGTAGAGCTCTTAGCACTGGGAGATGGCCGGAGAACTCCCAGCTTTGGCTCAGGTCACCAGAAGTGAGCTCCTGAATAGGAAGAGACCAGACTCAGGCCTTCTGTTTGCAGTAGTGGCAGGAGGTCGCACAGTCTGCAAACTGGAAGAGAAACTTGGTGGTGTGGTACAGCTTCTACAGGGTCCTGTTGCTTCCTGCTCCCAGAAAATACCTTGTCCCTTAGCTCTGTCCTTCACCCTGGATGAGAAGCTTGAGCTTGGGCTAAACATTAATCCAACACAGAAACAGCCTCTGTAGCAATGCCTCTTTCCAGAGCAGCATGCCAGGATACAGGAGTGGGTTAAGTGTCTTTGCTGAGCACTAGTGCTTTTATATGCAAGGGCTTAGCTGTAACATAAGAGATACAGATCCTGAAAGCCCAACACCACTCAGGGCCAAAAGAGGGTGAAAGGAAGACTCTTGGCCTCTACCTGTTTGCAGCTCAGGGACTTACTGAGCCAGCAGTGGCTGTGTGCTTGGCCACCCTCCACCAATTTATCCTCTCAAACCCTATAAACTCTAGGTGGCCCCAAGGTTCTGCAGCATGGTGAACTACAGATTAATGGCACATTCTAGGGTGGAGAGGAGGTGTGGAAACCAAATCCCTCCTTTTTAAAGTTAGAACTGGTCTCCCACGGTTTAGATTAATGAAGAGTTACAAACCTTAATTTAACAAGTACTGTTATGCATACAGCAAAATTCAACAAAGACTGTGTCAGGGCAAAAAGACACCTGGTTCATCCACAGGTGCCACCACAGGCCGAAGGAGCTCCTGGGCTGCACAACCAGGTAAAACTGTTTCCAGCTACAACCGTTGGCAGTAGCAGGACAAATCATCCTTGAGCACTTCACTAACTTCTGTTCCAAACATTGACATACTCACTGCAGGACTTGCAGAGGCCTGAAGGATTTGCACTGGGCAAAGCTAACCTCTAGCTGCCGTCTTGTGACTAAATTCAGTGCTTTTCAGTACCCCTAAAATTTATAAAGCAGAAGGGAAGTAGGGACTATGAGGACAAGTGAGCTTGGCTCAAAGGTGCAGATCTGCACAGGCCTTGCAGACATTCCTGCATCCAGCCACATTTTAGTAAAGAATGACCAAGAGCTGTTGAACACACACAAGAAAAGAAACTTGTAACAGTCCTGTGATGTCCTTCCCTTCTGATTTCACTTGAAAATTATTTTAGGAATTCCCCATCAGGGGCAACACCTTTGTTCTTATGTCTGCTTTAGAGGAGTTTATTTTTTAACAGTCATTATGTATATATGTACCACATAGACCAATGTTCATTATACAGACATAAATCAGGCTATGGATTGATCTAGCAATGTATGTTTCAAATTACTTTTTTAATAAATACCAGAGCAAGTCATAAACAAATATTTTTAAGCTGTTGCAGAAAACTGTAGGAAAAATGACATTGTAAGTAAACACTAATTTTCATGGTCTTGATTTAAAGTCAATGTCTGTAACAGTAGCAAGAATCTGTATTTGTGTGCTCCCATGCACATAACATGTGAGTAAATTAGATTAGCAGTATCATCTGTGAGTAAAAAACTGCCTTTTAGGCTTCCCTAGCTAGGTGGCATAATTTTAAAACAAGTGGATTTTTTTCAGATATTGTGGTAAGATTCCAGTAACATTTTCTTCTCATCCCACACTTTCAATGTGTGCAGTTCTCAGTGAAATGCAGCAGATCAATCCACTCTTCCCAAAACCTTATTTCTACTTTGATTACTTCTGTACTGTGTGGTTGGCCTACACAGCTCTCTCCCATCTTAGTTTTCTATAACTCATTGAAACCAGCCTCTCTTGTCCCACTGTGCCTAAGGCAGAGCTGAGGCAGACCATGCGTGGCAAGTGAATAGAGGCTGGTGTTGTTTCCATTGGAGTCTGTGGACCACCAGGCTGAGAACACTACAGGCTATGAATGCTTCTTTTCCCTTCCTCTGAAAGCACTGACAGCTTGAAGGGTTGGGTTGTCAACTACAAGACGTTTAAAGAAGGCATAACCATTTGGGTTCAAGGTCAGTTTAAAAATGTAGAGCAGATCTCCCATTACAGCAGGGTCTGCTGCATGCTGTCAATGCCAGCACTGCGGACACACCTGGAATGAAGCAACACTCAGTAGTGAAGCAGGGCAGCAGGATCTGGCACCATGTTAGGGGAAAGAAGTGGTATTTATCTAAAGCACTTGACTTATCCTGGACCTGTGGGAGATCGAGCTGCAAAGGCACAGCATCTAGCCCAGGGGATGGGTGATCCTGGGAGCCAGGGGAGAAGGCTATCAGACTCCATTCCCAAAGGCAGACAGGGCATCTCATCTGACACACGGGGGCCAGCTTCTTCGTTCAGGGGAAATTAATATTTTTCCTAAAAACTATCAAGTCATCTTTTGTGACCCAGTCCCTGTGGTTTGCAGGTTCACTCCCATATGCCATGGGAAAACTTCAGTATTATAAACTCCTAGAGAAATTACCTTGTCCCTCCCATTATGAATGGGAATCAGAGACAGGGATATCAGCACAGGAGAACTGTAACTGTGGAGCAGAGAGACATGGCCACACACTTATCCTGGCCAAGTATGAGGTGATCAGAAGACCCAGTTATCCCCAATAAAAGTCTCTATAACATTAGGTCCTGCCTGAAACCAGGCTGTGCTTGGTTTCACACTGAGATGAGAGTTCCTCTATGGAGCAAATTCACCTCTAGAAGGCAGAGTACTGCTGGGGTCCGGCCAGTCCATGGATGGCTCTGCTCAAAGCTAACCAAAGATTCCAGCATTTCCTACCTAAGCAGAAAGACACCTTGTGCTCTCATGGCCTTCCACAGGAACCAAACTGGAGAGGCAACTCCACTCTCCCACAACCCATTTTCCTTATCTCAGCCTGAATCCTATGAGATTATGTCCTCCAGCTTCCAAGACTTCCTCAGAACCTACACTCATCAAGAGTCAGTGTCTTGACTCAGTAATCACAATGTTAAACACATTTTCTCCTGGAAGGCTAGTCACTTAAGTGACCATGCCTTCAAAGGGCAGGTTTTCTTCCTAACCAATTCAGAAGCTTTAGGTACCCAAAAGGGAGGGTTCTTGGTTCATTACTTACAGTGATTTTACTTGTACACAAAGATCTCGCTCAAGCCCCCATCAGAAAATGCAAAAAAGCCCTGCCTGGATGTGTCCTTTGCACTATGTCAATTCCTGTCATCATTCAACAACTGATATTTCCTATGCACCCTCAGGTGTAGTCCTAACTGTACAGGACAGGGTGGGCTGAATGAATGAAAGTACAGAAGAGGATAAAACTTCTCTGACACCATCCAATCCATTACAAAACCTGCCTTTGTCCCTCAAATTGTCCTGTAAATACATCCTTGCAGATGAACTCCTGCTGTGCCCACCGTTCCCCCATTGGTCCATCCCTTACAGTTGCTACTGATGACCTTCTGCAAGATGTAGGGGAAATAATGAGGGACTGTTTTTGTTAAATCTCTTCTTCCTCTTCACTAGCAAATTCCTTCAGGTCCTGAGACCCCTGCTCTGCTCTCTTTTTTACATATGCTGCCTTGATCTGTTCCAGTTCACAGAGCTCTGCCTCCAGCTCTTCCCTGTGCATTGACCGACGGTTCCTCAGCAGCTTCATGGGGAAGGGGTTTAAGTCATTGAAGGCAATGTTCATCAGCTTCCTATGACAAAAGAGACAGGTCTGGTCAAACAATTTACTGGCTGGCAACACATGGTAACAGATACACCAAGAGTATCCTTGGGCAGGCAAAGAGTAGGACCTTAGATTTCAGCTCTCCGAGCTCAAAGTCATTAGGTAGCAGAGTCTTAAAGGAATCATAGATAATTTCTTCTCACACAAACACCAACCCAAGCAATACTCTAAACACACCTATACCACACCACCTGTTAAGGTACCAGTGTTCAGCCACCAGTCAAGGGACAGTGGATTAGATGTTAATTCTGATGGCCTCTCAGGGAGGAATATTCCTGATGCTGAGCTCTTCAGAACACAGAAATCTTCATCTCAGACACACGTTGCCATTAAAGTCATGAGTCATGCTGCATTCCCAAGTACTCTTATGTACAGCTGAGAGAAACCCAGCAAGCAGTAACACTAGTTCCAGTTGCTACAAAAACCAGTCTTGCACAGACGTTGTGGATTGCTCTGCTGTAGCATGCCTTTGTCCGGGCCAAAAAGATTTTAAGTAACACTATGAAGGGAAAGTCAAAAAGAGACAAACCAATCCATGTCCCATGGAACTATCAATGCATAAGCATCTCTCTTAATAGATCAGTCACAACTCTTGTTAGGCTGACATAACAGGTAAGCAAGTACAAATACAGGATGGAAAATTGTCTACAACTCACAGTCCTACCTGCCATCCATGATCATTCTCGTGAAAAAGCGTAGGTAGTGGTAGATCTCCACACTGTCATGAATTCTTAGGATTTCCTCCTCATTGTATTTAAAAATGGCAAGAGCATAGCGGAAAATTACCTGGAGAGTTGAAATGTGTTTGAGTTGACAAGTTTTAAGCAGCTAACGTACCAGGTCCTCCTGGCATAAAAGATGGAATCAGCATTGAAGTAGAGGCTAGACTCTGGGGTACTCCTGCTCTCAAGAGGCTCTGTTAGGGGAAGCCTAAAGAATTACATAGCTAATCTCGAGTGAATGACCTCTGCAAGCTAATTTACAGCCCCAGAGAATAGCAGGTCCTACAAAAGGACCCCACAGGATTTCACCAGTGTTCTCCAGTTCTCCCTAGGCACAGGAGCAATGCAGGGGACACATTTTCTGATATTAACTGCCTAGCTTATGCTCCCCATATCTGTTATACTCTCAGTTGTGTCCAGGGCACAGAAAAGCAGATGCCATGGCCTATCAGAGAGCTGTTTCATAGCACAACTACCTGAAAAGCACCGAGGATACTATACATATACTACATACTATATCAGGGAATAGATCTGCAACTGGCATCAAGTACAAAGCTAACATGGGAGACTGGGAGACATCAAGACATGCCACCNATGTTCTTCTCATTCAAAGAATCGTACCCCTTCCCAATCTCAAAGTCTAGATGGAAAGTGCTGCCACATCTTCCTGCACCAGTCTTCCTGGGCTTTTCTGTGTTAACATGAGTATCCAATGGAATGAGTATCCAATGTTAACATGAGTATCCAATGGAATGACAGGAATTAAAACCTGCCAAGGGCTGAATGACTGCACATNTAGAACAAGGAGTTCAATCTTACACCTCTCCGATACATGTATCAGAGAGCTGTGTCCATCACTCTGCCATCATGTCACAGAGGTGGTACAGATGGGAGGATGGCCTAGGCAGAGTTGTACCTTAGTTCCCTCATACAAGAAGGCATCCCACACTCGCAGAAGGATGTCACTGACCAGGCTGTCCACAAAGGCTACCAGAAACCAGTTGAAGGTGATGAGGGAGACATCAATCTGATACCGCTCAAAATGAGCCATGAGACGAGGAAGCTTCTCAGACAGGAAGTCTTTGAAGACTCTCTGATCCACCTAAGATTGTGAAAAAANNNNATTGTGAAAAAAAAGAAAACAATTAAGTCCTAGTCAAGAGTAGTCCTAGTGCTGAAGGAGAGCACCAATGCAACAGAACAGTGGCCCTTGCATGTCAGAGTCATTACTGGTGCTGCCTTCAAGTTAAACCACACCTTAGGAAGAGCAGAGAATCCTTTGTATCCCAACCCTTCAAAACTCTTAGCAGTGCACTTGTACAGCACACCCAGTGCAACGCGTGGATCTGAAACAGGGATAAGATACAAGCAGAGATACGTATGTTCTTCTCATTCAAAGAATCGTACCCCTTCCCAATCTCAAAGTCTAGATGGAAAGTGCTGCCACATCTTCCTGCACCAGTCTTCCTGGGCTTTTCTGTGTTAACATGAGTATCCAATGGAATGAGTATCCAATGTTAACATGAGTATCCAATGGAATGACAGGAATTAAAACCTGCCAAGGGCTGAATGACTGCACATGGGCCAACAGAATGAACACACAGAATATCTCTGACTTTACAAGCAGGATCTGACTTCACTTAGCTTCTCTTTGTGGTCTAAGGATGGAAAGTTGTCCACATCCTTTCCATCCAAAAGCAGAGTCTGTGCCTGCTTTTGGTTGCATGAACCAAAACACAGAAATGCACTTGGTCAAGATCCTTGAAGCAGGTTTATAAAGGTTTCATTACAGCAGAGCTATGTTTCTAGAGGGTAAGTGCTAAGGAGCAGGATCATGGTTAGATCTAACATGGTTAGGATCATAACTACCTAAAAGGGGGTTGTAAAACCATCTTCCTTCTGAAAGGACCACATACTATAATGACCCTAAGGTCACTACCAGGCTCACCAGCGTGGGCATTGAAGGGTGAGGGTATTACAGGCATACAATTGAAATTCCATTGAAATAATTGGGATTTATCTTGTCTCTGTGTCTGCCTGGGAGGACACAGTATATCTGATACAAGACATCTTTAAAACCTTGAAATCCAGTGACTGGAACCAGGTGTCTAAGTTACTCACAACACAACATTTGACATCAAATGGCCAGAGGGCTTTCTGACCTACAGGGAGCTCCGAACAAGAACACTACATTTGATCATGAACTGAGGTAAGTACAGTGAATATGAAAATTTCAGCATTTTCATCCATTTGCACATGGCACTCCAAAGACAAAAAACATCTGAAGGGCTGTAGAATGATGTTTTCTTCATACTTAGTTCTACATATGTGAGTTTGCTGCATCACCTTGACTAAGCTCTACTTCGAATAAGTAATTGTGCAACTAATGGGCACTTTCCTTCTGACTAATCTGACCTTCAAGAGATTACTCACAAGTAGTACCCAATTCCCTAGTGCTGGGGATCAATTCTGTTGCTCCCATGTGTGTAACGCTTTAGTACTCTCAAGTCTACAATAACCTCTGCAATGGAAGGGATAGGAAAGTGGTATCACTGTCCTGTGAGAAATCAAACATTTCGTGGCAATTGCTCACTTTTCAACCTTTACAAAAATCACTGTAGGAGAGTCCACGCAGATGTGAGAGTGCTCAGCTCACCTGTGATGTTATCAGTGTGTCACTGTAGTAGTCCGCAGGCATTAATTTCTCCACAATATGGACTAGACACCAGAAAGCACTTTCCTCATCTTCCAGGACAAGGAGGGCAACAGCAGCCAATCTGTGATGGATAAGACAGGGTGAAGGAATGCAATTCAGGCATGTCTTCAGCTCCATCAGCATCCAAAATACCAAATGTGGTAGGACATCTGGACAGAGAGACAAATAATCTGTTCTGCATGTTTTCTAAAGGAACCATAGGGCTGTGATTTTCTTTTCCATGTGCCTCTCAGAAAATACAGTACTGGTGTGACAAAGTCAGATTTCCCAACTAATGGAACTTTCTGTAAATCTGCTAACATTTGTAGTGTGCTAATTTTGGCTATTTCAATACAGGAAAGAGCTTACTCAGAGGTACTTCATATTTTGTGACATAATTCACTTTCCCACAGATTCTTTTACAGCACTTACCTCCTTCTGCTATGACTTACCCATTTCAGACAGACTGGAAAGATGATACCTAATATCAAGGGCTCTCTGGAATGGAAAATCTCTCTCTGAAGACCACACAAAGAACAACAGAAATAGCTTACACACTTTCCTTGTGTGAAAAGGTCCAACTAGAAAGTACTTTCTTGCAGGTAGAGCCTTGTGCCTTTTTTACTTAATAGCATAATTCTAAGATGGCTGGGTTTATCTTTCCTACAGCATTCTTTGGGAAGTGAAAGCAGCTTTTTGGCTCCATGAACTTGCTCTTTTCCAGAAAAAAACATCCCCAGTTACCTCAGCCTCTCCTTATTTGCTGCAAATCCTTAGTATCTTAACGCTTCACATTTTCTCCAACCCTTACCAGTAAACTGGGGAACCCTCAGGGTGTTCTGCTGAGCACATTACAATTTAAAAATTCAGCCCCATCCCCATGTTGTTACTCTAGAACTGCCTCACTCTACCTCCTACAGCTGTTCCTTTATTCTGCAACTATACAAATAAGTGCATCCTGCTGCTTGCTGGATCCCAGCAACAACACTAGATGAAAAAAAGACACCAAATACAGAATTCCACAGGAAAACATCTAGAGTCAAAACAGAAGTCTAGAGATGCAAGATCCTGGGGCTGTTTGAATCACAGCCTAGAGTATGTGTCTACACCTTTTCAATGCTAGCCAAGAAGCAGCAGCATACCTGACTCCTCACCTGTTCAGCCCCTGGCAGTATCCAATGGCAGGATTGTGCCAGGAGAATGCCAACAATACCCTCCGGAGCTTGGGAATGAGCTGGGAGGTGGGAGAGGAAAAATGCTTGTTGTTGGTCAGTGTGCGGGGCAGGTCAAGCTCAATCTGGCGGCAGGCAGGGTGCTCGGTGCTCTTGCTCTGCTGCAGCAGCTGCTGGTAGTGGCCAGGCAGGAGGCTGCAGTGCCGGCTGACAATCCACCTCCACACCCGCTGCCGATGCTCCACTGGAATGCCACTTCGGATCAGGATCTTCAGCTCTGTACAGGGGTTCAGCTCTCCAATATTGTTCCACCTGTCACAGAGTGGCTTCTCCACTATTTCCTGGCTCCGCAGTTTGTTGGACTTTATCTCCAGGGCTTGGATTTTGGCCAGGAGTTTCCAGTCCTCAATTTCATAGTCAGGTACAGTCATAAACCCATACTCATCATACTCACTGGAGAAAAACATGAGGCAGTGGTTAGTTCAAATGACAGTGCTAGTACCTGTGTCAAAGACACTGCTTGGGGTCATGCCAGCTGCCAGAGCATCTATGCCAGAGCATAGGTACTCCTCCTTCACTTCTCTGGCAGCTGCACATGACAGCCAGCCATGCCCACTGCCTCAGAGCCTTGAAGACAAATGGAAGCCTGCAGCAATGGCATATACACCTAGACTCAACTGTAACTTTGCTCTGTGCTGCAGCCCAGCCTCATCAGACCTCTCTCTCACCAACTCTCCTGCCACTAAGGGAGTATCTAGCTCATTCTGTGTTACCTTCTCCCTACCATGTCCTAGGGCAGAGACAGGTCTTTAGGAAGGCACTGCAAAAGCTTTGAACCACCAGACCAAAGCACAGAGATCCACAGTCCCTTCTGGTGTCTCCCTGTACACAATGCAAATCTCCTAGTGATTGAAATATGCAATCATATTAATAGTACAGCTCACTGAGGGTTTGTGCACCATTCATTCACAGGATGGCATACATGTAAGGTATCATATTCTTGACACAGAGACCAAGCCTGGCCTAGGGGTCTCGTCTACAAAGCTATGTGGAGAACCTGAAAGACTGACAAAACTTATAAAATGGGAACCGCTACAGAACAGGGGCACTGTCTGGGCAGGAAGGCATAAAGAAATGTAGGGACCACAGCAATGATGGTGGCAAGCCCCTCTGAAGGTTTCTAGTCCAGCTCGTCTTCACTGCAAGACTCTCTCCAGGATCAGCAGAGAGCAATGGTGGCTTTGTATGGCTGGGACTAGAAAACCCCTAAGGATAGCAGTGCCCCAATTCACATGTGGTCTCCTCTCCTACAGAAAGAGTTTGTCCTAATGTCCAGTATTTACCTCCCAGGCTGTTGTCATTTGCCATACTATCTGCCACTCCTAAGAAAAGTTTAGCTATACCATCTTTAACTTCCTCTCCTGTTATGGTTTAGGGGGTTTTCTGCTGCTCTGGTAGCGAGGGGGTTAACAGCTCCGTTCTTGCCTGAGCTCTCAGTGCTGCCATGGCCTTCAAGGTTACAGATAAAGGCGTCTCTGCAAATAACATACTTGGGAGAGAAGAAAAAAAAGTTCAGTAGTAAGATGTAGCGTGCCAGCTCAGAACCTGCGTCGGGAGGCTGAGAGATTTGAAGGCCCCCAGGCCCACGAGAGAAGGGGTAGAGATGTTCTTCCAGGCATCCCGCTGCTGCTTGTGAATTGGACTGACCATGGTGAAAACCTATGGACCAAAGAGAGAGAACCAGGACCGCAGAATCCGTCTAAGCATTAAGACTGAAGATGGAGAGGTAACGCTGGACAAACTGCTGATGGTTTTGAAGCCCAGAAACAGAAGCCTGGAGCTAGCTGAGAGCTCGGCAGAGATCCTTGGACAGACTTTTTGTGCATTGTGATAGGATCTGTGTACTTTTGGGTGGGCTTATTATGAAGCAGATAAAAACCAGTACTTAAAAGCTGCAATCCTGGCTGTGACTTCTGGACAACAGAGAATTTTTCAGAAGAACTGTCGTCCTCAGGTCGAGATCTCACTTGGGAGGGGTCATGAAAGACCTTTCCCTCTCTTGTGAGAGAGAGAGAACTTTATGGAAGGGCAGAGAGATGGTTCCTACCCTGGATCTGGTCAGAAATACCAACCTGCCTGGTTTACCCCTACCCTGTGTTCCCCCTTTTCTTCCTGGTGGAAAAGGGAATATTACATCTATTGTAAGAGAAGGAGGGGTGGGGGGAGAAAGGTTGCCTTCTAAATGATGCTTCCCTTGCAGTTCTGAGCTTGTTAGTTAGAAAATAAACCCTTTATGTTCTTTATTTATAGTTTTGCCTTGCTTCTTTTGCCTGTGACCAGTTTTATTTTGTTTTCCAGTTTTATTTTCCAGTTTGTTTTTCTTTAGTTTTCTCCTTCGGGAGACGTTGGGGTGGGTCTCTGGCATCCAGCCAGGGTCAAACCACGACACTCTCCCTAACATGATATGCTGCTATCAGGTACTCATAGTCTCCACACCACCAAACCAAACCAGCTCCCTCAACTTCCTCTTCTACATCATGTCTTATAGTCCCTGCCATATAAATGTTCCCATATCTCTCTTGCCTGCACATTCCCCTTCAGCTAGGCTCCTATAAGGGTGAGGATATGTCCATGGTCTTGACACTTTACCTTATAGGGTTCAAGTTAAAACCTTCTTCTGCTTCTTCCTTCACATCCCACTGGAGTGCCTCCTCAATGAGGTTCTTCACCAACTCAGCATGGGAGTTGGGCAGGTCAGGCATAGCCTCCTGTAGCTTCCGCAAGACTGTCAGGTATTTGCTCTCCATCTGGCAGTTTCTTGCTTGCAGGCAGGCACACTGATGGCGAAACAAGAAGCAAAGAGCTGATTCAGTGGTGGTTCTTCCTGCATTGCCACTGCTCTCTACAGGCCAGGTCTGCACATAAAGCAAAGCTGCTAACTGAGTGGGAGACATACTACATCATCACTTACTTTAGCTACTGCATTGCATCAGTAGATGCCCATGTCCCAGGCACCTCAACTTAGGACACAATCAAAGAGCCACCACTGCATCATAGTTTTCTGCAGTCTATTTCCCTGCACCTTATACAAGTTCTATATAGACCACATGGAGCTGCATCCTGACAAAACATACTGCTCCCGACACTGCGCTATAAGCCTACCATTTTCAGGATACACAGGAGCACCACCAACTAGGTGATCACATGCCTCTCAGCATCCCTAGTCCAGTGGCTGCATATAGAGGGGACAGAAAGGAGCATGAGATGCTTTTATACTACATACCACTTTAATCGGCATTTTGCCTCACGTTGAGCATGCTGGGCTGGTCTGATTACTTTGTTTCTGAAAGTTATGGCAGTTTTAGGTTCAGAGAGGGAAGTAAGTTAGGAGGTAAGCAGGGTTTCAAAGAACTAGAAAGCAAACAGATATAAGAATGGCAATAACACTTTAGAAGCAGCTTTTTGCCCTGTTCCAGAATCCACAACTACGGAGACATACCTGTGATGGTGCAACCCCCAATTCAGGCCACACTATGATCCCAGAAATGTTCATTAGGCTTCAGCCTTGATGAGCAGCCCCTGAGCTAAGCTCCTCTTGTGCTAATCAGAAACACTGCCTGCTCTCAGGAATTTCTGCTGTCTTAGGAGTTCCTGTTTTTTAACGAACAGCACTGGAAACTTACTTTTCTTGCAAACCCAACCGGAACAACCAACATGGAACAAAACTTTTGTTATCAAACTTCCAAAGAAAGCTGACAACCTGAACTGCAGACAGGATGGAAAATTACTATGACTAAAGCCCACTTTCTTGTAACACACAGAAGTTCTAAGTGAGATCCTCTGAGCTCTCCTGTGATCAGCAACCTCCCTCTGAGCAGGACACCTCTCAGAGCAGGACAGCTCCCAAGTCTGCTGTACTTGGAGCATTGGCTAATGACAACGAGAGATCCTGGGCTGACACCCCCACTCCTTGAGTCTCAACCCTTTGCCCATTGAGCAGATGCAAAGTCATCCAAAGTTAGTACTTCATTGAACTCAAGGGGAAATTTTCACAGGTGTATGCCTTGTACACACTCCTTTAGGTGTGTGTATGCAAGTGTGAATGCGCTACAGCAAATGTACTACGAATGCTGGTCTCCTAGATTCTTAAGTACCATCATAAGTAAGTTAGGCCTACAAGTGAGTTACTGTTGTGCTATGTTAAATTCAATATGAAGCTTTTCTTAAATCAGTTAAATTAAACTACTGGTTAGGTGCTGCTAAGCTTAAAGCTGTTAAACCTTTAGGTCTAAACTATTGGTCAAGTTGAGGACTCGGGGTCCACACTGAACTCATTTTTTGACTGATTTTAAATTGATTCATTCTAGGTTTTATTACTATTTCTCCTGTGTATGCTTTAATCACCCAGTAGGTTGTAGAGCAAACCTTGCCAACAAACTTTTGTCATGCTGTCACTTTAATATGAAGTCTGCTTTGGTCGATAGCTTTGCCAGTGATTCTTTAAGCAAACGAGAACACTCAGTCATGACAATACCCTAAAACTCATGAAAGTAAGACCTCAGCAAAACCTACAGAACAAATGCCAGCACATATTTCCAGCTTTGGAAGTGGTTCCAGACCTAAAGGTAGGATTAGACAAATCTGACAGTAACAATGTTCACACACTTGCACAGCCAGCAATAAACATAAAACTTAAAAAAAACGTAAGAACTCTGATATAAGGACAGGACCTGAAGACTGCTGCCACCTGGCAGTGCCATGTCTGGCAGAGAAACCATGACTCAGTCTGTCAGGTCACAGGAAACTTTTATAGTTGCCTGCATAATATTGGTTTTTTATTTGCATCCAAAAGCATGGCTTAAATTAATAAATCTCGGTTATGTTTCAGCACCCTTAGGCTCAGCTTTGCAGGTATTTTTCTTCTACTATTCAATAATGAAATTGTCTAATTTGGTAACAATACAAAGTCTACAAAACGTCACATTGAAAGAAGACACTGGGAAGCAAGTTTATTCCTGGTGGACCAAAATCCATGCAATGGCAACTTTGAAAATAAATTAGTAACACTTCACAATAAGAGAAAAACATCAATTTGCCTTACCTTCATCAGGAGAGCTTTTTCATTCTCAGCAGTGCTTGTCCAGAGTCGAGTAACCTGGTGGATCTCCGAATTGAGAAACTGGTTTTGGGTTTTGTATGCATCTATATCATCCTGCCATGAAGCAGAACAGTTAAACAAGGAGAGTTTTTGAAGGGCCTGAAATCCCTCCCAGTTCAGGGACATCAGATTATATTAAGGACAATAAATCTCAAAAATGTTTGTGTTCTGGGGAGCAGACAGGATTCCCCACTACAAATACTGCCTACAAAGGAAACCAAGGCACAACATTAAATAGGAGTGTCATGCATTAACAAGACACTTGAAAACACTAAATGCAGTGTGTACATGCTTAAAAACTACAGAAACATCCAGGTCATATAAAGCCAAAGAAGCACCTAAATAAGATGAAGAAGATATGTGTTTGGGGTTTTTTGGTTGGTTGATTTGGTTTGATTGTTTGGGTTTTTTTTTTTAATTAAATAAATCTCAGCCTCATGGCTGGCAACAAAAACAAACACTCTCACAATGCAGCAAGTGTCTCTTTTGACCATTCTCCACACTAACTGGTCATGTAATTCTGCACATAGAGACATACAACAGGATGGATCTGAAAGAACCATGGTGTATTGGGAAACTGTTCGCAAGAGGGGAACACAGAGGAACAAAGTTAGTGAAGGCAGCAAGTGAGACTGCAGCCCTGAAACAAAAGAAATCAAAGAAAGAGTAAGCACTGAATGATGATACAAAGTCAAATGGAACAGGTTCTGATGAAGCTGAAACTGACACAGATGGTCTTCAGCACCCTATTTGCATCAGATGAGGCCCTTCCAGCCTGTCTCATTAGGAGACAGATGGAGCAACTAGCAGAAGTATATTCTGTGCTTCCACAAGGAACACCCTCCCACTGAACCTGAGGGCACAGAAATCTGACCCCCCCCAAAAGACCTGTGCCGTCTCACACACCTTCAGGTGCTCAATCTCCTCCTGCTGCTTATACAATGTCTCTGCAGTGATAGTGTTGTCTTCTTGCAGGGGGTCAGAGAGCTCTCGGGCCATCTGCTCCGTTAAGGCCATGATGACTTCCTGTTTGGCATGGTTCTTCTCCATCAGCAGTTGCACATGTTCCTTGAGTTCTTGGATGTGGCTGTCTCTCAAAGTCAGCATCTGCTCCAGTTCCTTCTTTTCTTGTTCAAGAGCTTGCAGTTGACTGGTCAGATCTGCAATTTGTCTCACTTTGTGGCGCACCAGTTCCAGCCTGTCCTTATCTTCTGCTGCAGAGAGATACATGCTAGATACTCGCTTCTCCTGCTGTGCTGCCTCCAGAGCTTTGTGGAGAAGTTTAACCAGCTCCTGCAAATGGAATGCAAAGCCACATGCACCAATGCAGGCATCACAGTGCTGCCCAGCATAGACAGCACACACCCGACAGTGAAACATCCTCAAGATCTTGAAATTGACTGCTTTCAGAAGAAAAACTGAATGCAGAAATCTTCAAACCACAGTGATGCCACAGGAGTTCTGCTCACAGAGCTGGGCCTGAAAGGTTTCTGCAGCAGGTCACATCTGGCTTGACTTTATCTGGACAGTAGCAGAGAAGCTGCTGCTTGCACTGTCTGAATTCTGGCTTTCCTACAATCATTCTTAGCAGGACCAGCAGAGAATCTAGAAATCTGGTCAGCAGTGTGGTAAAATGGGAAGGAGGGAAATAATGCAATCTGCATCCACCTAATGCAGTAATACATTACTGCACTAAAATGCAGTACTCATTTTAATCTCCCCTCTGCCAGAGTCCTCCTTCACTCCGTCCTACCTAAAGGCATGGAATTTTTGCCATCTTAGATGCTTAAAACAGCAAATCAAGGATGCAACTGACTGCCTAACATTGGATCAGGCTCTTCTGCAGGAAGAGCTACCAGCATCATTAGTGGAAAACATGGCATTGCCCTATGCTTGTGAAGAACAGTATCATTCATGAGAGACAGCCCTTGTTGTATCATGCCCTGACTTCTACGGTGAAGTCACATCTTAATGTTGGCTCTTTTAACAGCATGACTACCTGGCAGTTCTTGCCAAGTGTCACAGTACCTATTCAGGACTGTACTTTATATATTCAGTGAGCAATAGAGATACACAAGCAAGACACCAGCAGAGCATACTTAGATTCATTTACCTCCCTCTTCCAGCCAGCTGCACTTCCTAGCAATGGCTGAAGATCCTCCCTTGTGCTGGGCACAATCAGGCACACAGAAAGTGGTAACACCAGGAACTTCAACTGACTTCATGCCTGCTGAGCACTTCACAGCTTAACACCAACATGTAAGGGTGCCCTTGCAACCAGCCCCAGGGCACTGCCCTCAGAAGCAGCAGTTGCTTCACCACACTTACCTTCTGTGATTTGACTTCCCCTGTGAGTGTCAGGATCTGTTGCTGAAGGACACTCACTTTATCCATTGGGTTCCTCTCCCTGGACAGCTCTTCATGTGAGCCTGGGAAGCCACTATTCATCCACCTGGCTTTCCTAATCCAGTTCAGCCTAGGCTCCATTCTTCCGTCCTCCAGGGTCCCCTCCTTAACTGAAGGGAAATAGGCTTCATTTACACAGAACTGATTTGCTACTATGGGCTCCCAAGTCCTGCTGTGGGGGAACTCACAACAGGTCTGCAAAGAAGGCTGACACACAGGACAAGAAAAATTCACCTGCCAGAATCCACACAATTGTAGTCAAACCCAGTAGTGATCAGACACAGGTATGTCGAGAACAACCAAAGCCATGCTGTTTCATGGTACCTGTTAACCCACTCTGCATTCTGCTTATCTATCTTGCCCACAGCAAATGCAAGTTACCACCATGCAAAGGTATGTATGCAATAGAGTGTTACACTTAGCCTCTGACTGTATGGTAATTACTCTTCTAGCTCAAAGAAATACATTTAGCACCATGTATTTGGGGGTCGTTTGCTTCTGTAGAAGATTCCAGAGGCAGAAGATACAGATAGATGCACCCTGAAGTTGTGCCGAAAGTGTAAAACTCATGGCAACAACACAAGAAGAAACAGTTTTCATATCCCTTGACAATTTGCTGCCCTCTCCTTCCCCTTCCTGATTAGCCTGAATCCCTGATAGAAGGCATCATATTCAGACTAGCTCACACAGGTCAGTAACAATCACCTGCACACCCTGCCTCCACTTCTGCCTCTTGTTCCTCATCCAGGTTCTCTGGACGCTCTTGAAATTCATCAAAGCTAAAGACACTCTCATTGTTTCTCCAGAGCTGCTTGGAGCCACAGATGTTGTAGACAGTGTTTCTGAAACAAAACAAGATCAAAATAGGCCAGTGAACAGGAAATAAATGTGCATGAGCACTGCAGTCAGTGCACAGCCAACTATTCAATGCCTCTGTTTCCTCTTAATTCCCACTCCACCTCCCACGTGCTAAGAAAATGATCTCTTCAAAGCACTGGTGAATCTGAGGGGAGCAAGCTTGTGTAAATCAGGAAGATGCCACACTGTACCAGCAGAGCAATCTAAAATCAGATGATATTACCCAATGTGCTTGAGCCCAATATGTAACAGACTAAACAGAGGGATCAAAGGTAACAGTAGACCACATCTCACATTCCCTTCTTCTCCTTCCCATCCTCCCTCTATCCCTCTCCGTAGCTCACTGCAGAAGTCCTAAAGGGCCAAGAAAAGCTCAGCTACCTACAGCACAGCCAAAACTGGGACAATGATCGCCATCTGAAGCAGCCACGTGTCCTGTGGTCTGAATCACAGTTAATAAATAACCTTGCTACAACAAAGTCAATAGTCCAAATATAGAAGAGAAATTCAGGAACAAATTTGCAGTCAGACCCAGAAACTGTGACTGCTGCTGCTATCGGATACTGCCAGAAGCACTGAGAGATTACTTTACAGCATCATCCAGAACAAAGAATGTACAAGTATTATCTGTAAAACCTACACAAAAAGGTATGCTTACAAGTCTCTTCCCTTATCAGTATCTATTTTTTGTCCATCAGCTAAAACAAAACAAGCCCCATTGTGAGACCTACAAAAGACTCAGTGTCCACTACTTTCCAAACTGTAAATCAAGTTACCATTTAAATATTGTTCTCCTTTTGCCTTGCCACTGGCTCCAGAGCAGAACAGACAGTACTGACCTCAGAGAACATACTGGCACATAAGATCAGCAGACCCTGTAGTCTGCAGTTAGTACTAATCTAATCACAGTATCACAGAATTAGCAAGGTTGGAAGCGACCTTGGAGATCNACAGGCCAGGATGCCATTGGCCTTCTTAGCCACCTGGGCACACTGCTGGCTCATATTAAGTTTTCTGCAAATCATTACTCCTAAACCCTCTCCATTTCACCACTCTCCAGCCACTCATCCCCCAATCAATAGTGATGTATGGGGTTGTTATGTCCAAAGTGAAGAACTCGGCACTTAGTCTTGTTAAATCTCATACTGTTGGAGTCTGCCCATTTCTCTAGTCTGTCAAGGTCCCTCTGAAGGGCCCTCCTACCCTCTGGCAGTTCAACATTTGTCCCCAGCTTGGTATCATCCGCAAACTTGCTGATGATGGACTCAATTCTCTTGCCCATATCGTCAATAAAGATGTTGAACAGTGCTGGTGCAACCTTCCTACTTTTCTCTACCTCTTGATGCACTTTGTTTTTCCACTGAGACTGCAGCAGCTCAGCAATCCAGACACACTACACTCATGAAGACCCAGCCTGACAGTGGTCAAGCCTAGACAAATGTTTATGGAACCAAGGAAGCGATACAATTTTAAGCTGAAAAGAGGCAATTTTTACTTAAGCTCAATAAAGCAATGCTGGGGAGGTGGGGATAAGATACATTCATATTATTTTTAATCAGAAATTGGCGAGTAGGAGAAAATGCATAGCCTGTAAAACAGTACATCTGACTTTGATATTCTCTGGTCCCATTGCCAATCTTTCTAATCTATGGGCATCAGATTGTAACCACAGCAGCAGTGGTAAAAAAAGAACACAACAGCCAACCATCTAACATATTTTTAGTTATATGTAAGTAAGCAATTAGGAAACACCTGCAGAAATACTGATGGAGTTGTCTTTGTGCAACTATAGCTGCCCAGGCTTCAAACTTTTAGCCCTCATAGGGCTATGGATTGCAACAGCAGCCAGAAGCATCACTGCAAGTAGTGGGAATACTCACATTCTTGAAATTCCACAAGGAGTAGCAAGACATGAAATCAGGCCATATTACAGGCTCAAGCACCCTTTCCTTAGAGTTCCTGCTTTAGAAAATGCACTACATGCAAGGTCTTTTGAAACCACTAAAAAGTGCCAAAGGACTTCTATCACTGCCTACTGAGTACAGCTCACCCTGACCACATGCCTCTCCAAGAGAGCTCTGCAGATGCATCACACTGGGCATGCAAAGCACTGCCTACACTGAAGAGAGTTTAATCAAGTCCCAGGTCTGTCACCAGGATCTTTGCTCAGAGCTGGATGATGTGAAATGCACCAGAACAGGGGGATGTGAAAGTTTACTTCTGCCTGGCACATCCTCCAAAAAACTGATGCACAGTTCTCCCACCTAGGCAAGAGTCACATTTCAAACAATACCTGACAGACAAGGACAGTGGCAGGCCAGCATGTCAACTGTACTGCAGATCTCTTCATGCACTTACTGTATCTCTGTCCAAGGGTGCTTAAGGGAGATATTCTGCAAAGCAGTAGATGTTTGGGGTGCAGGCAAAGATGCTGCCTTTAAACCCACTGTCTCTGTTGGTGTTTTCACCAGAGGCAGAAAGTCTTCATTGTCAACTGCATCTACATAAAAACAAAACACGACACAAAAGCAAATAAGCAAGACAGAATTCCATTGGACTTTGGCTCCTTCATGTAACCTTAGAGCCACAACGTTCTACTGCAGATATACATTCCATGCTCAAATGATCAGGTGGAACAAGGGCAGCAGAGCAGTCTTCCTTATTTTTCAGTCAAATTACAGAAGTTTCCATGTACAAACAGAATCTTCTATTCAAAGACAATCAAGTGATTTCAACTACATATATGAGAATTAATAACCCCAAAAAATCACTTTTTAACTGCCTAAAAAAGTAAGGAAGGGAGATTTTGCTGTTCACTTCTCACATCACAAATCACATTTGATCATTTTAATGTCGAGGTAGCACTCCCCAAATTACAGTTTGTTACCAAATTTTTGTCTGCTGCAGCAAAATCCCAAGGTACCCAGAACCTTTAAGAGCAGGCACTTACTACCGAGAGGATTATTTGTTTCAGACAAAATGCACAGTTAGCCATAACTGAACAGGTGGGATGCCCTGTCCTTCCCTGATCCACTCGTCTGTGTACTACATACTACTTTTAGAAATGGACATTTTCATCCCACTGATGAAATAAAACTTTTTCACTCTAAATTTCACAGATCTCACAAGAGGAAGGGGATATACCAAGTATGCACATGTCAAAAGTGAGGAAAACCACAAAGGAATTCATGATCATAAGATAAGATATTATGATGTTATCTCAAAGCATATGCGGAGGCAGCTTATTGATTTTAATGCATAAGATAGACGTTCCAAACATTGACCAAGCATTGATAGTTGGCACCTGCATTTTAAAATCTGGCCCAAACAACTGCACACTTACAGTTAAGCAACACCACTAAACCACCAGAAGGAGGAATAGGAAGGGGTGTGGTGCTTAAACCAAAAGAAAAAGAAAAAGTTGACATTTGACATATTCACCTACTTGTTCTGTCAGGTAGAGCATCATTCACAAGCTGGGAGCTGCCCACAGGAAATCTGCTCTTAGTGTTGCAAAATTCCCAACGTCTCATTTGTAGCTGCTGCAACCAGTACAACATCGCCTGTTTGCTGATTGCCTAATATAACACAGGAAAAGGAAGGGAATAATCTCATCAGCATGAGACATATCCTGAAATGATGACCACCACTTTGCTGCACAAATCAGCAGAAATAAAAGCCAACTGTATCAAGCCTATACTNCGGTGGGGCGGGGCGCGGGCGGCCGCGGAGACGGGCAGCCGAGCAAGGGGGCTGCGAGAAGGAGGATCCCAGCTGAGCCGCGGGGGAAAGCAAAAGGCATTTCAGCTGGCTGTCCGGAAGAAAATTACTCACCAGGGTGATGCGGCGCACGTGTAAAGGAGGCAGGGCTAGAGTGGGTCCGCTCGTGGAGTAGAGGGCACCCGCAAGCCCCGTCTACTGGGAGTTCTCCCCGAGCCTGCAAAACCACCGGGCGGGGTCTGCAAACCCGCTGTTCGCCGACCGCACCGTGCGGTGCAAGAGCCAGAGCGGTGCAGTGAGCTGGCGCAGCTCAGCTAAATTCCAATGGCTAAGAAGAGTGGTAATTTGGTGGCACGGGAGACTGGAGGCTGATAGGATGAA
Organism: Pitta sordida; assembly: GCA_013390025.1. Classification (NCBI taxonomy): domain Eukaryota; kingdom Metazoa; phylum Chordata; class Aves; order Passeriformes; family Pittidae; genus Pitta; species Pitta sordida. Next base: position 48,771 of record WEKX01017441.1, on the reverse strand, counting down.
GCTGGGCCAAAGGGTTTAGACTAATCCCTGAAAAAGCTTCTAGAAGAGATACTATAAGGAATACGGGTGTCGAAGGCCATCCTAACCATGCAGTATAGGTCTTGGGGTGTACAGGTGAATGAGATGCACAGCACAGCTGGGTTTGCATGTTCTCTGCTAATTGTCTTTGCTGCTGCCAGGCCCTGCTGGGCTTGGCAGGTGCTGGACTGGCCTGGGAAGGCACTTCTTACGCCCTTCTCCCCAGGATAAAGGAGTGTGAATGGCTTTGACTTTTTGTGCATACGTACTATGATAACAGAGGTATCACCATTAATAAGGATCACCCATTTCTACTGGTCTCAAAAAAGCCCTGAGTTTAGCCAATTTTACCAAGTGTTCTCACTGACTTTAGTCAAGTTTAGTACCAGAACAGAAAAAAGCAAACCTAGATGTCTCATGGGTCATCTTTCCACTGGCCTAAACTTCTAAACTGTAACACATGAAGCTGATTACATTGTGAGATATAATGGCTCTGTTAATACTTTTATATATAAATAAATGAAAAATTATAATTTAGAATAAGATTTTCTTTAAATGTGTAAGAAATGGGAAAGGNCCACCAAGCCGGTAACCATAGCCTCCAAGACACCCAACAGCAACAGGCAAGCACCTTCTGCCTCGGGTTTTCTTCGGTCCAGTCGTTGTCTGAAAGATATATTTAGCGGAAAGCTGCCCTGACACTGCCTCACCACGGAAAACAGACGAGAGTGAACCGTGCACAAACGCCCTGGAACTGCTGGTGCGAGCAGCACAAGGAAACCCCCGCAGCCCCTCCCGGCGCCGCAGAAGCGCCTCCCAGCCCAGCTGCGCTGGGGCTGCGCTGGCGGCTGGAGCCTGGCACGGGGCACCCTGACACCGCTTGTACCGGGCTGGGGCGGAGGAGGGCAATCAGCCCACTCGCTGCTCTGGAGATTTTGCGGGGGCAGGGACGGACGGTGCCGGGACCCGCAGCTCCTGCCGGGAATACCTGCGGNTCTTAGTGTTGCAAAATTCCCAACGTCTCATTTGTAGCTGCTGCAACCAGTACAACATCGCCTGTTTGCTGATTGCCTAATATAACACAGGAAAAGGAAGGGAATAATCTCATCAGCATGAGACATATCCTGAAATGATGACCACCACTTTGCTGCACAAATCAGCAGAAATAAAAGCCAACTGTATCAAGCCTATACTGAAATGGTATCCCCTGGTCCTAATACTGATTTGAGAGAATGAAGTGAATCTTTACACAGAATTTCAGTGGACCACTGACCTAATTTTAAATGTGTTTTGCTTTACCATGCTCCAAGGCTAAGCAGAAATGTCACAATTATTTCAAGCAGACATCACTCACACAGCATCTTAAGAGAAAAATCTAGGAAAGGTTTCAGCTGGAGAATCGTNTCTCAAAAAAGCCCTGAGTTTAGCCAATTTTACCAAGTGTTCTCACTGACTTTAGTCAAGTTTAGTACCAGAACAGAAAAAAGCAAACCTAGATGTCTCATGGGTCATCTTTCCACTGGCCTAAACTTCTAAACTGTAACACATGAAGCTGATTACATTGTGAGATATAATGGCTCTGTTAATACTTTTATATATAAATAAATGAAAAATTATAATTTAGAATAAGATTTTCTTTAAATGTGTAAGAAATGGGAAAGGGTTAAGCAGTTTTGCTTTTGCCTGTAGGTAACCAAGCTTGTGCAAGCAAAGGATTAATTGGTAAACAATAGTACAATATCTAAATATATCAAGACTTAGAACTAATTAGCAAAGTAAGTATAGTACACTATCGCAATACATATATCTAAACTCAAGGTCTGTGGTTGAGATGTTTCCTGAGACATAATACCCGGGGATTCACGCAGCTGTTTGGAGCCAATTCAGCTCAAGAGTTGAACTTCAGTTCAGCTGAAAAGTTTAGAATGAGAAAGACCTATGGCCTTCATCTTTGAAGACCCCTGGCGATCACCACCAGGACCAATGGCGCATGCCTGAAAAGGCGGGGATAAGGGTGGACCTTTGTAAATTAATTCTTAGAACTATGTAATTGTAATAACCCAAGCTAAAAAATGTAATGAATATGCATAAGTTTGACAACATAAATACCTCACTTGCTCTCAGGATGGTGCACTTCTGGTCTTGGCCACGTGCCCAGTGCTGTATTCTTTGCTCCATTGAATTAATCCCTGAATAAAATATTATAACATTATTAATATGAGCTTGTTTCTCACAGCATGTAATATCTACAGATTTCCCTAGACAAAACTCATTTATCCCAAATTTGTTTTGCCTCGGCATTTGGCCATTACATTAGATCACAGAATTACGCAGAATCACAGAATTTTTAGGATTGGCAGCAGTGTCTGGAGACGATCTAGTCCAATCCCTTTGCTAAGCCAGGGTCACCTAGAGCATGTTACACAGGAACACATCTAGGTGGGATTTTAGTGTCTGCATAGAGGGAGACTCCACAACTTTCCTGGGCAGCCTGTTCCAGTGTTCTGCCACCGTCAATGTAAAGAAGTCCTTTCTCATCTTGAAGTGCTTATTTTTAGTTTATGCCCTTTGCTCCTCATCCTATCACTGACCACCACTGAAAAGAGTCTGGCACCATCCTCTTGGAACCTGCGTTTGAGACACTGATATGTATATGTATGAGGTATGTATATGATGAGATCCCCTCTCAGTCTTCTCTGGGTTAAAATGGCTCAGCTCCCACAATCTCTCACAATAAGAGAGATGCTCCAGACCCCTAAACATCTCTGTGGCCTCTGCTGGACCCTCTCCAGTAGCTCCTTGTCTTTCTCGTACTGAGGATCAGTGCTAATGGAGTCTAGCTACACTGGGAAAAAAAGAAAGTGTGAAGGACATAACTACAATTGCATGACGTCCTTCTCCCCTTCAGCTGCACCTGGAGGGAGGTGACAGAGTGTGACAGAATCGGTGGTATCAGGGCAGCATTGGCCTATATGAAGGCTGGCCTGGAAGTGCCTTAGAAGTCTCAGCTGGAGTTCCTCAGCTGGTTAGTGCCAGAGTGGCTGCAAAAGAATCATTCTGCTCCCAGTGTCACGTTACACTCTAGCACTGGCACAGGCATTGGTGAGGCTGCACATTGAGTACTGAGTTCTGGGTCCCTCACTTTAAAAAGAATATTGAGGTGCTGGAACATGTTCAGCAAAGGGCTACAAGGCTCCTGAAGTGTCTAAAAACATGTCTAATGAGGAGGAACTGAGGGAGCTGGGCTTGTTTAGTCTCAAGGAGGCTTAGGGGGACCTCATTGCTCTCAACAACCACCCACGGCTGCAGTGAGAAGACAAAAGGATATGGCCTTAAACTGAGACGGGGAGATTCAGATTTGGTATTGGAATTCTTCCGTCAGGGTAGCCGGGCATTAGAATATGGTACCGAGGGAGGTGGTGGAGTCCCCATCTCGGAAGGTCTTCAAGAGGCGTCTGGATCTGGCACTGGGTGACATGGTTTGGAGTTTTAGGGGTTACAGTGGTAGTGCGCAGCTGACAGTTCGAGTGGAGGTCTTAACTATCTCTTCGAACCTTGACGATTCTATGATTCTGTGATTCTATGTGCAACCACACAGCGAGCTGAGCTGCAGGGGAGTAAAAGCTCTGGGTTTGTTGTCTGAGCCACAGCCCGCGTGGCTCCCGGCCCGGCACACCCGGCGCGGCACCTACGCAGGAAGGAAGGGCCGCGCTGCGCCTGCGCGCCTCTGCCCGCGCGGCCTGAGATGGCGGCGCCGTGAGCGACCGGCGTCCATCACGCCCTCCTTCCTTCCCTCACTGCCTCCCTGCGCCATGAGGAACCTGCAGCTCCTGCGGGCC
>WEKX01017441.1:8692-35248 GCA_013390025.1 Pitta sordida | reverse complement strand
TGGCCGGCAGGTGGCGCTGGGGAGCCCCGCGGCTGCAGTACTGCTCTCGGGCCACCAGGCTCGGGAGCTCTAGGGGGGAGCTCCCAAGCCAGGAGGACGAGAACATAGGTTCAAACACGTGCAAATGGCGGTGTCGCCCGGGCCAGGGAGAAAAGGCACTGCATGCCAAGAGAGAAAGAGAAAAAAGCCACGTGGGCACCAGGGGGGCAGGGGGAGGGAAGGGAAAAGGGGAAGAAAATCCAGGGTGCTCTTGTAGTTAGGGAGAGGAAATGAGAAACGAGAGGGGGAGAAGGAAACCAGTGGGGCACAGGGACTCATTGGGCCACGCAGGCAAAACCCCCAGGAGGGAGAGGGAAGGACGGTGAGAGAGAAAACCTGCTTGCAGTGCTGCTGGCGTCCTGAAGCTTTTGCTGCAATCTGCTTTTTTTTCCTGCACCAAGCCCCAGATGAGTAACGTCCGGCTCTCTGAAGCCCTAAAAGCCCACGGCCTGCCCCCCGCTCCACCCCCTTCCTTTCTGGGGGAGTGGTTTGCTACCCCCTCCCAGCTACACCAGAAAAAATTTAACTAACAAGCAGAGAGAGAGATGGAGAGAGAGAAGAGCTTTTTTTCATTTTCTATGAGCTGTCCATTTCAGCACCATGAGGAACCATAACAATGTATGAAAGAAATTTCCTTTTTATTCAGGTGCATCAAAATTTGCTCTTCTGCCCTCATAAAATTAGGAAAGTTTCTTCCCAGTGCTTTCCTAGACATTTTTTCTCATTGCTCTCTCAACCTGTAGGTGCTCGGAAGGTCCGGGTATGGAACAGAGAGCTTGTGTTGCAGTCAACNTGCTGCTGGCGTCCTGAAGCTTTTGCTGCAATCTGCTTTTTTTTCCTGCACCAAGCCCCAGATGAGTAACGTCCGGCTCTCTGAAGCCCTAAAAGCCCACGGCCTGCCCCCCGCTCCACCCCCTTCCTTTCTGGGGGAGTGGTTTGCTACCCCCTCCCAGCTACACCAGAAAAAATTTAACTAACAAGCAGAGAGAGAGATGGAGAGAGAGAAGAGCTTTTTTTCATTTTCTATGAGCTGTCCATTTCAGCACCATGAGGAACCATAACAATGTATGAAAGAAATTTCCTTTTTATTCAGGTGCATCAAAATTTGCTCTTCTGCCCTCATAAAATTAGGAAAGTTTCTTCCCAGTGCTTTCCTAGACATTTTTTCTCATTGCTCTCTCAACCTGTAGGTGCTCGGAAGGTCCGGGTATGGAACAGAGAGCTTGTGTTGCAGTCAACGAGTGAGCCTATCTCAGGTTTACAACAAGCACTGTCCTGGAAGTGAGTAATAAAGCAGTCTGCATGCTGCTCACAGTGTTGTTTTTTATTCCCTGGTCACAATCTTTGATCAACATCCATTTAATTTCTTCTATGTCTGTTGATTTTTCCAAAACTGGAAGAAAGCTGCCTTCTGATTCAGCATGAGGAAAAGCGGCCCTTTAACCCTTGAAAAGCCTAGTACTTGCATTACATGTGGGAAGAATGGCTAGATTCTCTGCATAGTGTTGGTGTCACAATATCACAGTGTCAATAAGGTTGGAAAAGACCTTGAAGATCATCAAGTCCAACCTATAATCCAACTAAAACCTAACAGCTATAACATTTATATGTCGAGTGGGTTGGGACTCAACTGTATAAATGGGAATATTTGACATTTATTTGCTCACCTGAGAATGTCATGAGCTGTGGAAAACATCTGTGCGGGACCTATGACTTCCTGTGCTGAGGAAGACACATCTTTTGCTGCCCTTTTCATGGTGAAAATGTGAAATGATTGTTGTTTAAAATGACAGGTAGTGATTCTTTGAGCAATGACTTTTCATTTGGCTCTCTTTTAAGGCCATCTGGAAACCTGATAGCATCGACACAAGAAAAATCAAACAGACATGATGTCATTTTTCTGGAGAAGAATGGACTTCTTCATGGCGAATTCACACTCCCATTCCAGAAAGGGCAGGTCAAAGTAGGTTCTGTGTCTGGGTTTCTTTGATGAGAGTAATGGAGAGGAGGACTAGCTCTTTTGCAGATTTTATGTGGAAGTTTTTAACTTAACACTTAATGCCTGTCCTAATGGAAGAAGTGACCTGAAAAGAGAACAGTGAAGAAGCCCATGGAGAAGATGCAATGCCCTCTACAAGGCCATAGTACATGTAGTACAGGGTGATTGTAGGCCTGGGGTGCTTTTTGGTGCTCTATATTTTCTGTCAGGCAAATGATTCAAAAATGCTGTTCAGCATGTCAGCCGTTTCAAGCGTGAGGTCAAATACATCCCAAATAAAAAACATGGAAATTTACTGATAGGATATTACTGTGGCTTCTGCCTTTGGATGCTGAGAGGTCTGTTGGCAGGTGCTTCCTCGGTGACGAGGAAAGGAAAGAGAGCACTCTGTCATGTTTGTTCCCTCTTCATCTGGATGTTTTCAGGATGCCTTGCTCCAGCTGTCAGGCTTTGCAGTACACGGGGGCTCTGTCTATTAACCCATGCACCTTATTTTGTTGAAGATAAGGAACAAGTCCTGGTCTTGTAAACAGGTTGGGAGCAACAATGTCGGTAAGAGCTGTGTTTGTTTCTGCAGGTTAACGAACTGCTTTGGAATGCAGATTCTACAATCTTGGCTATATGGCTTGAAGACCTGAATGTGGAAAATTCCTACCCAAACAGTTATGGTGAGAACACTGTGTGAGGCTTTGGCTCCTAAACTTGCCTGGAAATGTGATCAACAGTGGGTACTTAGCTGCAAGTTAAAAGACACTGTGGAGGCTTACCAGTAGCTTTGAGACCTTGTGCTGGTGTCATGGTTTAATCCCAGGCAGCAGCCAAGCCCCACATAGTCACTCGCCCACTTCTCCACTAACAGGATATGGGGGAGAATCAGAAGGATAAAATCTAGAAAACTCATGGATTGAGACAAAGAAAGGGAAAGTAAAAGCTGCACAAATCAAAAAAAGCAAAGGAAGGAATTAATCCACTGCTTCCTATGGGCAGTCAGGTGTTCAACCATTTTGGGGAGAGCAGGGCTCCATCACTTGTAATGGTTACTTAGGCAGACAAATACCACCACTTCCCATTCATTATCTTCCCCCCTGCTCCCCACTTTATATTCTGAGCGTGGTGTCATATGGTCTGGAATATCCCTTTGCTCAGTTTGAGTCACCTGTCCTGACTATGTCTCCTCCTAGCCTCCTATACACTCCCAACTTTCTCACCAGAGTGACAGTATGGAAAGCAGAAAGGACTTCAGCTCTGTGTAAGCCCTGCTCAACAATAACAGGAATATCTCTGTATTACCAACACTGTGTTTAGCATAGATCTAAAACAGGCCCATTGTGAAGAAATCAGCCATTGTGAAGAAAATTAACAGTAGCCAAGCCAAAACCAGCGCAGCTAGTCAGAAGAGACTGGTAGTTCAGCCTGAGCTCACAGCATCTTCTGGATTGCTGTAACTGGATGTGGTATGAATGGAATGGTAAAGGTTTGAGCCTTTCATAAAACAAGGATACCTTCTCACAGTAGCTCATTGAATTCTACGGTTGCCGATTCTGCACAAAGTCTGTTGTTTCTTGTTCTGGGTGTTTCGTGACACAGCTTGTGGACTGAAGGCCAGAACAATTATTTTCACTGCACTTAACCCAGTCCTAGAAGGGCAGTGGTATTGGAGAGATGGGGTTTGAGCTGGGTCTTAAGTAGCAGTCTGTAGTAACCCTTTGTTATTCTTACAGTTCAGCTGTGGACCATGGGGAACTATCACTGGTACCTGAAACAAAGTCTGCGTTTTGGTGGCTTGGAGGAAAATAATTTGGTGTCACTGCTGTGGGACCGAGAGAACCTGTATAGACTCCATATACTCTGTCAGGGCTGGCATTACATCTCCTATGACTGGCATTGGACCACAGACCATGGGATGGGAGAGGACAGTCAAGATTTGGCAAATGTGGCTGTCATAGATGGAGGTAAGCAGTGGGACAGCTTTGCAGCTCTAGAGTTAGAACAGGTGGTGTAGCCTTTTGTGTGCAGGCTGGATGGGATTATGGTTAATTTTCCAGTTTTTTTCTGTAAAGCTGTTAGAGAAGGGGTCTCTGTAATTGGTGGAAGCTTCGGACGTGGCTCTCTGAAATGCTAAGAGCTCTATTTTCCTGTACCATGATTTCTACTACCAGTAAAGAACCCAACAATAGTCTCACTAGCATTTGGAGTGGAGTGCAGCTTGGATTTTCTTCTCTTTTTTTTTTTTTCCCCCCCCACAGATAAAGTGCTTGTCACAGCCTTCCAGCATGCTGTGGTGCCTCCACCCATGTGTACCTATGAGCTCCAGCTCCAACACGCAGTTAATCAGGTTGCATTTCACACAGATCCCAAACACAGTGGGGACATGGCTGTCCTGGATGATCATAACAGGATCTCTGTGTACAGATATGGTGAGAGCATGTTGGCATAACCTTGTTAAAAGAAACTCTGTGTTCCTGAGAGCAGCACCCTGGCGGAATAGTAGGGTGATGGTCACTCAAACCTTTAGTAGTTAGGAACAAGACATATTTGGTTTAACTGGGTTCAGGATCTGCTCTCATTTCCTCTAGTTTAGCAGACAGAAGCATTTTGGTGGTTCATTGACTGTGTGAGAAGTCAGTGTTCTTCGCTTGACTATATACTTTGCTGGTAATGTGCCCTTGACTAGCTTCGGCTTGAATGCAGCGCATGGTATCTTGCATAATCTCTTCTGATAGCATGCTGCTGCTGGGCAGTGGAAGTGTCTGAGAAGCTATCTGGGGCACCCAGCACTTCCTAAAGCAGTCCTCCATGCAGTGTGCTGTGAGGAAATGCGGCATGGTAACTATCTGCCTCAGGGTGAGTGTTAAAGGGAATTATGTACAAGGGCTGTACAAGCAGGGATGGCTACTTTTTGACTTCTTTAATAGTTTAATGTAGCATCTACTTTTGATAAGGTTGAAGATGGTAGGGGCACTTCTAGTAGGATCTCTAAACTGTTTTATTCTACTTTGTGTTTGCTAGGACGGAGTACACGGAGTGATCCTACTGTCAGGTTTGGAGCTGTGGGTGGCAATGGATTTAAAGCATCTGTGGAAACACCATACATGGATAAAGTCTACAGGTAATACAGAACTAGTACAGCTGTAGTGAGGAGAAGAGAATTGTGACTGGCTGGATGCTTTAGAGGTCACACCTGCAACCAATTGTCTCAAGACTTTTAAGGTTGTCAGATAACATGATTTCATTTTGTTGACACTGTGGCTGCAACTAGAGCTAAAATCCCTTGACTGAGAGTTGTATCTAGTAGAAGGTGACTGTCGGTGACTGTCAGTGACAGCCCTGAGATGGCCCTTCCTTTGCCCAATGCTGCACTTGGTCTCTGGGAGCAGGAGCACAAAGGAATGGCTGCACAGTGCCCACAGCCATGATCACGGCACACTGAGAAACCAAGTTGCTTGCATGGTAGAGACAGTGACAAGGTTAAAAATCCCACCCTGCTCTCCCATTTGTTCCTAGAGGCTGTTGGCTTGGAAGCAGTCCTACCTAGGGAAAGCAAATAGTGTTCACTAGTTCTTGTCCTTTACCTCCAGTCCAGCCTGTGGCAGGATTCATGCTATGAGTGTCTCTTTTTCTGCACTGGAGTCCTCCCAGCCATTCTGTGTGTCTGAATAGCTGGGCTCTGCCTAAGAAGACCGTTGCCTCTCCAGAGAGGTGGCCTACTGAAGTTAAGTTCTATTTGCTTCTCAGTCTCTCTTGTTTTGTGACAGAGTTGATGTGTGCAGTGACAGCAATGAAGTGATGAATCCTCTGGGGCTCCGATTTCTCACCTGGCTGCCAGATGGCAGCTTCCTGGTGGTTGGTCAAAGTCCTCATGCTGCTCAGTCTGTCCTTCACCATCTGACTGCAGTGCCTCATGTGACTGGAGCTGAAGAACAGTGCCTGAATTTACGGTACTAGAGATCTCTCAGTTGTGACTGAAGTCAGAAAACAGGTCTGGACAGTGCCTAGAAGGAATTAAGTCTCTTACTAGACATGCCGCCTAGAGGTCTTGGGTTGGGGAATTTGGCTTTCTTCCTGCAGGAGACTCAAACAGCCCATTAAGCTGCCTACTGGTCAGCACTTGCATGTAGTCCTGATGCCTACACCCAGCCTAGACAAGTGTGCATGCTAACATACCTGTGTAAGTACCGGATTGCTCTGTTCCTTTGATGGGACATGACACTGAATTCCTCCATTCTAGCCATTGCCCATCAACCTGTCAAGGTCCAGAAGGGATGTAATGCCCCTTGTAAATGCTGTGCTCCTCTTCACCTGCTGGTCCTTGTGGGGCCAGTTGAATTAAAACCACATCACAAAAAGAAGCTACCTGGGACACAGACATACACCTCTCAAAGAGGTCCAGAGAGTTGCTTTCTAGAGCTCTCACACGGGAAAGGCTTACATAGGAACCGAACAAAAGAAGTGTGGGTTTGCAGAGTGCTGCAGGCAGGCAGACAGTGTCCAGCACAGTTAGGCAAATGCCTGTTGGCTGGAGTTCTGGTGCTCTGTGGTACCACTGTCAGCTGACTTAGGTGTGAAAAGTCTGCAGAAGATCCTTACATGAACAGAATATCTGTCCATGCTGGAAGTGTGCATCTTTCCATCTAGCCTCAAGAAAGGCAGGATCTAGGTGTTGAGTGTATCGCCTTTGACTGATGCTCTGTGTTTTCCTCTGTATTGCTTCAGGTTGTCTATGCCTGTAGATGGAGAAGTGATCAGCCTGTACTGCAGCCCAGTGACCAAAACTGTAGCTTTGCAGCTGGCTGATGGACACATCCTAAAATACCTGTGGGGTAAGCTGGGCCTTGTTAAAGTACCTGGTCTTAGATGTAGTTACCATAGATTTTTTTAGAAGATTTAGTGAGATGAGTTGACTTGCAGGAAGCGACTCTTGCTGGGTGGTTGATGCTGCCTTTCATGTTTCATCTGTTCCGAGAAATGGGCTGAAATTAGTGATTTGTGTTAGAAAGCAATTAACATCAACTGGTGTGTGTGTACATGTGCATATATGTTTATATCTGTGTATTTCCATACATGCACACACAAGGTTCAGTGCTGACTGATTGCCACATTCTTGGTATTTCTCATTCCACGGGGGAATAAAGGTGCTAAAAAGGAGACCACAGAAGTTCCTGCTTTCTTGTCCTCTGAGTCCTGAAATTCTATGTTAGCATTGCTCTCCTCTGTCAGAGAGTGTAGCTTATTCCCAGCTCTTGTTTTCTTGAGATATGTGTCGTGTGGTTTTAATGTCTGAATTTTTGATTGTCTGGAAAACAGTTCAATTTTCTTTGTTCCTTAGAGGCTTCTACTCCAGTCCTTGAGCCCTGGTGGACAAGCAGTGGCTCTGCTGTTAAGTTCCCCTACCCTTGTGTGCAGACTTCTATCATGAGGATCAATGGTGAAGTAAGTGAGAGTGTGAGCAAATTATATTCCCTTCTCAGTTGCTCTCTGTGTCAAAAGTGCACCATGAACCTCTGTCTGGGGTCATTGAAAGTGGGTATCATTGGATGCTTCTTCATGAGGCCCTATGCAGAACTGAGACCATATCTTTCCTTGCCTTCTAAAGCACCTCTGCTGGATTGCACTTAACACACAATCATCCCAATTTAGATTACAATGAATCATGTCATTAAAGAGCCAGACATGTCAGATTGAAAATTTCCAACAATCACTGCCATGCTTTTGAAAGGAGTATTTTGCTCTGTTTTATATGAACTCTATTAGCAAATACGGCTGCACTGAGTTACTGCAGATCTCCTGCTTCTAGTGTTTCCTGTTGATGATGGTTTCTTGATACAGTCAACCTTCTTGCACTTCGCACCCCCCATATTGCAGCTTCACATTTTAGTGACATGATTTTTCAGCAGTTAAGGAGGCCCATTTCGCAACTGCACATGCATGACCTGACATGCATGAATACTCAAACTAGGCAGACAGGAATAAGCAGATTCCCCCTCCTCCGTGGCTCAGCTCGGGATGGCCAGCCTGCACCATGGCTTGGCTCTGGGCAGCCAGCCTGCACCACGCCATGGCTCAGCTCAGGGCGGCCGACCCATGCCAAACTGCAGGTCAGCTCAGCTCGGCTCGGCTCGGGGCAGCCGCCCGCGCCGTGGCGGCACGGCAGAGCTGAGCCAGGCACACACCACTCCCGCAGCAGCTCAGCTCTGAGCGAGGAGGCTGCATGCAAGTTATGAAAGATTTGCACACTCTCAGGTTAGATATGGTGTCCTTGACTTTCTCGGCGTAGGCTTGGTGTCCAAGATCAGACACCACATCTACCCCGAGTATGGAGAGACCAGGTAGACCCACCCAGAGAGACACCAGGACAGTGGCACAGACAACTCCCTGCACCAACGTCCCTGGCGAAGTGAAAAAGGGTTTTTTCCTGACGTGGGGTGGCCGTGGGCACTGGGACGTACACGTACCGACATGTACACTGACACACAGCAGGGCAGTGCCAAAACAGCGCCGGGGGGCCATGTGAGGGTGTGGGGCAAATTTGCATATTAATGAGCTGCCAATCAATGCGGATGGAGGGCTTCGCGGAGGAGGGTCGAGAGCCGCGGTACCGTGGTATAGGAGACCCAACTGTAATTACAACAGCTTTGAGAATGAATAGCTGTTTTGCTGACAGTTTATGGGGTTTTTCTTCAGTGTGCATCCTGGTGACTGAAGCATGAAGTTGCTTTGCTCTGCTCTGTTCTGCTGCTTTTCCTCTGTATTTGGGACCAAGAGCTTCTGAATAGAAAAACCTAAATTTCTGTTGCGGTTTCTGCTTCTGTTTTATGACTGTGCAGTTACAGGGTAGGCCAAGATGGTTTTCCAGCCGATAGTGTTTAAAGATGTTTACATTTAGCCCTCATGGAATAAAGATTGCATGACTTCCTGTCCAGTTTCTCTAAGTAATTCATGAGGTACTCATTACCTAACCGTAAAGTACTTCAATCTGGTGCTTGTCAGTGGTGTAAAGTACTGGAGGTTATAATGCCGACAGCTCATAGTATCATCCTCTTTATTTACAGGAGATGATCCTGGGCCTCACAGATCGATGCCGGTTTTTTATTAATGATGTTGAGGTACCAGAGCTTTTTCTTCATTGCCTCTCGTGTTTCGTCTGCTGAGGGCGGCTTTACTGTTCTGATCTATGCAGTGATAAACTTCCCTTTTTCTATAGGTTGCTTCCAACATCACCTCATTCACAACATACAGTGAGTTTTTGCTGGTGACAACAAACTCCCACACCTGTCAATGCTTCTGCTTGAAGAATTTGTCAGTGAAAGGTAAATGTCAGCACTGTCTGCCTGCTGCTGTTAGTTCATCCCCGTTGTCTTGGAAGCACAGGGTGTCCCCATTTTTCACATCCACAGAATCACAGAATTACTAAGGTCGGAGAAGACCATAGAGATCATCAAGTCCAACCTATCACCTGTTACCTAGCCTAACCTGTTACCTAACCTGTTGCCATCCTGCTGCCAACACACCATCCTACCTATAACACATTACCCTAATACCTAGGTCATGCCGCCAAGTACATCATCCAGCCTTTTCTTAAACACCTCTAGGGATGGTGACTCCACCACCTCCTTGGGCAGCCCATTCCAGTGAGAGATCACCCTCTCTGTGAAAAAGTTCTTTCTAATGTCCAGTCTAAATCTTCCCTGATGCAGTTCAAGACTGTGTCTTCTAGTTCTATCACTTGTAGCCAGAGAGAAGACCTTCACACAAGGAGCAGTATTTGTCCTGTAGTTATTGACCCTTCACTGTTTTCAGCAGCTTGGCCCTCCATATCCAGAAACAGAAGAGTGTCTGCTAGTTGAGGGGCTGTGGTAGAGAAGGGATCACTGTGCAAAGAGTTTCTTGTGGTATCTGGCTATGAGAAATATGATGACCTTGGTAAGGACCAGATGACTACTTACTAGTGCTTTACATCTTCCAGTGCTGCACTCATCTGCTCTGTTGAGCTTTGTGATCCTGTTGTATACAGGACATACCGCTGTGTTGTGTACAGGTGCAGCAGTGATTAGTACTGAGAGGTTCTCATCCTGTCAGGAGTTGTTGAAGATCACTGGTGTAATGTTGACTCAGTTGGTCCAGTGCAAACTTGCAGTGCTACACAGGAGGGCCTTACTGGGACACTGTGCTGCAGTGTGCCATGTGTGCTGATAAATGCATTGTCTTCAGCCCTTCAGGCTGGCCTGAGCAGTGCTGCTGCACCCAACAGTGAGACCCTGCGCAGGGTGGAGCGAGGTTCACGAATCGTCACCGTTGTTCCCCAGGACACGAAGGTTGTGCTGCAGGTCAGTGTTCTGCCCATGTCTGCAGAGGCCTGCTGTCAGGTCTGTAGGAGGCCATCTGCATGGGCCCCTGGCCAACCTGCAAACTGTGTGCAGTGCCACAAAGCTGTAGTGCTGCAGCACAGAACTCCATGATTCTCTGGGTGGATGCAGAGGGATTTTAGGCATGCCTGGGGGAGTTTGGTTCAGCACAACCAGCCGGCTATATACAGAACTGGGAAGGAATTCCTAATGGCTGAGATAGTATAATGCTACATATGGTGGTCTCTCAGCATAAATCTCAGACTCACTTCCCAGTACTTGCCTGCAGCTCTTCATTAGTTTTGGCACTAAATTTGTCTGAGGTGCTGAGCTCATGCTTCAGAACCAGCAGAGATTCCCAGAATGGAGACAGATGCCATTTGATAGGCACAACTGGAGGTGTGGAGCTCAACATTCTCCGCAGAGCAAGGCTAACCTGAATAACTTTGTCAGATCGCTGTGGTTGAGTGGAGTCCAGCCTCCTGAGGAACGTTTCTGAACTGAAAAGAATTCTCAGATATTTTCCCACAGTAATTGCATGTCTTTGAAGTGAACAAACAGGGCCATGCACGTAGCAGATGGGCCTACAAAATTGGCCAGTTCTCACTTTGCCTACACTGTAGGCAGAGTAACTACAAATCATGTGGATCTTGTGTTACAGATGCCAAGAGGAAATCTGGAGACTGTTCATCACAGAGCTCTGGTTCTTGTGCAGATTCGGAAGTGGCTGGACAGGTAAATGGCACTGATGTATTCTGGTCTTCCCTACCCAAGTCTGATCTGTTCAAGACTGACCTGGAAGAGAGACAAAGGCTAAACTCAGGAGAATTAACCTTTTTATAGAGAATGAAACTGTTTCTGGGGCTATCAGCTAGAAATCTCTTTCAGCAGCAGTGTCAGGTCCTTCTCACTTTACCACTGAGAGGCTTATTACATGAGCTGAGATTGGGTGGGTGGGACTCCACTCTTCTATTGTGTCTTGCCCACTGTGTTAACTGCCCAACTTGACTTATTCCTTCAGGCTTATGTTTAGGGAAGCTTTTCAGTGTATGAGGAAGCTGCGAATCAACCTCAATCTTCTCTATGACCACAATCCCAAGGCAAGTATGCATATTTTTATTGTGGTGTTTGCCATACTAACCTACCCTGGAATCCCTTACCATTGAACGCTGGGCTTAAAAGAGTAGATAGTTCTGTAATTTCTGCTTTCAGCAGAGATGGCTGCTCTGCACTGTGGCATCATGCAGACAGATTGGATTTTGCATTTCCTTCACCCTGTACTTTCAGAGGAGTTCCCAGAATTTGTTCTTGTACTTACGGTGCCACAAATATTCAGAGTAACAATGGTAATATGTACTCCTGTTCATTTCAGGTATTTCTGGAAAACACAGAAACCTTTATCAGGCAAATAGATTCTGTGAACTATATCAACTTGTTTTTCACAGAACTAAAGTGAGTATAATTCTGCAAATGGAAGCATGGGTGTAGTCAGTGATGGTACATTGTTTTGTCACAATGTTGGCAGCTCTTCAAGGTGGGTGCAAAGAGTCAGAAATCTGGCATGTTGAGTTGTAAAGGCTTGAGTAAACTTAATAGTTTCAGGGATAGTGTGTCTTAATTGGGAATTCTAGCTTGCAGGCAGAAAGAGCTTTCTGGTAGTGTGCTGGATTGTGTGTCAGTACTGCATGACTTAGCTATTTTGTTAAGTAGTTATTTTCTGCATGCATTTGTGTTTGTTAATGTTGTTGTCTTTTTTTTCTGGGCTGTGTGATGGGCGGTATTGCTATTCATGTAATCTGTTTTTATTTAGAGAAGAAGATTTCACAAAGAGTATGTACCCATCCCTGAATGGTAGCAGTGATACTCAACCACACCAGCATCCTGATCAGAAAAAAGTTAACCTCATATGTGATGTGATGAGAGTTGCCATGGAACACATTGACCCTCAAAAGTGAGCAATTTCTTATTGTAGGTGAAGGGACCCATTAGAGAGATACCTAGTGAGTTATTGGAAGAAAGCAAAGCTGTCTTTGGCAGTTACTTTGCATCAGGTTCTTTGAGGCGAGCTTGTGCTCCACAAAACTCATGTATACTGTACTTTCCTTCTACTGAGGATGCTGTCCTGGAAACCAGAACATCTAATAATTCCACAGGTAGCAAACCAGCTTTTTACTACCAGAATTGAAATAATAGGTGCAGGATGCTTATAAAGATTAAGGAAATACTCTCAGTTTAGGATCAGTCTGTGTGGTATAGGTTTGGAGAGATGTGAGCAAGATTCGCATCTTGGTGAGTTGCTGACTGTTGGAAGCAGCTGGTCTTTTGCAAAGATCTCAGCTGTTTGAGTTTGAGTGTGAACTGTTTTGTAAATCATCGGCTGCATATTTCTGAATTACTGCCTTTTCAGTAACCGTCCTTGTTGGATGGGGAAAATGGGATAAGAACAGTGGTTAGTGAAATGGTCTTAAACCACTGGCAGCTAACATAATAAACAGTGGATAGAGGAGCAACAGGTGGTGAGTTGATGCTGAGCCCTAAGAATTTAGACACTTTTCAGTGAACTTTTTCAGAAAACAAAGCATCTCCGTAGCGGCAAAGCTATTTTGAAATAGTAATTATGAAATGCATGAAAGTATAAATAATGACCTAGAAAGCTTTTGTTTTATAAAAAAGGCTGTATTCATACTCAGTTTCCTTCTGAAAACCATGTCCAGTTATCTGAACTTCTTCATTATGCTGGCTGACAGGGTATGGAAGCTCATTGTACTCAAAACACACCTTCAGCTTGGTGATGTGTTTGAGGAGACATGCTGAAAAGTTTTTCTGGTATATTCTGTTCTTTTCACATGTTTCCTGCCTGCCTGCCTTTAGAAGGATCAAAGTGCCTGAGCAGTTTCTTCCTTTTCTTTTTTTTTAAATGAAACATAAACTAGAAGTTGCACAAACTGTGTTAAAAAAAGTATACATAAGTAGTGTTTGCCTTCTCACTTTTTCATTCACTATTTCATTTCTTCAGATACTGCCTATCAATACTGACAGCACATGTAAAGAAGAGTCCTCCAGAGCTGGAAATTGCTCTTCAGAAGGTTCATGATCTTCGAGGTTTTGTATCAGAAACTCAAAACTTTGGAAAATTGGTGGTTTGCAGCAGCTTTCTGTTAAGGAAACTTCTCTGACTGACCATCCAGGAGCCACTCCAGCAGTCACTCTCACACCACCTGAGCTGGCACTGAAATCCCTTCACAGCTACACATGCACAGTCAGACCAGGTTTCCTTACCAGCACAACCCCAGGTTTCCCATAGCAGAGTCACAGACATCCAGATCTTTAAAATACAGTCATACCTCGCGTATTTGTGGAGCTTCCGGGTTCACATGTTTGCAGTTTCATGTATTTGCGGTTTTTGCCCGGGTTAACATATTCGCAGTTTTGCCTCCCGCTCTGCTCCCCCCGCCACAAATAGTATTTCCAGATTGGGCAATTCACAGGACCCCCAGGAGACCCGTAACCCACGAATTTTGAGGTATGACTGTAATTTAATCTGGATGCAATAACTAAATTTAAAAATAGCATGTCAAGCTGGTGCCTCTAGAGGGGACTCTGAACAAAGGAAGCCCTGGCCCTGTGCGGGCTTTTACAGCTTCACAGTCTGTCCCTGCAAAACTGGTGGTCCTTGGCTCTTGCTATGTCCCACTGTCTGGTCCCATAGCTGGGCCACAAGTCCCCAGACCCAGAGGGTCAGCAGTTCAGTGCCTCTTGTCTCAAGACTTCTGCCCCACAAGAGCTCAACCTGTAGCTGCACACTAAGCTACCTGAATGTATTCATCAACACTTCGGTTTGTTATAATGGGTCACTCAGAAAATCTTTTTAAGGTGACTGTTTATGGAGTCAGACAGAAGACAAATGTACTAAAACTAGCTGTGTGTTTAGGTGTGTTTAGCACAGTAGCTAAACTGTTGTACATGGCCTCAGCTCATCCTTTTATCTAGATTTGTCAGCAGATGGCCCAGAGTTGGACTTGTTTTCGATTTCCAGTCAGAACTCTAGTTATGCAAGCATGGGATAGGAAGTTCCTATTCTGAGTCCTGGTGTCTCGAACTGGCAAACTTAGTCTATGCTGATGCTTCTGGCTTGTCACAGTTGCACACTTCAAAAATTACTATTGATTTGTTGGGATGGTTCTTGAAGTTGCCCAGGAAAGGCAAAGTAACCACTTGTGCAGGATAGGACAAGCTGTTAGTTTGGTGGTTCCTATCTGGTATCATGGTTGTGCTTGAATATGCATCCTTCCCTCACAGCAGGGTTCTACAGCTGCTGGTGTAACATATCATATAATTATCGTTATTGTTTATCTTGTTCCAGAAAGCGTTACTCCACATGTCAAAGCCGTGAGTGCAGAAGAAGCACTGAAGTACCTGCTTTTCCTTGTGGATGTCAATGAATTATATGATTATTCCTTGGGGACATATGACTTTGATTTAGTCGTCATGGTGGCAGAAAAGTCTCAAAAGGTCTGCTTATAGTTCCAGTCAAGGAACTGGTTTTTTGCTTTCTCAAATGTTCTTTGGAGTCTGCAGATCAACCTGCATGTTCTGTTAGTAATAGCTCTCCACCTCGGCAGGATTCCAATTGGTCAGAAATATGTCTGTGCTTGGGATGATGCTTGGAAGGTGTCATGTCTCTGCATCTCTTAATACTTCCCAAGCACAGCTTCGGAAACTTGCTTGTGCTTGAGGTGAAATGGTGCTCTTCTACAGCAGTATGGCAAGGTAGCTCTGAGGAGGGGAGGAACTTGTGTCTGAAGTGTTGTGACTGCATGCCTTCCATTCCCAGTCCTGTACTCTTTCGATTCCTCCTTATATAGTAGTGGCCATGACACCTGTGTGTACCTTCATGCAAGTTTAATGTAAAATCTCTGAATGGAAATGCCCATCAGGATCTTCAGAGTTTCCTGATGTTACAGTGAAGCCTGCTGTCTATCAGTTAGAACACCCTATGTTAATGTGTTTTATGACCTCTGGCATAGGGGAAATGGATCAGTCTACAGCTGCAAATTTACACATGATGATAACTACTAGGAAAAAATATTTGATGTCACATACAGCCTTGAAATTTAAATGTCACCATCCTTTAGATACTGCTGAAGTCCATGTGGAAGACTGGTAGTTTAAGTTAGTCATTCCTGGCACAAGTACATATACAGAGTTGATGTTTGAGATACAGTAGTTTATGTTTGAAAAGGAAAAAAAACTTTTTAGGGTACTATCATATATTTTCAAATGTGGCAATGTCTGTTGATGAAGATGGGAGCAAATAAGGATTTTAGCATATTAGCTTAACTGCAGTTTTTACTATTCTTTGCAGGACCCAAAGGAATACTTGCCCTTCTTAAATACGCTCCAGAAAATGGAAACCAATTATCAGCGATACACGATAGACAAACACTTGAAGAGATACACAAAAGCTCTTGGACACCTCAGCAAATGTGGTAGGTGTCCTAAAGAGAATTTGTGCAGTGTAACATTTTCATTTTGGAGAACCTTTTCGGGGAAAATAGCTGATGAAAGAGAAGGATTGCACAAGGTCATCTTCCCTCCTGGTAATGCATGGTTAACTTCTGCTGCCTGCTTTTAGTAATGTAGCTTGGTGCAGGGAGTGATCGTGCAGCATAAGTCTTGCTTTGTTCTGTTTAAGTGATTTGTGCACAGTTAACATCTCTGGCAAAAATGGAGCAAACCTCAAGGAAGGGAACACCTTGATTTTACAGTAGTAGAATAGGTGCTTTTGTAGCTCTGCCACCCAAGCACCTCTAGTTGCTTCTTGCTGCAATGAACCCTCACTGTCTGGGAGCTTGTGAGGGCCATGTGCTTTTATTTTTACAAAATATTAATTATTTCTGCAGGTCCTGAACACTTCTCTGAGTTTCTGAACTTGGTGAAGGATCAGAATCTGTATTGTGAGGCCTTGAAGCTGTACCCCTGCAGCACTCAAGAGTACAAGGTGTGTACGCGTGTGACACTGCAGGCTTTTCATTCTTTTATGCATGTGTTTGCATGTCTTCAGTACCTGCATGAGGGCAGGAATGAAACAGCAGCTGCTTGTGTTCAAGGTCTGCAGGTCATTGCTACTCCAGTGTTGTCTGAGACCCTCCTCTGGCATAACAGCTGGAGTAGCTCTTAAGACTAACCCTGTGGGGCCGGGTCGTTGAAGGATTGGCTGTTATTTCTTTGATTCCATGACCTGGAGAATTCCTGGAAGTCCTGTTTCTTCTGCTGCATTGTCTTGTGATGTGTTGAAGAACACTGATTATCACAGAAGGACTTCTTCCTGTCTTGACCACTCTGTGACTTGCAGATTGTGTGGAGATACTTTGTTATCCTTAAACTATTGTGAAAAGTGCTATGGAGCTTGGGACACCTGTAGTTCTGCTCTTTCCTAGTATGTAGTGTCCCTTGTTGGTTTCAGTATGAGTGAAGAACTTTGGTTTGCCCAAAGATGAGATAAAATGTAAATGCATTTAATTTTATTTAGACCTTTACAAAGGGAGTGAGGAGGAAGGGATAAATGAGTAAGGGAGGAAATAGAGAAACCTAGTCTATTTGCAACACAGTGAAAGCAGAAAGGACTCTTTACTCATGAATGGTTAATTTGGAGTCTTCTGTTATTCCATTCTTACCCTGCCAGTCAAATCCACCTTCCCCTTCTTTGAGGTAGTGAGCTTTGAATCACCTGTGCCTAGAGTTGCAGGGCTTGTGTGTGTCCTTGTGCCAGAGTTTGCCTCCTGAAGTGGGTTAGTTCAGAGAGATGTTGTAACAAAAACTGCTCTCCTGAGTGAGGAAGAGGGTCTGATTTCCTGCAGTATCTAGTTGACCAAGCNCTAATAAGGTCTGGAGGGGCGGTCCTAGGAGTGTGGCTCACACTGTAGCACCTCATTAAAGCGAAGGAAACGCCCTTTGGTGCTTCCCGGCCACGAAATCTGGGGTCCAGGACATTCTGCACACGTGCGTGGTCTCAACTCACTGAAAATCCAACCACAATTAATTGAATGCGCAGATATGCGAGCCGCAAATATGCGGGGGAATCACTGTATATATATTTGTTATATTAAATTTTTTTCTCCTTTCTCCCAGTAAGATTCTCATTTCTCTCTATATATATTATTCAAGTATTTCTAAATTTAATTCATACTTCATCTTAATTGACCCCAGGGCACCTTTGGTTTGGGGACTCGGGTACCTCTCCATGACACTTGCTTCAGGTCTGTGGAGTGTCTTCATATGCTCATCAACCCTTTGGCTTGATACAGAGTTTGAAATGGAGTAGAAACATTGTGCCTGGAAACTTCCTGAAGGAGGGGATAATAGGTTTTTGTTGATAAACCTTTAATATATACTGATGGAGGACTGATACTGGCTCTACAGCTAATTTTTAATTTTTCTTTTGTCTGTTTCTTACAGGATATCAGTGATGCGTATGGGGAGTATTTGATTCAGAAGCAGCTGTATGAACAGGCTGCACTGATATTTGCTCGTGCTGGCCTCTTTGCAAAAGCACTTGATGCTTTTCAGAGCTGTGGCAGCTGGCAGCAAGCCCTGTGCATGGCATCACGGCTTGGTTACACAAAGGATAAGCTGTCCAGCCTGGCACGGATCATGACAGGTAGGCCTCCGTGTGCAGAGCAGAAGTTGCTGCTGTTATTTATGATTAATTTTGGGGTTTTTTTAAATTCAATGAAAACGTCAGTATTTAGCTGAGTTGTTCTTAAATGAGAACAAAGATCTGTATTTCCCAAGGGTTTGTGTGATTGCACATCGCCTTTGTTTCCTACAGGAACCAAAATATGTTGGAGCTGCATTGGTAGGCACCCAGGAGTTGCCAAGTTAGCTGTGACTTCAGCTACCCCTCGCTGACTCCTTCTTGTATTGTTTGTTTGCAAGGAGTTGCTAAACTGCTCTTCCAAATTCCTTCTTCTCAGGGAATGGACACGTTCTGAAGTGTCTCTGGGGCCTCTAGACATCATTGTTGCAAGTACTGAGCCTAGTCACAGAATTTAAAAGCTATTGAATAATTCAGAGCTGCATCTTAATGTTTTCTCTTTAAAGCCTGATAGCAGTTGGGGTCACCTGGCACATCAAGCTGTGCTGTCCCAATGGCAGCAGAAGAAGGTAGTGGGTCTCAGAATTCATGCTTACTCATGTGTATCAGACTGCATGTGTGAGATGTGTTGTGGACCTGGCATATATTTCAGTGACAGAAACGGAGCATTGCCTTATTCAGAAGTGGAGTTTTTGAACAGCCCGCTTAACAAAGTGGGAATATGCCTTCTGGAAGAGTAGTTGCCCAGATTTGGATACTCTGGTATTTGCTTTTTTGAAGCCTTCGTATCTTGCCTTTTTTCTGATGTCCCTTTTAAATTACTGTATTTTAGTGATTTGAGTACATGTGTGAGCAGATAGAAAGTGCCTCAGTGAGTGGGATTTTCCTCTACGTTGTAGTTCTGTGGCACAAAATTCAGCTGTTTGTGAAAAGCTGAAACTCCGCCTTTTCTTGTAGGAAAACTAGTTGAACAGAGAAGGCATGCAGAGGCAGCCATACTCCTGGAACAGTACACTCAGGTAACATAGCATCTTCTTGTCTGTGCCGCAGTAATACCCTCTGTGAAAACATACCATCTGTGTTTTCTCTCTTCTCCTGCACCATGTGTGACTCTGTGCATGCTGACAGCAAAACAGTCTGTGCCATGGGCTCCCTTGGGAAGGGCAGAGTGGGTCCAGGTGTTGCAGTTGGCAAGGTGGGGTTAAACGCTGTGTCCCTGAGTTTTTCCACTCATGAGGCTGCCTATGCCTTGATATAGATAGGTTTTGTCTCGGAGAGCATGAGGACTGGAGTAAGGAACACAAGAGTTCCAGAGGGATTACCCCTTAGCATGAGAGATGTTACACAGTTTTGGTTGGTTTGTTTGTGGTTTTTGTTTGCTTGTTTGTTTTTTTTGTGTCAACACTTCAAAGTACCTGGCATAGTAGTGTTTCCCTGTCTTGAGTGTAACACTGCTGCATAGAGATATACATCTGAATAGCTGTCACCTGAATGTGTGTTACTAGCATCAGTAGCAGTCCATGGTTCTTTCTTTCTAGGACTATGAAGAGGCTGTTCTCCTGCTTCTGGAAGGAGCACTTTGGGAAGATGCTTTGAGACTGGTGAGACATTTCATTGCACAAGAACAAGAGTGGAAATACTTCTTTAGAGTGCAAAAACAAAGGGATGTGATCTGCATTTGATCCTTATATAATACCTTCTTTCTTTTCCCTAATCCAGATTCACAAGTATGGTAGACTGGATATCTTGGAGACCAACTTTAAACCTGCTATTCTGGAAGGTGAAACTGTAGAAGAATCTTAGATTGCTCTGTGCTATAGAGACAGTGGGTCTGTGGGAAGTCACACTGGAAGCTGTATGGAAGGACGCTTTGTTTCCAGCTAACTCATGCTGTTCAGTTAGCTGGATTGGGCTCTACTCAATGCATCTTGAAGCCCTGCAGTGTCATGGGCTCTTTTTACCTTAGTCAGGCTCCTTTTCTAGACCTCACAGTCACAAACTGCAAAGGTGTCTGTGTCTGCGTGTCCATGAAAAGCAGGGCAGTCCATGTGGTAGAGCACATGTGGCAGCAAGGACTAGCTGTCCTATAAGCCTTGGTAAGTAGTTTTTTGGAAAAAAGGTTATTAGATAACTGTATTATCCCATCTAAGAAGGATGTTAAACTCGTTACTCTTCATTGTTCTTGGTTTTCATGCTATAGGCAGTGGGCTTTAGGAGTTGAGGGATTTTTTTTTCCTTTTATTTAAACCTAATTAGTGGATAGAGACTTAGCCACAGTACTTTCTGCTCTTTCTGTATCAGGAAAAAGACATTTGTTCTAGAAGACAGTTGTCTGGCGGATAAATTCAGTCCACTTCGAAGTGTATCTTGTTTGGTGGGTTCCTGTATTATAAGCTTCGAATTTCCTTCTGCTGGAGTCTTTCTGTTTGCTTTGCACCTGACTTCGGAATTTCCTGAGGACTGTGCTTGTGTAAAAAATGCCTGTTTCTGTTGCACAAATGTTCATGCTCCAATTTTCTTAACAAGCAGCTCAGAAAAATCAGCTGATCTTCCTAGAATCTCAGAAAACAGCATTTCTTCGCTATAAGATTCGCCTGCAAGTGGTCCGAGAGCTGAAAGAGAAGTCCTCTGAGAGCCTGCAGGGTTGGTATTGAAATGGATATGACTTTATCCTGCATAAGTAATTGGTCACCTTTGTGGTTTCCTTTTGTTCTGCTGGAGCTGCGCTCTCCCACAGCTCCAGTGATATCTACAACAGTAGAATAGGATTCTTCTTACCCCCTGCTTCTACCATACTTGGAGTGTGGTTGTTTTACCTTGCTTATTATGTGTTTTCAGGACTATCTTGTGTCACAGCTTTCATGGGATCAAAATGCACCTGGAAGCTATTCAAAATGACACAGCAATGTCTTCACAGTGCCATCTTGGCTGAGTGGACAGTGCTCACCATGTCCTTTGTGCTGAGTATCTGTAGCCATATTCACCTGCCAGTTCACACAGGCTCAGGGAATTTTTCTGAAAGCAGAATGCTTTGTCATGGTCCACATCTGCTGCACTGAGATTGTCATCGCTCTGATTCTCCTGTTGAATATTAACATCCCCACTGGAGCAGAGGAGCAGTGTTTTTCTCAGTATTGCTGTTTCTTCTTGTGTGCTGGCTGAGGGGGGCGTTGATTGCTGTAATGTTCACCATCAGGTGGAATGAATCTGCCCAGCAAACTAAATGGAAGAAAGAAGCAGAAGCTTGAAAGAACTCCAGGGGGAGGTAGTCAGAGACTTGCTGAGTGGCTTGGATCCTCATAAGTCCATGGGACCAGATGGGATCCATCCGAGGGTGATGAAAAAACTAGCAGATGAACTCGCTGAGCCACTCTCCATAATTTACCAGCAGTCCTGGCTTACTGGTGATGTACCACAAGACTGGAAACTGGCTAATGTGACACACATCCACAAGAAGGGCAGGAAAGATGATCCGAGTAATTACAGACCTGTCAGCCTGACCTCAGTCCCGGGCAAAGTCATGGAACAGATAGTCCTGTGTGCTATTACACAGCCACTGCAAAATGACCACGTCATTAGAACTAGTAGCATAGATTTAGGAGAGGCAGGTCTTGCCTGACCAACCTAATCACTTTTTATGATCTGGTGACTCACCTGGTTGACGAAANCTAGGGAAGTTATCCTTCCCCTGTACTCGGCACTGGTCAGACCACATCTTGAGTACTGTGTCCAGTTCTGGGCTCCCCAGTTTAAGAAGGATGTTGAGCTGCTTGAGAGGGTCCAGAGAAGGGTGACAAGGATGGTGAAAGGACTGGAGGACAAACCCCATGGGGAGCGGCTACAGGAGCTGGGGTTGTTCAGCCTGGAGAAGAGGAGGCTCAGAGGCGACCTAATTGCTGTTTACAGCTACCTGAGGGGAGGTTGCAGTCAGGTGGGTGTGACTCTCTTCTCTCAGGCTGACAACACCAGAACAAGAGGACATGGCCTTAAGCTAAGTCAGGGGAGGTTTAGACTGGATGTTAGGAAGAGGTTTTTCACAGAGAGAGTGATCTCTCATTGGAATGGTCTGCCCAGGGAGGTGGTGGAGTCGCCGTCCCTGGAGATGTTTAAGAGAAGACTTGATTATGAGCTCAGTGACATGCTCTAGATGGTGGGAGGCTTGGATGGATGGAGCGTGGTGCCCATGGTCCCACACTTGTGGGCCTGATCCCTGGGTGGGCGTTCACTTGGGAGTTGGACTAGATAATCCTGAGGGTCCCTTCCAACTCAGAATAACCTGTGAACTCATCTTTTTTCCATACTGTGACAATTGTTACCATGTTTTGCAGATGATGGAATGCCAAACTGCCCAGAATTAGAGCTTTTCTCTGAAACCAGCAGTGTTGTGACAGCCAGTGACATGAACAGTAGATACTCACACAGCAATTCAAGGATATCAGCGTAGGTATCTGTCTCCAAATTAGGTAGTGACTGTTCTTGCATCAGCATTTGGGAGATCAGCTTGCTCATGCGTAGCATGCTCCTCCTTGCGGCTGTGTGTGCCTTGAAGCTGCTTTAATTAAGGCATTACATAGTTATTTTAATTTCTATTGTAAGGGAAAGACCATAAAATGCTTGTGCAACAGGAACTGAGTGCCCAGCAGAGGAGCTGTGAACAGACTCTGGGCAGGGTCTAGCTCTATGGGTGCCGGGCATGTTGCAGAAGAGCTGTCTGTAGAAAGCTTGACATGCAATGCAGGCAGTGCCCCTCAAACATGAACAGCTTGTGCACATAACTTGTGTTCTTTGTCCCTGGGTTTGCACTTAGTGTGTGGGAGTTGCTGCTAAATCTCATGCCCATGTCTTCCCACAGTGGGCGTCTGCGTTGGTTTTGAATGCTCTGAAGAATAAGCTGCAGTGTGGGGTGGTGTGTGTTACAGGCTAGTGTAGTCTATAGAATCACTTCAGAATTCCCAGCTGAAATGTGGAAAAGTACAGTTGTGGGAAAATTGTGGGCTTTTTAGGGCACTTGGTTTTTTGTGGATCAGATGTAAAAGGAAAGAGAATGCAGATTTAGTATTCAGCATACCTGTGTCAGAATGTGTTGTTCACTTGGTAACATCATGCAGCTTCATCTGGCCTGTGAATTAAGTTGCTTTCCTGTGATAATGGGAAAGAGCTGAGCAGGCTCTGGAGATAGCAAAAATTAAAATGCACACACAAGCACAGACCCTGGCACCAGTTTTAAGTGGAGTTCAGGTTTGCCTGATAGTGACTGCTGCTTTGTGCTTAGAGCAGCTCCTGTCTTTGTGCTTACTGCCATGCTTTAACCTTTCTGGAATTCAGAGAAGTCTTTTTAGTAGTAGGCCAACAGCCTGACTCAAGTCTGGTGTTGCAGACCACAAAGGATATTGGTTGAGTAGCACCAAAAAACATTGTCACAGTGCCTAAGTTTACATGCAGACCCATGTCACTGGAGAGAGTAAGGACTTAGGTAACAAGTTTCATGCATGCTGTTGATGTTCCTTCAGACTTACCCTGTTGCCAGCTAATCCTGTTGTACATATTGTAATAAGCATACTCCTTTCCAGGCGATCCTCAAAGAACCGGCGCAAGGCTGAGCGTAAGAGATACAGCTTGAAGGAGGGGAGTCCTTTCGAAGATACTGCCCTTCTGGAAGTCCTGGGAGAAAATGTCCGTGCTGTTGAGACTGTGAAGGGTAGGACACGTGGTTATGGTCTTAGTCCATTCTGCAGCTTGTGAAGACAACTGAGGCAGTGTGGCCTCTCTTGTTCTTACTATGTGTGCTGGAAAGAAAAATTGCCTGCTCTGTATCACCATTTGTGTTGGACTGTGATTTAGTTCATCTGCCTCTGTGGTTGGCATAACATGTAATAGTGTGAGCTCTCTGCATTTGAAGGTGGGGAGCAGAGAAGCAAGGCTGTGTCAATGCCACTACAGGTTTGTCTTGCTTTTGTTCTTGGGCATTGTGGGGGCTGGATAGGGACAGAACCAGTCTGAGTTGCTGCTGTCCTTCCTGTGCGCTGGTAGCAAAGAAATGCAGCTGTTTATTTAGCATACCTGTGTTAATTGCTGTTGTTTGTGCTTCTGTTCCCTCCTGCAGGAGATCTACACATCCTTCTGAAGCAGCTTGTGCTGTTTGGTTATGATGAACAAGCTGGGGCACTGCAACGAGTCCTGGAAGAGGTTTTGCAGTTGATGGAGACCTCAGTCCCAGAAATCTGGACTCCAGACCTGCAACAGCGTTCTGTCAGCCTGGTCTGTTGTTATCCACAATACCTATCACACCTGCTATATAACACCAAGTGTTTAGCAGTATTTTGTGTTCTCCAGCAAAGAGCCTTCCCTGGCTTTCAAAATGTTTGTAGACATTCTGTGCAGTACCTGCCAATCAGTACATTCTAGAAGTGTACAGTAGGTATAGCCTGCGTGCTAGTGTCCCTTGTGCTGAATGCCACATTGGACATCCCAAGGGTTGTGTTACTTGTCCTAGTGGTGACTTCTTTTTCTAAGCTCTATCTCAAGCCATTTGTAAAACATGGGAACACTGTTTCTCTTTTAGGCCTAATGGTAGAAGTGTTACTTAGTAGAGGAGTTGTGAAGTGGAAAGCCACCAGACCAGTCAATTTAGTGAGAACATCATAAGGAGTATATTGCAAAACAAGGTTTCTAAGTCTCAAAGCAGAATAAGGAAATAACTAGGAACTGTAGTTAGTTCCCTTCCAGAGCAACCACTAATTATTTCAAATTATTTCTAATAAGTGATTTCTAAGTGTTTGTGGTGAACACAAGGTCTTCCCCAGTATCTTCTCCCTAGCTGCTGATTAGCAGGACTTGTAAGGACAGATTAAAACTCTTCTATGTGATGGGGAACTGAGATTTTCAACCTAAAATATTGATGGTCCTCAAGTCATGACATTTACAAGACTGTGAAGAAGTAGGTGCTGGCATAAGGGTTACGTGGGTTATGTGTCCTGCAAAGCTGTGCAAGAGCACTTTTCTCTTTCTGCCTTTGTGTTAACTTTTCTAAGACATTACTGGGCTGGATCACATATTCATGTTCATTTTTTACTGTGAGGTCTCCTGCAGACAGCTGCTTCTGCTTTTGGACACTAACAGCAGAGTTTCTTTTGAGGGTATCCCTGCTCTTAGCTCTGCTTTGTTCAGGTTGGAACATGGCTATTGTTTCTTGTTACAGGTCCTGGGGCCCAATTCAACTGCAAACAGCATTATGGCTGCCTATCAGCAGAAGAGGATGATGCCTCCTGTTGTACAAGGTTAGTTCTGGCTCTGAGTTAGGCATGGATGTGAAATGTCAGTAAGGTAGCTTTGAGGGTCTCTAGGCATTGATACCTGCCAACAGTTGTACCAGTTATTCAGCTGTAGGGGTTTTTGCTTTTTCTTACGGTATTCCATTGTGCCTGGTGGCAAGTGAGCAGCCTTCTTAACAAGGTTTATTTTGCTCTGAATTCCTGTGCTAAAACTGACCCAGTTGTGCTCCTGGCTTCCTGTGTCTGAAAAGGAATTGAAAATCTGATTTGTTAAGGAGCCTGTTAAGTAATTCCTCTTGTACTTACCTGCTGAATTTTTCTATCTGGATTTGGCAGTCAAGCCAGGCTCTTGGCCAGGCTACAGTCTGTCATGTCACTTTGCCATCTTGAAGTCCTTGCAGCTAATGCAAGGAGGCTGAGAGATCTAGCAAGGGCTGGTCCCAACTCCTGTCTTTCCTCTTCTCCTCTAGTTCTACAGTCTCTTCCCCTACTAATCCTAGAATTGCCTAGGGAAATCCTCTAATGAACCTCTGCATGTGACCTGCCTATTGCCTCTTGCCAGGGCCGGCTTCAGGAAAAGCCTTGTGCCTCTTATTCACAGTGATCAGAGCCAGTGGGCTGTTGTATGTGATTGCCCATTGATAGGTGAATGAATGCAGTTCTGCTGAGTGCCTCTGATTGTTGCCTCCTTGTTCTGAACAGTAACACTTAGTGATTGAGAGAGAACTTGATGTGCCCCAGAGATTTTCTTGTGTATTTTCTGTGCAGGCTGGTGATCAGTCACTAACAGGAAATGACAGATGTCAAGACATTGCTCAGCGTCCTTTGATGCAAATAAAAGCGTAAATAAGTAGTTGACAGCTCTTGAGGAAACTCTATTGCTGTTACCCCCTATTCTGAAACTTGTTCCATTTGCCTTGCAGATCCAGAAATATTCACTCCACCAAAATTTAGTAAAAACCTACAGTGGAAACTGCATCTTCTGGAGTAATTAAAAGCCAAGGAATCCTTGTGGGCGCTGAACTGTACCTTTTCATATAATTGCATTGTATCTTTACAGAAACTGTTCTTGTCCTGGCATTTCTGATATGCTGTTCTTACGGCTGTCCAAGTCAGGGGTCCCTACATCTGATACTGTGACCTCTGTTGTGTCACTCTCTTGGGGACAGCCACTCACATCCCACTGCAGAGGTGGTTTGTGAAGCTGGGGAGGAAGAGGGTGTGCCATCACTTCCTCTTGTGGATGATACCTGCCATGATGACTATCACAGAATCACAGAATCAGTAAGGTTGGAAAAGACCATAGAG
>WEKX01017438.1:3635-25708 GCA_013390025.1 Pitta sordida | reverse complement strand
ATATACACACCACCCTAGGACAATGCTTCAGCCCTGGACTGAACTGGAAGCTTTCTTTTGCTCAGCACTTTTGAAATGAAAACTTCCAGCATATTTGAACCAAACTTATTGTAATGTTTTATTGTGTGAAAATATTTTATATTCTAGATTTTTCCTATGCAAAGAGCAAATACTGATATACACATCCTCTGGTCTGGAAATTTGAAATTTAATTGATGTTAGGTTGTAATGCAATACTTATTGGCATGTAGTCTAAGTTATAGTGGTTCTTCAATGGGAGTAAAATGCCTGCTGCAAAATCTCTGCATTCATACTTCTCACTGTTGTACAGAGAAAAGAAAGGAAGTACTTTTGAATGCTAGCGAGACAGTCTTCCTCTGGAAAAGCCATTGCTGGCTCTAGTTTCAAATACTGATTGGGCTAAATCCAGCATTTCTTTAAGCCCCTACATGGAAGGGCAAAAGTCAAGTTTTTAGTATCAATGAATATTGTCTTCAATAAGCAGGACTTCCCTCAGACCTCTCCTTTGGAGCAACCCTGAGAGGACAAACTCATTTTGGAAATGTGAAAACTGAGACAGCATCTGAATTAAGAACTCACTCCTTGAGTATCATATTCTACATCACATCATATTGATCATATTGGCTTCAATCACTACCAAACTGTGCACTTGCCTTGTTAGAAGACAATAGGAAGTGCATTTCAGTATGTTTTGTGTCACCATGTAGTGCAATAGACATGAACTCAGTCCAGATCACTAAACGTTGAATCTAGTAGAGTTACCACAATGACTGCTGAGCATTAATACAATCACAGGCACTAGAGCAATTGAGATTGTGACAAGCATTTTCTTGCTTTTATAGACTGGAATGATTATATTTAAACTCTCAAGAAAATTACCCTTGTTTAAATTCTTCTCCGTAATACCACTATATGTTTCAGTAACTTGATTTGAAATCCATAGAACCAAGAAGGAATGTTCTGATCTATACATGTGGAAAACAAACTGTATGAATAAAATTATGATTTTCCTGCAAATTTAGCTGATTCCAATGCATTGGTAAATGCCAGGTACTCCAGTTTCAAATGATACAATGAGCATAAGGCCATTGCTTTCATCCAAGATATGATAATTTATATCATTTTAGTAATTTGATCCCATATATTCTATAATCAGAGAAAATGAATACAGATTTCTGGAATTATTTTCTTTCGCATCTCCTCAGTTTCTCTTTTTCTGAGAAATTAACTCATAAACTAGTCTGAATTGAATTGTGATTACTGAGTGTTACTTCTACATCTGTTTCTCTGAGATTTCTTTAAGGAAACATTCTGCTGCTTTTTTCCAGTGGAAGTCTACTAGATGCATCATTATCTGCAAACTTCCCTCTATCTTGATGAACATGAACAATTCATTTTAATACGTGGGCCATAAGCCTCCATATTCTTCACTGGGAGAAATCAGCAACCAGGTACATTGTTCACCAGCAAAGTTATTGGAACTGACTTAGAGAGAACTGCCCAAAACAAACAGAAGGAATAATCCTGCCTAGGTAAATATAAACTTCAAATAAAATAAGTATTATTTATTACAGATAAATACTTTCTTTTTTCCTTCTGTGAATATAAAAATGGTGTAGCCAGAAGTCGAATCTAGGCTGCAGGCTGAAGAAATTTTTATGATCTGGCCACTGTTAAAAAGACTGCAACCAAAAAAGATTGAACACCATAAATCTCTACAAAGTACTTTTTTCATGAGCTATATATTCAGTCATTTAGTATTTGGAAGTTTCAGAATAGAGTTGATGTTTTCATATTTAGCTTAAAATATGCCAGAAGGCAGAGCTGGATTCATTTCACACAGGAAAAATATTCCATAGATTCAGAGAGTATCCATAGATCCAGAGAGTTTCCCATCAGGCAGGATTAGTCAAATATTCAACCTGCATGGACAAGCTTCATTTCAATTATTTAAATAATACTTATCACTATTATAAGTTTAAATTTATGATTCCAGTTTCAATCTTAAGACTGCAGTGGAAATAAGATATACGGTCGGGTCTCCTATATCGCAGACTCATGGTCTTAATCGAGCTCTGTGAAGCCCTACTTCCACGTTGAATGGCAGCTCATTAATATGCAACTTTGCCCTGCACCCTCAGACGGCTCCTCGGCGCTGTTTTGGCACTGTGTTGCTGTGTATCGGTTGCTGTGGGATGGGGAAGCAGCAGAGCCTGGGTGGGGGGGGGTGGCGATGGCGAAGTGGAGCTACCACGGCCAAGCCGCCGCAGTTACTGCTGGAACGCCATGGGTGGCCAAGCCGCCGCCCGAGCCGCCACCTGAGCCACCACCTGAGCCGCCACCACCGCCAGTGGCCAAGCTGCTGCTGCGGTGGCTGGTCACGCACGCGTAGTTGCGAAATGGAACCTCCCTCATCACTAAAAAATCATGCCGCTAAGATCTGAAGCTGCAATATGGGGGACACGAAGTGCAAGAGGGCCAACTGTATAATTGAATTTGAAAATATGAGGTGCTGAAGATGCACTTACCTTTTTCATGGTTGTATTTTAGATATTTAAGTACTCAAAATAATTTTGTGTAGTTTTTTGTTCTGTGTTTGTTACCATGGTATTGTATCCTAGTATAAAAACTGGACTGTATTGCAATTATAGTTTCACATGGAGTGGTCAATAATAGCTTATCAAATCATTACCTCTAAGCCAACAAGATTTGTAAACTTATGTGGTTGAAATATACAGCAAAAAAAAAGGTTTCATGGCACTTGTTTAATAGATGACCTGTTCAGCAGAACTACTTCTTTGGGTGTCCTAGTTTAGGGGTTTTTTTGCTGCTCTGGCAGCGAGAGGGTTAACAGCTCAGCTCTCAGCTCAGTTGCTGCCATGGCATTCAAGGTTGTAGGGACAGAGACGTCTCTGTGAATAAACATATTTGGGAGAGATGAAAAAAATCTTAGTAACAAGATGTAGGGTGCCGCTTCAGAACCTGCGTCGAAAGGCTGAGAGCCCAAAGGCCCCCCTAGACCCACGAGAGAAGGGGTAGGAATGTTCTTCCAGGCATCCCGNAGTTAGTAAATAAATCCTTTATATTCTTTACTTGTAGTTTGCCTTTCTTTTTTGCCTGTGACCAGTTTTATTTTCCAGTTTTATTTTCCAGTTTTTCCTCCAGGAGAGGTTGTGGGTGAATCTCTGGCATCCAGCCAGCATCAAACCACAGCATTGGGGCAATAGTCTGGCCTATATGCACTTCAGAGCTGCACCATAATTACATTAGTTACTATAATACAGCATTGGGCAAAACAAGTTAAAAACAAAATCTCATCAAAAAATAACATATTTAACTGGAAGGCATCTTTTGTAATAGAAGTTACTTTTGTTTTCTTTGGCTAAATATTCTTTTGTGATAGTTGTGTAGAGAAATAGCCTAATGCAGTAAACCCTATGAATTGTGGAAGATGCACAAATGTTATGACTTGACAATAACTAATTCCTCAGGAAAGTAAACAGCTAAATATTTTTGAAGATGCTCAGTGTCTAGGTTGACTTTCTTGTGCACCCACAGACAATCCTTTGTGTGATGACCAAGAGGAAAGATGGTCTAATGCGTCCTTACAAATGCCAAATTTGGGCACATTTGAGCAAACTGAAATTCTCTGCTGTGCTCTTTCTGATAGCAGAAATACCATGAAATACCAAGTGTAATGCGTGTCTTCATAAGATGCATAAAAACTGGGATGTGAAACGTGAATAAATGATTGGGAGAAAGCACTGGGTACATATTAATAAAGGGGAGAAACAAGAATTTTGTTTTAACAAGTGATCAAGAATGTATTTAATACAAGAAAATGTATTTTATCAAATGTATGTGATTCTAAATATAGGTTGTTGGCTTAAGGTTGACAGCAATGGGAAAAATTTCCTTGTTTTGTAAAATTTGTCTAATATTTGTAAAAATATTTGTCTAATATCAGAGATGAGATGTATTAGACACAGCTGTAAAGTAAAGAAATTAAATTCTTAGGACAATACAGACTTATTTCCTTACTCTTGTATCAGCAAATGCTACAATTCATATTTTAAATTTCTTCTTTTACTTCTCCTTGATTTTCATAATGATATTAATTGGGAAAATACTTCCTTCCTCTATGGATTGGCACTTGGTATAATAGAAGTGGGATCTAGAAAACTCTTGGAATCTAGGAAGTGCTACTTGCTTACTCTCTGGGTACGTTGGTGAGGAAAAATGAGAAAAACATGGGCTAATTCCACTTGCTAGTCGTAGCAGCCAGATGGTCAGATCTCTCAGCCACTGTTTGTTGTAGACAGTTCAGTCAGTGATGTGCTCTGCTAGATCAAAGCAGGAATCAAGAGCTTTGTTTCTGTAGGGAAAAAGGATCTGTGACCCAATCTCTTCTGTATGTGCCAGAGGCTAGGAGAGGAAGAGTTTTGCCTGATCACTGATATGCTTTCATAACCTAAGCAAAAATGGAAAAGAAACGTGTAATTGATTTGAGCAGTGACTTACAGAAATTCTGTGGAGGCAAGTTCACAATATCAGGAAACACTGGACCTAAGAGATCTCTTGCCTCTCTCTGTGGCTGTGCTGTTTCCCAGGTGATTATTTTCAAATGGTTAGTGTCCCCAAACTTAGCTTCTGGGTATAAAAGAACAGTTTATTTATTGTAGAAACAGTGCAAGTGAATCTCATCGTTCTGAGTTATGCTTGGGCTCCTTCACAATTTATGTGTTTTCTCTGGGATTGTATGGTCCTGTTTCAATGAGTTTAAGATCTTTAAATATTTACTTGGCTTTTTGCTTGCCTAATAGAAAATGGTGAGGCAGATTTTTTTCTTGTATTTACCAGGACCTTTTCAGCTTGTGAGGTTATCTTTCCTTAAATTACTAAGTACAATTTTGACAGAGGGGGATGAGCAAGATGTCATGTCACTGTAAGGCTGAACCAGAACTCAGGTCAAACAGCCCTATGTCGTTGTTGAAGGTACAAGGCCAACCCATGGTAGGGTTTCCAAAATGGCTCTGAGGAGTTCAATTCTTAGATCCATTAAATATTAGCAGCCTTTTTAGACATCTATCTTTCTACAGTATTTTAGAAATCATAGATTCACCGAGCAGGAAAGGGAAATGTTTTATTCCTGCGGGAAATGCAAGGACAGTCAGGGTCTATTGGAGGCAAACAGAAAGAAAATGGTCAGAACCACTGCAGCTGAAATCCCACCTCCCAGAAGAAGTTTTCTGCTTTAAAACAAGGGATATGGTGTCCTCAGACCCCAAGAAGAGAAAGAGCCCAGAAACAGCTGGAAAGAAAGGGCAGAGATGTTGGCAAGGTGGGATGGTAACTGAAATTATAGAGAAAGATGAAGATAGGAATGGCAGAGCTGTCCAAAATGGACTAGATGATCCTTGTGAGTCCCTTCCAACTCAATATCCTGTGATCCTGTGATCCTGTGAATGGGGACAAGGTGAAGCACATCTAATTAAGTTGGATGATTTCTGGGCAGGAGAAAACATTGGATGATTACTCTGTTTGAGCAGTGTTAGAGTCACATCAGTCATTACTAAGAAGGGTTTCAAGTCCACAGGTTGGCAAGATTTTAATGCTGAATGTATTTTGTGCACTTAAAATACATACTTTGAATATGCAGTATATATAAATGCAATGAAGCTTAAAACGCATATGGCTGTTTGCCAGATATTTATATTTCAGAAATATGATCAAGCTATTACAACCTTAATATCCTTGACCCCATTAATGGGAAAATGTTTTAGATATTATTTTTTGAGTCTTCGTTCATTGTATTAATGTCAAATGTGTCTTCAGTAACCACACAACTGTATGGTAGATGGGGGAATTCAGACATATAAGTTTCAATGATTCCTGTGCAGAAAAGAGAATAGTTTTCCTGGTACAAATGTGATCAAGGATTAAAAAGTACCACAGTGCATGCAAAATGGTTACGTTCTGTATTAGTCTTGGCAGAATTAGTCTTGGCAAATATAAAATAATACCTTACTGGGAGCAGAACAAGTACTGGGATCAGGTTCATTGGTATACTCTGTCTGCTAGACGGTCTGTCAGAGAGTACAGCTGGTTTGTGTTGTCAGAGCAACAAAAAACAGCCAAGAGTTACAAGAAAAACAGGGTTAACATATGCTTTATTTATGATTATTATTTTTAAAGTAAGATTAAAAAAAAGAACGTCAAGCATCATAAATCCAATACCTTCTCTATGATGTGACAGATTGACTTTTCAGAAGCTGATACAGTTACCTTAATGAAACTGCGGTTAAGCATGACTATAGCAAGTGTCCAGCCACTGGTCATGTACAGGACTGTCATTCACCGTTTCTCTGTGAGCAGCCAGAGGCAAATGAAGCCTGATGTACAGCTAGGAGAGAAGCAGTTTCATCCTGGATTTGATAAGGTAATTTTGGGATCCCTGCTCTTATCCTGCTCTTTCTGTGCTGTGTGAGGAACTTCCCCTGCCATGGGGAAATTCACATATCCAAGTGTTATGCCAGTCCCTGAAATAATAGGTATTGATTTAGCTGATTGAATAGCTGATTTAATAAGTATTAAAAATGCAGCTGGGAAAGGCTTAGCTGCTCTGAAAGTACTGATCTCTGTGATGTGTTGAGGTGAAGGTAGTACCTTGGTCACAGCTTCGGTTTTCTGTATTTTAGATGCAGGCTTTAAAGGCAATTTGTAGTTATTTACAACGGGTTATATAAATTAAAAACTGTAGCAATTTTATCATTTATGTAACTGCTTCGGATTTGCTCTCAGAAATCACTACTACCTCACCCAACAGTAGAGGTGTTTGTGTGCTTGCTTCAAATTTCTCCAAATTATTGCACTTGCAAACATACTGTGTTTTGACTGCTTAAAGCAATTTATTCTGATGAAAACAAATTACAGACTGATTGCCTCAGAGAGTCAGTAGATATGACTGAAAAGTGTCTTCCAACTGAGATCAATCAAGAGCTTTACCATCTTTAACTGGCATACAGGCCTCTAGACACTGTGTATACACTGGCTTATCAAACCTTCTGGGTCATCTTCTCTGTGCCGGCTGCCAACCTCTACTTGAGATTCATAGCCTTGCTCCAGCAGAAATGAAGGCAAACAATGTGGTTTCAATCATAAAGCAAAAATCTACCTGTGATTATTTCGTTAATTGCCATCATTTTGGTATTAACTTACCTCCACACAAGGAAGATCAAACAAAGATAAGATTGCCAAGTCACACAGAAAAAATGTTATGGTCCATAGCTGTATTAGAACTAGGGGAGCAGGAGAGCCTAGAACTGCTGCAAAGCAAACCCGCAGAATAGGAACTTTAGATGATACCACTACTCAGAGCAGTAGTCATCTCCTGTATAAAATACCTGAGTCATTTAAGAGATTTTATGACCTTTTTTTTCCCCAGGTAGTTGGAGCCTTCAGTTTAGTTCT
This sequence comes from Pitta sordida, assembly GCA_013390025.1. NCBI lineage: Eukaryota > Metazoa > Chordata > Aves > Passeriformes > Pittidae > Pitta > Pitta sordida. The sequence continues at coordinate 18,217 of WEKX01017438.1, read as the reverse complement.
TAGATTTACTAGGAGAAGTACATATTTAAGAATGCAGCTTTCTCTACACCTGAAAAGTTCATAAAACAAATTTTGTAATGTACTGAACACCATCCTGGTTAGATGGCCTTTACCATGAACATTTATGACATGATCACACTGTTAATCCGTGTAAAGCTGGCAAATAGAGAAAATTTGGTTTTCTTGTAGTTGACACTAGGATAACAAAGATGCTGATACGCACTGATATTTTTATAGGCATGCAGACAAGAGTGTTAAATACCTTTTTTTTTTTGTTTGTTTTGTTCTTCCTGATTAATGAAAATGGAGGATGAGATATATGACCTAGTGAGGCTTCAGATCAGATCAGTAATTGAAACAAATTCCAGGCAGGGTAGCAGATGCTGTCTTGGCAGGTGCTGTCTCTCCTTCCTCCCCCTGTCAGTCATGGCCAGAACCAGACGGATGAAAGTCGGGACCAAGGTCACAAGGGAGTCTCAGACCCAACTACCCCTGTGTCAGTGGATGTGGCTGTCCAGACTCCTGGCTGCAGGGAATGCCTGAGCCTGATGGTCTAACAAGAGAACAGCCTGCAAAACACCTGCGTCCAGTGTAAGCTGATAAATGACCTGCTCTCCATGAAAACAGACCTGAAGGAAGAGGTTGAAAGGCTGAGAAATAATCAAGATAATGCAAGGGAAGTAGAACTGAGGGACTGTGTGCTTCCAACATTTAGAGAGTCTTAGGAGCCAGAGCATCCACATATACCTCACATTCCCCAACAAGAGGTACAAGAAAGAAACCTCGAGGATGAGGGGGAGTGGGAACAGGTCTCCTCCCGTGGGGGAAAGGCACCCCTCTCCTGTCCACCACGACCTTATCAGATGCCACCCTATGAGCTACCTCTACAGGACAGGTTTGGGGTTCTGGATTTCGGGGATCAGGAGTATGACACAGAAGGAGGCACCCCACCTAGTAAATCACTAGGATCTACCTGTTCCATCCAACCAATCAGAACCTCTAGTGTCAGAAAGAAAAGGAGGGCAGTGGTTGTCAGGGATTCCCTTCTGAGGGGAAGAGAAGGACCTACCTGTCGAATGGGCCCATCCCACAGGGAGGCCTGCTGCCTCCCCGGGGCCTGGGTACAAGACATTGCTGAGAGGTTGCGAAAACTAATTCAACCTTAAGATTATTACCCTCTACTGGTTGTCCAGGCCGGTGGTGAGATCAATGAGAAGGGATCCAGAGAAATTAGGGAGGACTATAAGGAGCTTTGTCAATTGATCAGTGGGACAGGAACACAGGTAGTCTTTTGCTCTGTCCCCGTAATGGCAGGATTGGACCCTGAAGGCAATAGGAGGATTCTTGCTCTTCATAAATGGCTTAAGGGCTGGTGCCACCAGAAAAATATTAGGTTTTATGATCATGGGGTGTCCTCCACCAAACCAAGGTTGACAGATAGGGGCAAAAGGGTTTTGCCTCGAGGGCTGCCAAGACTCATTGATNAACCTCCATGCTGGACTTCCAGAGGGCAGACTTTGGACTGTTTAAGAAATTACTTGGGAGGGTACCATGGGAAACAGCCCTTAATGGCAAGGGGGTCAAGGAGGCCTGGACATACTTTACGAATGAGCTCATGAAGGCGCAGGAGCAGGCGGTCCTAATGTGCCAAAAGATGAGTCGGAGGTGCATAAGACCGGTCTGGATGAGCAAAGAGCTCCTGAAAGAACTAGGGGAAAAAAGGAGGATGTACAGCCCTTGAAAAAAGGGGGAGGTAAGTCAGGGTGTGTTTAAGGAAGTTGTCAAGTCATGCAGGAGAAAAACAGTCTTGATGTCAGCAAACAGGCAGCAAAAGGCATCTGATCTTGCTTCCAGCTGTGCGATGATCCGTGACTTATTAATGGTCTTTGTAAAATTAATATTTGGTGCTTACTTTTTTGCAAGGCAGAATGAGTTACTGCTGGTATTACTACATAATGTATGCAAATGAACAAATATGACCTTTTGCTGTATAAAATTTGTGTTTTGTTGATATTTTATGATTAATTCTTCTAATACCAGTGCAGTCGGGTCTCCCATACCGTATTACCATGTGTCTTGCCCCTACCCAGTGAAGCCCTCCTTCCGCATTGATTGTCAGCTCATTAATATGGAAATTTTCCCCACAGCCTCAGACTGCCCCCCAGTACTCTGGTGCTGTTTCAGCACTGCTGTGCTGTGTATCGGTGTTTGTGTCAGTGCTTCCCGGTGCCTGTGGCCACCCCATGACAGGGTCCTGGATAGCCGCAGCGGCACGCCTGCCCCAGGTGGTCGCAGGGAGGGAAGTTTGCATGTTCATAACTGCCTACTTTGAATATTCGTGCCTGTCAGTTTATGCATGCACAGTCATGAAACGGGGCTCCTTAATTGTTGAAAAATCACACCGTCAAGATGTGAAGCCACAATATGGGGGTCATGAAGTGGAAGAGGGCCATCTGTATATGCAAAAATTCATACCTAAGAGGGGTCCATTTGTTCTGGGTTTTGCTTTCTGTTTTCTGTTTCTGTAATTAAGCTGATGGAGGGCTTCACACCAATGTGTTTGTTCTTCATTGTGTTTTAGAGAAATGTCAACAGAAGCATTTACATGGGGACATCAGCTTATCAGAACTCCTGCAAAGCAAAAGTGTAGCAGTTCTCAAGAGAGCTAAATAAACAGGGAGTATTAATCTGTTTCAGAAATAGAGAGCAGTTGATATACTGCAGCAGTTAAAGTTGCTGAGACATTTCTGCCTCTTTCCTGTTACAGGTTTTTCCTTAGTTCCCTTAGTTCATGTAATAAAAATGCCTGCCAACTTTTGATAGGTTCTGTTGAAGTGGGAGACTTGCTAATTAATTTGTGTTGACTAAACTAGGGGCTGGTAACCTTGCAAGAGCAACGCTGTCTGGCTGGTGTTCACCTGGCTTCCACATTGTCAGGCACAGCATTATGCCTGTGGAACAGACAGCTGAACTTATCTCCTTCTTTGTCTTATGATGGATGTTATCTGGGAAAGAGCTGTCCACTTCATGCCACCCAGATGGCAGCTTCACATCTTTGCTGCGTGATTTTTCAGAGATTAAGGAGGCCCGTTTCAGGACTGAGCATGTGTGACCTGACACACATGAATATTCAAAGCAAATAGTCATGAATATGCAAATCCCTCCCTCCTCCACGGCAGCCTGCACTGTGGTGCCGAGCCAAGCCGGGTGCCCGCTCTGAGCCAGTAGTGGCAGAGCTGAGCCAGGTGCGTGCCACTCCTGCAGCGGCTGGGCTTGGCTCGAGCGCCACCCGCCCTGCTCCCCTCAGCTCAGCTCCCCTTGTCTCAGCTCCAAGCGAGGAAGCTTTGTGCAGTTATGAAAGATTTACACACCCTTACGTTAGACATGGTGTCTGAGACTTTCTCGGCGTAGATGTCTACCCTGAGTATGGAGAGACCAGGTCTACCCATCCAGAGAGACACCAGGACAGTGGCGCGGGTGGCTCCCCACACCCAGGTCAAGTGGAAAAGAGTTTTTTCCTGGCATGGGTTGGCCGTAAGCCCTGGGAACCACTGACATGAACACCGACACACAGCAGAGCAGTGCCAAAACAGTGCCGGAGTGCCGAGGGGCAGTGTGAGGGTGCGGGGCAAATTTGCATATTAATGAGCTGACATTCTATGTGGATGGAGATGGACAAGACCCATGGTAACATGGTATAGGAGACCCCACTGTATTGTTGTTGTATTTTTTTCTAGCAGGGTTCTGAAAGATACTGTCAAGGGGAGATTCTGTGGGAGACATACCAACATAAATTTTGTCACAGTGTACATTCAGTACATTTCTCAGCAAATTAATGCTCTGGACTGGGGTGAAGACCCACACCTTGTACTCCAGAACTGTCTAGAGAGGGAAGGGCAGATACAGACTAAGTCATTTGGCTGAGGGGTCAGTCAGATCCGTTCTCTTGGTTCACACTCAACATCAGCTTATAATTCTATTTCACTGAATAACACTAATTCCTTCCTAAAATATTTAATAAGCAGAAGATCATGCAAGTAGGTGTCTGAGATGGGTTCTTACATGCTGTGAAACTGCAATGTTATAGAAACACACTGTAGCACAGCCAACTACTACTGATAACCATGTGCAGCTTGTGATATAGGCACCTGGAAAGTTAGTGATTGCCTAAAGCAACAGCTGCCTGGGAAGGCAAAGTGGTCATATGTGTGGATTGAAATACCCCAAATTCATCCCAGTAAATGATATACTTCAGAATTCAAGGTAGTTTATGAAAATGAATTGAGTATCACACAGTAAGTGGAAATACTGTGTAACATTTGTCTCTGAATCTTGTGCAGATTGTTAAATATGTTTTCCTTCTTTGGAGGTTATATTATTGGTTTGTTTTTATTTGGATGACATGATGATTGATAGATGGACTGAATGTAGCCAAAGTACTTGCACAGTTACTTGTTTACAATGAATTCTGTTCATCCACCTTCACCTTCACTTGGCGTTTGTTTCGCAACTTTCACATTTTGCAGTTTCAAGAGAAAACATTTCCAGACAATGGATTTCACACCATTTTTCTATACTTTTCCTGAAAATCCCTATCTACTTTTGTCCCTGGGTACCAAGACAGCATGGTGCCTGCATGCCTTGCTCGGGGCAACCCTGTCAGGGAGGAAGAGAAAGCTCCAAGTATAAAAGAGATCCAGGAGCCAGACTGAATAATCAGCTGGACATTGTAATGCAATGGCCTTTAACAGTGGGAAAGAAATATGATAGGTCTCTCTAGCATGTAAAGCAAAGACAGGAAGATGTAATCGTACAACAGTGATTTTGCTGTCTAAACCCATGCAGCTGAGTGAAGTTCAGGATACTGTGCTCAGTCCATATTGTAAAGATCTAAAGGATAACGATATGAAAATATTTTTGATCTTGTGGAGAAAAAAGCTAAACTGAGGAATACCTCCATGCATTAATGATGTGCTAAGGATCACGTCTTGTTTTACTTGCAGGGATTCAGCCTGTTATCTCTGCTTGTAATGTATTTCCACATTTTTGGAGTGCAATGTAAAAAAAGTTCAAAATTGCCAAATAAAAATGTTGCTAGACATACTTAGTACATATTTTTATTTATTTTCCATTTTTCATCTTTGCTAACAATTAAAAGCAACAATGGGCAGTCCCATTTCCTTGAAAGTCAATACCCCAAGATCACAGTAACATGAATTTAGGGTCAGGGTTTTAATTTCTATAAACCCCCAAAATGCTTTTATGTCTAATTTAAATTATTAAATGATAGGATTTAAAGATTTTATTTCTTCTCATGCCACCAAGTTTTGATTAGATGTTATGAATTGTCTTTAAAACCCCGGCTGGATGTTTGCACTTAAATTTAAATATGTTTCTATCTTTGCCTCATGGGACTTTGTCACTTTCCTCTGAAACTCCCCACTGAAGTAATTTTTACTTCATACAGAATGATTGAAAGCATATGTTGTACTATTTATATGTTTATTATATAAATAGAATATTTGAAGAGGGAGAAAGCCTAGCAAGGGTTTCACTAGCTCAAATTTTGTCACTTGTTTCAGAAGTGACTGGCACCCATCCAGCCACTAAATGGCTGGGTCCTTTGGAGACAGCCTAGGCATGTTCTGGTCCATGAGTGATTTAGGGAAAATTTGACTGAAGAAATACTTTTGCCAAGGGCAAAATAAGTAATTCCCATTGCAAAGACTTATCAGACCTGAAACAGATTTCACATATAGCCCAGGTGGAAGAGAATTGAATAAAAGAACTTTTGACTCCAGCAGGCTAATAGTTGCAGTGAGGGTAGAAAAAGAAAGTGGTTTGACATCTGGTCATCCTTAAACCTCATGAGTTACTTTTTGTCAGGCAAATGCACCTACCCTGAACTACTTGGGACATCTCTATGAATGATGCAAACATACCCTGATTTATTCTAGATGTACAATTTTAACAAGTAATTGATAGTTTTAGAATAGTGTGGAAATAATGAATTTAGATGCCTTAACAACAAAGCTTAGCATAATTTAAAAATGAAGTCCCTAGGAAATTCATATTTGATGCAGTAGAGGAAAACAGCAATCTCACTTGATTACATAAATCCTACTACTTCTCAGGAGACAGAAAACATCAAGATTACAGATCGTAGATTGTCCTGGGTCAATTAAGATGAAGTATGAATTAAATTTAGAAATACTTGAATAATATATATATATATGGAGAGAAATAAGAACTTTACTGGGAGGAAGGAAAAAACTTAATATAACAAATACATGTATATATATGTATGTTTGAACAACAACAATAACAGTATCAAAAAAACCCCAACAATGGAACAATGACAACTGTAGCCAAGTGGGAAATAAACAAGCACGGGGAGGGGGGTGCCTAGTTCAAGGGAAAAACCAGGGCACCTCCAGGATTCCAGGGGCAGGGGAATNAGATACCTATTGTCTGTTCCAGTAAAAAAGGAGAAAAGTTTTACAATAGAACAAAAGGGTTCTCCCCATAACACAGATCACAGTAGGTTGGACAATGTGTAGTCAAATAGTGACAGTGGTGCATGAGAATGCAAACCCATTCTGTTACTATCCAATACCTATAATATTTAGATTAATTAACATTTTTAAAATATTTTCTCTTTATGACTCTTTAAGTAGATTCTTGTAAGCCACCTGGAAATCAAGTACACTGCATTATTTAGGTCAATGCTTGAAATCTATTTTAGTCTGGATGCACTGTTAGTACTTATGAAATACTTGACAGTCTTACCAAATAATGAAGTATTGTGTAAGCAACAGAAACTGAAATTAAAAACCATACTGTTTTCTTTTGTAACAATTGTGCCAAGGAATAATTCATTGTTGACTTTCTAACTAGAGGGATATTATTGTTGTTTTATGTCAAAATTATGCTGAAGTCACATTACTCTTCAATTCCTACTGAGGAAAAAATGAAACAGGGAAATATTAGATCATGAAAGTATTTTTATTTTCCAGGTAGTCCAGTCTTACTTTTTGGCTTGTTTTCTACAACAAGGTCAAGAAAAATTCTGCTGTGTTCTCTTTTCTAATTGCTAATCTTTACTTATCTCCTCCCTCTGGTGACTGAAAAACCTGTCCAGAGTATATTACGCAATCTTACAAAGGAGAGCAATATTTAGAGAGTCTTTAATAAATTCCTCCTGTCTTTTTCAGCCCTGACATCATTCTTGGTACAGTACTCTTACCAGAGTACTAGGTTCAGCTACAGAACCTAAACAAAAGTTGTGTTGCCATGGTTTTGTACTATTTTCTTCAGGTAGAGCATGAGAAATCTGTGGAAGCTGTTGCTTTTGAGGCTACATATATATATATCCCTAAAAAAAAAAGCCAAGCCCTTGTGGGGCTGCTTCTTAGTCTATCCAGGTCCAAACTCCTGAGCTTAGCAAGAGCTGGAGAGGCATTCAAATGGACTGTACTCTGCTTTCCCAGAGAAACGTTATTGCCTGTGCTCAGCAAGAATATTTGAATGGGCTAAAACTTACTGGGAACACCACATTTATTCCAAATCTGCTTCTAGAGCATTTTCTGATGAAAGACACTACTGCATCTCATGGAGAGATTTCAGTGGCGGTAAAGCTGAGGAGCTATAAATCAGGACTGGTATACTGTAATTCATCCTGGACAGCTGAAGCTTTTCCAGCGCATCTTCATTTCTATTCTGAGATATAAGCTAAGAAACTGCAATTTGTAAACTAGGTTAGTAAAAATATGCAGGAAATAAGGATGGACAAAAAAGACCAGTCTTTTATTTCAGACTTTGTATTATTTTCTCCCATTTTGCACATATTTATTATTAGTATTTTACAACTATTGTAACATATTATTAATGGATTATTAAAAGGGATGCAGAAACCTGTCTTATTTGGAAGGTGGGATATATATTCAGGGGAAGCACAAGAAAACCTTTTTCTACTGATACTCAACATGTTTTATTCTGCTGAGCTCTCCTGCTGGAGAGCTCAGCAGAGATTTTTCAAATTAATTCACCCTGATTTCCCTAAAATTGAGAGAACAGCGCAGTGCTTATTTCATGCTAATAATTTCTCTGACCTGCACAAGGAGCTAGCTAATTTATTTTCAGAATGACGTCCTTAAACTGTTTCGGTTACAGGCAATGTGGATAAAAGATTAGGTATGTGGCAAGAAAATTTTTTGTAAATATTTTGCTGAAAATATACGTCAAGGAAGATATTTCCTATGTTGTTTAAAATAATTCTAAACTGTTAGTCTTCCCTATAAATCTCGAGTGATATCTCTTGAGTCTATATTTATGGACTTTAAAAACACATTGTGCAGTATCAATACATTTGAGGACACAGGAAGAAATTTGGTCTAGGGTGCGTTTTCATGCAGTATAAGTGTAGTATCAATGTCGAAGGGTCTTTCATTATTAGCATAACTAACCTGTAGTCAAAGCTGCCTTTTCTCCCTCTTAACATTGAGTTGATATCTAAAGTGTGATATGCTCCTTTAGGAGTCTTAAGTCTTTGTGTCATATTTAGCAGTAGTTTCCTGAGTTTTCTCAGCTGAGCAAAAGCATTGTTACTGGGAATAATTGCAATGCTGAATTTTGCATGCAAAGATAAATCCTCAAGATTAGACAAACTAACTTTACATCTGTGCCTTCAGCCTTACGTCAAGGTAGACTTTTAGGGTCTCAATCTCAGTTGTACCTTCTTTAGCCACACAATCTCTTGGGCAATGGGAAACTGGTAGAGCGGTGGAGTTGTTTTTGATGTAGCTGTTTTCTATTTGTGGAGTATTTTGAGCTCTATCTCTTAAGGCAACATGGCCGTGAGTGCTGCTGGCTATTCCTCTGTGTAGCATGGTAGCAGAAGCTGGGCTCTGAGGCTCTGCCTCAAGCAGTATACTCTGTCTTGTGGCTCCAAGGGATTCCTCATGTAGCAGCCCAGATTTCTCCATCTACATTAAAAATAATATATTTTCTGCTCAAATCAGAATGGTTTGTCCTAACTCAAGGGGGGTTAAGGTAAGGCCAAAAGCTAAAAGGCCGTGTGACAGGCAATAGTGCAGCAGAGGTCCAAGCAGTGTTGCTAGATCCAAACTTGGAAAATAATGAGTCTTCCAAAATGTGTTCTCATCCTCCTAGAAAGAGTAAAAGTATCATGCCACTTCTATTTCTTCTTGACATACTAATTTTCACAACCTGCTGACCTTTTCCCTTTTACATTTTTGGTCCTGTTATCATGTCCACCATCTTTGCCAAAGGAAAGTGCTATGCTCATGTGGAGATTTTGTAACTTGAATACAGCTATCTGTACTGGAGTGTTTCTAACTCCTAGTGGAATGCAGAATAATAATTCATACAAAAATCCACTTTAGTACAGTGGTATGTGTCCCCACCTGGCATATGGGAGACCTGGGTTCAATTCCCGCCAGGGAGACAGTGTTAAGAGTTGGACTCGATGATCCTTGTGGGTCCCTTCCAACTCAGAATATTCTGTGATTCTGTGAAACTTTATGATATACACCAAGAAGGACAGATGCTCTGTGTTGCATTCATAGGAAACATTTAAAGATCCTATTGGGCTTTGCAAATTATACCTTCAGCTTTAGATTGTAAGATGAACTCAGTTTTTTAGAAGTAAGTTTGTTTGCATTATTTCCAATGCAAACAACCTGCCCCAACTTTCATTGCTGATAGCAGCTGCTGTACCGTTTAGCATATGCTCCAATCTTTCAGAAAAAAGTAGAATTTGTGAAATTCTGCAGCGTGATATGAGGCATTAGGAAATGAACAAATAACTCCAATGAAGATGGAAGTGAAAGGAATGATACAACTTTAATTATGGCTCCTTCAGCAACTGACCAGTAAAATATTGATATTAAAACATATGCATGAGCTTCACAGGTATAGCCATTGTATTCAGTTTGCCTGCTGTGTACAGTGTCTGACCTGCTGTGAGGCAGCATCATGACAGCACATTCCTTTGAGAGAAAAAAGTTATTTTGTTTAAACTGAAGATGGGTGCTCTTTCCATCTACTTCAGACTTTTCAGATTGGACAGGCACCATTTCCAAAGGAAGCACACATTTTAGCTGACAAAAATATTTGTAACGATAAAATGTAAAATTATGAATTGTGCCACATAACCAGGATTACAGAAACTAACTATTTATGTACATTTATTTAGTGGTCACAGCACCAAGTGTAACAGAGTTTAAGAAGTGTTTGGATTATACTCTGTTTTTTGTTAATTTTTATTTGTTTGTTTTTTTGTTTTGTTGGTTGGCTTTGTTATTTTTGTTTTGGTGTTTTGGTATGATTTGGTTTTTTTAGTAGAAATTTAGGATCATGCTAAGTGCTTTGCAAAGCAGGAGATCTTGCTATTTTCCCACAGTGTGTTCCCTATATTTTATCCATATGCTTGCCTATCACTTTAGGTTAAGCTTTCTGTACACCTAGAGGAAATGCAAAAATAAGTCTATAAGTAGATTGGATGAAGTCAAACCAGCTTCCCTGTCTTTACTCATAACTTTTAATTGGATTTTATTCCTATAAACTGAATAAATGTATCTAAAATAGAATCTAACTGAGCCTGAATATTTTTCATCTACCTTTAAAAATGGGATCCCTTATTATATAACTTTTACAACGACATTTTCTCAAGGGATACTATCCTGCTAGGAGTAATTGATCATCACCAAATCTCACAAGTTTGGATCATTTCTGCATAATTCCAATTTATTCATATGAAATTTGATTGAGGGAGTTGAATGTAGGTTACATATTTTTTTCATCATGGCTAACAGGTACGCTGGGAGAAAAAAGAAGCTCAAAATCAGATATGGATTACATAGTCTCAATTCTGCTGTCTGAAAAATAAAATTATCGTTAGCTTCACATGCTTACATAGGAAAATTTTCTATCCAAAGGATGCTCAAGGGGTTCAGAATCGAGAATTTTTGCTGTAACAAATTAGAAAAGTCCTGTTTTGTTGGGGTTTTTTTACATTAGCAACAGCTAATTACAAAAAAAGAGGGAATAACAGCAATCATTTTATTCTTTTCATTCAACAAGATATTGTGGGAAACAGAGAGGGTCTATTTTCTGCATTTAAAAGTATTCACTGTTGTGAATAACCTTTTTCATTTCTTTCATTAGTTCTGATAAAACGTAGTAGAAGCCCTGGAAACCTAGACCTTTTAAAAAATATTTTGTGGATGCAAATGATATTCATCAGTCTTGGTCTGTCTGATCTTAAAATGCTAAAGATATACAGGTGATTAATTAAATTGTTGTTTCATAAAAAAAAGTAATCAGAAGTAGTATTAGGGATCAGATGCCAACATTGAAAACAAACCCCACTGACAAAATAAAATTAAGACATTAAATATGTCATACAAATACTACAGAATAAACTCTACAGGAATATATAACTATATATATAACATAGAGGAATACAGAAATATAGAGGGATAGTTGTTCTGATATGATTATTCTAGATTTACTGCCTAATGCATTCTTACTATCTAGAACAATAGTGTAAAAATGAAGTATCACAAGGGGCTTTATTTATTTCTCTCCTCTCCTGACTAGTTTCTCTAAGCATACATCTCTTGTGGGACCATATAAAGGAAAAAAAATAATCCAGGCCCCAAACTTCTCAATAAAGCAAGTAGTATGATTTTATAAGCATTTAGGGTATATTATGTAGATTTAGATTTTTTAATGACTGTTTAGGTAGTTCCTGTATAAGATTTCTTTAGTGAGGCATCAGAAATAGGAATCTGGGGCACAGTATTGCTCATATTGCTTGAAGATGATGGAAAAACATATGAGAGGACTGACAAAGGGATTGGATAGCACATTTTTGTAAGTGCTAAGCAAGCAGTAAAAGGCAAATCCTTTCCCAGTTCTAGAATAACTTGCAATTATAAAATTAAAAAAAATACAGAAGGTTACAGAATTTTTGAAAACAATTATAAATGCAATTTACACATGTGGATGTAAAATACAGCTCCTAAATAAAGTTTCTGTAAATAAGCAGTTGATTTTTTTTAATTCACAAACTATAATTTTATCTATATGTAGTCCTTCATTTGGTTGAGTGATTATCAGAAGGTTTTAATAACAATTAACAACATTCTGTGAGTCTGCACAAATTATTATTTCTCTGCAGTTTTATGTCAGTGACACAGTTAAGTTGTTTGTATTCTTAACAGATGATTGTTGAAACTGATTCTTCACCTTGATGGCATGTGCCTGTGGAGGGCAATATACTCATTGATCTCTTTTTGTACAGTCAAATCATTTCTGGATACACAGGAATGAACCAAGACTTTGTGTTCCAGCCCCATTCTGTCTAATTTAAACTCCAGTTAACCTGTGCTCTGCATGTAGCCACTGGACAGGGACAGTTATTTCTAGGTAGCAATTCCTTTAGCCTGCTCTAAGGCCTATCTTGTGATCAGCTGCTGTGTCCTCTCTCTCTCCTAATTGAAGATGCTTCTGCTGATTTCAACGCGTGTTAGACGACGTGACATTTAAAGGTCCCTTTCAACTCAAACTATTTTATGATTCTGTACTGAGTAAAGGTGGCCATCCAGTTTAAAAGCATCTAAATTTATGTAAAAAAAAAATCTAGTTTCGCTCTTTGTGTACTTCTACTCACAGAAGAGAGTGAGCAGGTGTGAAAAATAACGTACTTTCCTGTTTTGTGGAATTACTTGCATTCTGAGTAATTTCTCTGACTAATGAGAAACACAATTTCACAGTGAGTGATTTACCTCATCACAGCACTGAGGACTGTCTTTAATGACACTACTTTCTCTTGTTCTGGCCACCGAATAGAGGATGCAGTGGTGTAGTAAACATGATTTGTTTGGATTTCTTTCAGCCCTGGATATTTGTTTCAAAGATCAGTGAATATTGTATAAAAGTTTCCAAGTAATCAATTGTGCATTGCCATGTAAGCCTCTACGGAGAACTTATGAAGATAGTAATATATGTGTGTATATATATTCAATATATTTCCATTGCAAACATGGATAATAACATTTTAAAAGGACCATTCATGCTCCAGATACTCTGAGTATGAAGCACTGTGCAACAGAGAAAAACAATGTCAGACTCATATAGAGATGATGAGGCAAAAAGGTTATAGCTGAACAGGAGAACTAGCAGAATACAGTGTAGAACAATGTGTGAAGACCATTCATTTTTCCAGTTGACAAAGGATAATATTACTCCCTGGAAGTGTCTCAGTCAACCACTATGGAGGAAAAGGTACTGGTACTAATGAACCCCAGAAAAAGCTGTGAGAAATATTCCTTCAAGACTTAAGGGGCGCAGGGTGCTAGACTGAAATTTGTTTTGTTTATTTTAACCATGTTGCATGATGACCTGAACAAGTGCAGCTAGAAGGGCATCTGACAACAAATACAGTGTTTGACTACAACTATGGAAGACTATTTGGAAACACATTTGCATTTGTACATCCATAAGGGCAATTCTTACAAGATGTTTTTTTCTATTTTCCAGAATGCAGAATGATCAATGATCTGGTCCAAACTGAAATTCTTAAACATGCATAGAGGAGTCAAGAGGAAGTTAGATCTTAAAGACGGAAAGCAATGTGGAAGCAGATTGTGTAAAACATTTTCTTCCAAGTAAATTTTATGTCCCACTGGCATTGAAAGTTACAGTTGCTCAGTGCTACAGAAAATGATAATGTGCTTTCTGAAATGTGTTCTCTGTTATATCATATTCCAGAGAATCCAATGATGACTTTAAATGTGAGAAACCAGAGAAAGAAATTTGGTCTCCTGTAAGTTACAGGTATTTTTTTCCCCGTTTTTTTTTTCTATCTGAATTAATAATTTTCTCTCATCTCTAGGTTTTTAAATTATTACTATATTAAGTAAAAACATCATAGTTTTCAATAATGACACCTTAGATTCCCTGAATTACTGCAAATTAAGCAAGTGCATTTGAATGGGTCCTGCTGGGGTGGGTTAGTAACACAAGGGACTTACACAAAAGGATTTATCATTGGGGCCACAGTCAGCAGTGACACCACTGCCACCGAGAGAGACTCCAGCTCCACTTAAGGTGGTAAAGGAAAATGAGAGGGTTTGGAGAAGCATCTCTTAATCGGCCTAAACAGTTCATCTACAAATCTTCTGTCCCCTGCAGGACACAAGGAGTAAGCAAATTGCAGCCAGACAAAACTCAGTCATGAAAATAGACAAAAAAGGAAACCGTGATCCATGGTTTTGGATGTTTTTTTTTCTTTATTTTCTTTTTTTTTAGTGAGAATGTACATCATTGCTTTGTCAATATGCAAAGTGTTTTTACTTTGAAAATAAAAGTCCAGACAAAGGGGATTCACTTATTTAGACATAAGGAGGCTTAATAATTCTTTGGAGTTTTGTGTCAGAGTCTTGGCCTTGCACACTTGTCACAGAATCACAGAATATTATGAGTTGGAAGGGACCCACAAGGATCATCTAGTCCAACTCATCATCTAACACCCGCACAGAGACTGAAAGCACATC
>WEKX01017436.1:117346-147272 GCA_013390025.1 Pitta sordida | reverse complement strand
TCATTCAATCTGTATTTGTACCTGTGAGTGGAATTCTCAGGATTTTATGAAGACAACAGAACCTTGGGATGCCTTAGCCCTCTTGTGCTCATAAAGTTGATATAAAGGAAAAGACCAAAGGCATTAACTTTTTTGACTCTGCTTAGTCTAGTTTTGTCTTAGCAAGGGAGAGTGAACACTGCCTGAATATATTAGCACAACAAATAAGGCACTATGTAGTAAGCACTTTAAGTGGCTCTTAATGTCCCTCCACAACAGTACAATGTGCTGTCGTCATTACACGCCAGGCACCAGATGCTATTATTTTTAATTGCACTGAAGAGATACTGGTGTCATCGAAAGCTCTGCCCAAAGGCAAGACTAATCACAGCCAGGCAAGTGCGGCTCTGAGATGTATTTTCCCTTGCACTGAAAAATGTTTCTAGTTCAAAAATTCATGGCATGGGTTCAGATATCTCCCAGAAGCTCTTTCAACCACAATCACAAATATGGTTTCACTCTTCAAATGCTGCATTGGCAGCAAAATCAAAGCTTTGCCACTGCTTGGCCATTCCAGTTTGGAAACAAATTTTTAGAAAGATTTCTCCCATCATCCAAATTCACACTGGCCAAAAATCATAGCAATCTGATGAAGCAGATGAAGGCTATAGCCTGAATCTGTCCACAGCAAAGAAACCCCTTGATCTTGTGCTCTTGTGAGCTTTCCCTCAAAGGTAAATTTCTCTACATGAATCATTACACAAAACCCTTCTGTCTTCTGACTTGCTATTGAACCACCCAGGAGACTCAGCATTTAAATGCAAGAAGGTAAAACAATAGTATTGACTGTCCTTTGTCTGGGTTTATTTAATTCTGTAAAGCAAACAGTTTGTGTGAATTGCATTCCTGGTAATAAAATCCTCTTGCACGTTTGCTTATAGAGGGTCGCCAGAGAGAGCAAATGCACCTGTACTCAGCAATAAATGTTTGATTCTGTGTTACACAGCAATTATTCAAAATGAGAGAGACTATTGGATCCAAGACTGCTGCCCTTTAGGACTAGCCTGTCAGGTTGCATAGGTCTGTACTTAGCCAAGTGGATTGCATCTCCACAGCGTTATTACTGCGTGATATTCCAGTCTTTCAGTCAAAGTTGCCCCCAGCTTGAAAAACAATATTTGATGGCCAGACTGCCTTTTCTTTGTTATAATGACTATTGCTTTTTTGTTATTTTCATTTTTTATCAATATGTCGTAGCATATGAAAGGAACAAAATTTAAAATCCATGGGTGGTTTATTCTGAGAGGATAGTGAAAGACAGAGATTTCTGTTTAATCACCTCTGAGATTACTTCTTCCTTAACTTTAAAAATACTGTAGCTTTAGTCATCAGGTGAAGTTATTATACTAGCATGTATGTATTTATTTTCTTGTGGGTTTGTATTTGCTCTGGAAATTTATCAGGAATCTGGTATTTTTCTGTCTTCTTAAATTAAGCAAGGAATCATTAATATATTTTACCAATACATCCTTCTATAAATTCTTGACATTTATTACTTATCTAGCCATGTGCTTGATATACTTTTACATCTTGCTTAGCAAAGAGAAATATAACCAATTTCCGCAGAGCTTAAGTGCATGCAGAGCTGTGAGCCACTTCCCCTCAAAGTAAGATTTAATCAACGCAGTGCCATCTCAACCCTGACCAGATGATCAGTCACCATTGCCTTGAGTAATATCTTGGGAAGTCTGAGCTTACAGACAATTACAGAGCACTTAATCACCAAATTTAATCAAGATAATAATTAAGCATTGCATCCTGTTTAATGTTCAAGGATGTGAGCCTTCCAGCTCCTGCTGCCAGATTGTAGCTGAACACAGGAATGAGGTAAAGAATAAGCAAAGTCAAAAAACTATATCCTTAATGATAGAAGGAAAACTAAACTCAGCTTACCAAATCCTTAAGAAATCCAGTTCTTTGTGCCAGCCAAAAATCCAAGCCTACACAATTCTTTCAATGACCTATTTCTTTAGAAGATCAACTTATTATTTGGTATTGACCAGGCTTGAGAGATAAAGCTTGGGGTCCTGGACAGCAGGTGCTCTGTTGGTGCTTAGTAAGCACTTTCTGCTCAGATAAACCTTGCTCTGCAGGATAAGGTGGAGGAGAAAGGAAAAGCTCAATTAAGTGACTTTTTGAAGGTCATAATGAAGAATACAAATCTCTCTGCCTTCTCAGCCACTGTGCTACACTACCTCCGTCACGTCAGCTTTGTAGGCCTAAGCAGAGGGTTACAAGACTCTGTAGTTAACAAATTTCCTGAAGCACCTCATATTGACTGTAAGCTAAGCAAAATCAGTTTCTGAGATAAATGCTATTAAGAAGACTTTTCCATATTTTCCTCCATCTTCAAAGTGCTATGTGAGTTTTCTTGTTAGAGCCTACTGACATCTACGCGTCACTGAACTAGAGGAACAGCAGCAGCAGCAGTGCATCTGTAAACATTACAAAGCCCAGAAACATGAAGGCTTGGAAGAAATAATGGAGGGGTGCAGAAAATTGACTAGACAACCCAGTAGATCACTTCTATTTCTAAATTCTACAGCCCCCAGCCCCTGTGGGATAAAAATAGGATGAAAAGTGTGTGGGTTTTTTCTTAAAACCACTCAGGAATACTGGCTAATATTTTAAATTCAAAAAGTGAGTAACTTCTAATAGGGGTCAGCAGGAAATCAACTCCACAGAGTTGATAAAATCCTTTCTTTACATAAATGAGACTTTGAAAACAAAAAAAAAGCAGAGAGAAAAGGTGGTGTTGAATGATGGTAAGATTTCAATCTTCAGAGCTGCTGTTAGGTACAATAAAATCCTTCTGTAAATTTGGTGTCTTGAGCTACAAATTCTTATCAAGAGTGTTACTATCAGCCATTATGAGACTGCAAACAAGAATTCTCCCTGTATTTTAACGGCTTCTAGCCATATCCATAAAAAGAGGACTCTAACAGACATACAGATATCATTGCTCAAATTTTAATGAATATATGTCATTCCCATTCATTATTTAAGTGACATCCAGATGCAGTTTCAGTCAAAGCTGTCTCTTCATAAATGTTATTAACTACAAATGCGCCTTTAATAAAATATTACCCTGTACAAAAATAAAGTGTTGTACTGATAATCAAAGTAAAATGAATGGAAGGAACTAAAACCCACAGCAATACAGTCTGAACTCCTTACTCAGTCAAAAACCCCTTTGATTTTAGTGGGCAGTTTCTCAGAGCCAGCACAGGAACACAGGGTCAGGCCCACTGGGCACACACAGAAAGACACAAAAGGCACCTTCTCCAAACTCTTGTGGCTCCCATGTAGACTACTACCTGATAAATTTGGCTCAAAACAGGTCTATCTGCGGTCAGTCTACCTGTGACCACAACTCAATAGTACTGTCTGCAAAACCAACATACAGTATATCCAATATATATCCAGTATATCCAATCCAATATATGGTCCTCTGGAGAACTTTACATTCATTATCCTACAGTCTGGACTGCACACCTTGGATAACCTTTTAAATGAGTGCTGGGGCTGCTGTATATGGTTCAATGGCATTAAGGCTCTGTTTTTCTCACGGGTGCTTATATTTCTTAATAATGTGTTGAAGTACCTCAAGTCAAGCACTCAGAACTGAAATATTCTAAATCTGATCAGGTTGCGCGCACTGCCCCGCAGACTGCTTTCTACTCAACCCAGGAAGCAGCTATTTATTTTCTCTAAATAAATCCCAGCTCAGCAAGACACTTAACCACGTATCTAACTTTGTAACAATAGAGTGGGTTTCCCACTCACTTAAATAATGCAGATGCAAATGCTCTGCTGAATCAGATTTATAAAAATCCAGTAGCAGTCAGTAATACACAGTAACATGGAAGAGCAATCACTGCTCTGCAGCCAGGAGGCTGAAATTCTCCAATGGCATCTCTTAACAGTGTCCTTGCTAGGGCCCTGGGACTGCCTCCACTTCCCTGCATCTCACTCTGTTCCCCTGGCACAGAGCCACACACACTCCTCCTCCTCTCTCTGTCTCGGAACAAGAGGTATTTCTAAATAGAAGGTGTCTACTATGCAAGATTTATCTTGGATTTCCCTGCCTTGCTCGTCTGCGCACTTGAGATGAAAATGCATTCAGCAGCTATGCTGGGTGTCTGAAGCAGCAGGAACAGGAGCAGAGGTGGTTTATTTGTCAGAGCAGAAGGCTGTTCCTCTGCAACAACTTTGTATGAAACTGAATTTATTTCTGCTAGGATGACAGAACAAAGGGAGAGTTCACGGGAGTAGGGAACCTGCCCCCACCAATTGTATGTGGAACACACTGAAGACAAAGGCAAAACCAGTCCCTGCTAAACCTGGTCAGCTCTCACAGATTTTGCTCTGGGAAAGTGTCAAAGAGACAAGAAAAAACTAATAAAAGTGCCTGAGTGCAAACTTGTGCCTCAGACTCGTTCTGCTCACTAGTCCACTTCCCACACTGGCGCCTAAATTCTGCAAGGACTGTCTTAAAAGGAGGAAAAATAAAGAAGTAGTTAGTGGTATTAATGTTACCAGAGGTACCTAGGTTGATGTCCCTGCATACTGCAACTTGGCACGAGTGAGTATTTGCCATATATCTCATGGCTGCACACTAAATTCATCCACAAATCAGACATCTCTCTGCCTGTGTTTCCTCTGAGTCTCCACATTGTATGTGTTGTGCCCAATACACATGGTTTTGCAGAAAAGTCAGCCACAATCATCAGTGTTGTTGAGACGACTGAGGGACATCCTTCCCATCACTGAAGGCTCTGCTCAGGCTCACACCTGCAGGATTAATAATCTGTGCCCTGAAATAAAACAGCCTACACTGTCTGTTTTGGGGGGAGGAGGAAGAGCTTAGGACATACTTTCAGATGAAGGCTCAAGTTGAAGGACTTGGAGTAAAAAAAGGCATCCTGCTTGTAGCCTGAATAAGGTGTGAATAAGCCTGAATAAAGAGGTGTGCCTTCATGCACACGCAGGTCCTATGGAGGATCTGGCCTTGACAGACGTACAATATATAAATGACACTTAATGGTTGAAGGAAAAATACTGAAACAACCTCATACCACTAGCCAATTTGATAGCTTTCGGAGAATTACCATCAGTATCCAGAAGGAAGTGGCCATGGAGAGATGCTCAAGGCCAGTGTACAGCTTTATCAATCTGGATTAATTCAGCCATTTTTAATGCATACTTATCCTAGAGAAACACACTAGTTTCTCTATACATTCACAATGACTTTTTTCTCCTGCATTCTGGGAAAGCCTTTCAGATATCCATCGTTTGATCTTAAACATTCAACTTTGAAAAGAGGTTGCAGTGGGAGACGGTTATCCTCCAGCCTGGGTGGGATCTGTCATTGTTGTCATTTTAAAAGGCGATCATAAGAAAACATTTCACCTAGGATGCAGGAAACAGCATCTTAATCTTGAAACTCATTCTGTTATGCAGGATTATTTCTGTGGAACCAGAGGTAAGAAGTATCATCTCCACTGCTGCTCCTTAGGTAGAGTTAAAATGCTTTCCAAATCATACATCTATAAGCAAGGTAATTTCTCAGTGCCTTTGTTAGATTAAAAAATTAAAATTAAAGCATTATTAGAGGTTAAGGGTCAGGTATATACCCAGCTGGCAAAGACTCCACCTGGAACAAAGGGATTCTAAAATAAATTTTTTAATGAGAAGGATGGCAAAAAGCCAAGCAGAAGTTGCAGAAGACACCTTATTAAAGAAATTGATAAACCTAAGTGTCCTAGTTTGTTTTTCTTCCCTCTGGCAGCAAGGGGGTGAGCAGCTCCTGCCAGGGCCTCCATCGCTGCCATGGAAATCAAGGTCACACAGATAGAGACGTCTCTGTCATTACCATATTTGAGAAAGGGAAAAAAAACTTAGGAACAGAAAGTAGATGGACCAGAGCAGGGCCTCTGTGAAAAGCTGAAAGTCATGAAAGGCCCCCCTCCTAGGACAACCTNCTTTTCCTCTCGTGAGAGAGAGAGAGAGAGAGAGAACTTTAAGGAAGGGCAGAGAGATGGTTCCTACCCTAAATCTGGTCAGAAATACCAACAAGCCTGGTTTCACTCCTATCTTTGTTCCACCTTTTCCCCCTGGAGGAAAAAGGGAATATGAGATCTGTTGTAAGAGAAGAAGGGGTGGAGGGGAAAAGGTTGCCTTTAAAATGATGCTTCTCACAATAATCTCTGATCTTGTTAGTTAATAAATAAATCCTTTATATTCCTGACTTGTAGTTTGCCTTGTTTTGCCTGTGATAAGTTTTTTTTCCATTTTTTTCCTCCGCGAGAGGTTGTGGATGAATCTCTGGCATCCAGCCACGGTCAAGCCACGACACTAAGTCAGGTCAGGTCAATCTGTTTAACCATCTCAATGGCTTCAGTCAGATTGGAATAGTTCTGTTTAATTTGCCTTCAGAAAAGCAGCACCATAGTGGGAGCAGAGGAGGAGACCTCATAGGAAGCCCTAAGTGTTCCATAACAGTTGGTAATGATACAGGAAGCTGCATCTGTGTTTTTCTCACTTGGAAGGGTGACATCTCACACAAAGTGAGTGGAAGGAGTTGTAGGCAGTGAGAGCAGCTGCACATGAGGAGCGTATCTGCATTCAGCAGTGTGTATTAATTCCATGGGATCTCCCTTGCTCAGACACAGCCCCCATGGGGAACATGGGTCCCACCAAAAGGGCCAATCTGGCAAATGTAAAACATTAAATTTAAGGCATGAGCCAGAGCCTGACTTATTTTAACACCTTTGCAGCACTGAGAGAGCTTCAGCAGGAATAAAAAGCTGATTTTCTGCTGAACAAATATCTTAAAACATGGTTCTTGTTTTGAAACTTGAGCTCAGGGGCCCTGAATGGGAAAATAAATTCTTGCAGTTCAAAAAGATCGTGCTGTGAACCGAGCAGCAGTGCCTGGTCTCCATCAGGATGTCTGCCCTGCTTTTGCTCACCATATTGACTGCAGGGTTATCACTTCAGGATTTCCGTGAAGCTGAGAGCAGCACAACCACCAGTGTGATGTCTCCTGGCTGGAAACTGCCAGCAGGCAAACACCATCATGACAATGAATGTTGCTTCCAGGGCACGACATCAGTTGTAATTAGGAAATCACTGTTAAGTTCAGAGACCCCATTTGCAGGTATCTGAGTGACCTCACTGGTATGACTTTAGGGCTTATTTCACTGTTGAGCAGAAAAATAATGTCTTTAAGTAATTTCATGGTTTGGTAATAGGTAAATAAGAACTTTGCTTCTAAAAAATTAAAATAAACCCAGCACTGCTTTTATCGGGCAGATCTCAGCAGCAACACCATAGGAAGTTTTGTCATGCTTGGACTTAATATACCTTTTGGAGATGAAGTATAAGAAATTATCATAATGATTAAGAGGCAAACACAGTGCAAATGGAGTTGCTATCACCCAGGCTGCAAGCAAACATTAAGCTTTATAATGTATGACTGCACACAGTAATGAAAAAGTACATCTCTCAGAGACTTTTGCAGCCGTACTCTGAGGGGTTTGGTGAATGTCAGCAGCCCTAACCATTAAATACCCCTCAGCTGGGCCTCAGAAACCATAAAGTTTTTAATTCTTTGAATAGACCTTCTGGTCTTTGCACAGAGAATCACACCAATCCTTATCCTGTTAATAGGAAAGTTAGGGAAAAACCCTTAAAAGGCAAATGCAGGAGCTACACAGGTCAGAGACATGAGGATTTTAGCCAGTATTTTGGATAGATGATTACTAGAGACCATTAAGCTGTTCTCCTCTGGCTGGGTTTATTGTTGACTCAACAAAGGAACATGCAGGGGGATGGGTACCTGCCAGGGCTGTGCACCGCAATTGAGCCTTTTTTTTTTTAAACAAAGGAAAAGCCACTGTAAAATCGGAAGGAAGCTATCGACTCACACACCTGCAAAACCAAAGCTAACTTCCCTCTCAATGGAAAACTTGTAAATGCAGAAGTCAGAAGCTTGAGAGAAATACTCACTCCCTTCCATGAATACATCCAATGGGTTTTTAAAAATCCTGTCTCCATCACACACATTTTCTGAAGCCCAGCACATTTTGATTCACCTTCTCCTAGCAACTTGCATTTTCCTTTCAAGGGGATATGAATTATAAAGCAACGAGAAGGGGAAAAAGCACACCTGACAAATGCCCACGTCCCCAAGGCAGCCAGCTCGGAGCAGGTGGACACCTCAGGAGTCACTTGTGTCTCAAGAGCGGTGGGAGATTGGTGATCTGGACGTGCAGAGAGCTTAGGTTAGTCAAATGACTTTTGCATGGCATTGTGCCAGAGTGAAACAGAATGAAACAGAGATAATCTGCTGAAAGTTGCCTCATATAGCAGGAGAACAGCCAGATGCTTCCTGTGCCTGGTATTTCAGGGTAGCATAAAATACATATCAGGACAGATGTTCAGCAAGGACAGCAGCAGTAGGTCAGAGGGAGGAAAAAAGCTTTAAAAAATGGACTATATATAACAAAGTGAAAGCAAAATTATGGGGCAAGTGCTTTCTGCTGGACAGTTGTCACTCCTTGAGGTCTGGTATTGAGAACCAGCAGTCAAAGCACAGGAGAGCCTTCCCAGAGCAAAGCAGCATGTGAGCAGATGGTAATTTTGGGGATCTGTGCAAAAGCAAATAATCATAAATGGTTCCGCACAAAGCTTGGAAATAAAGAAAGCACCACTGTGAAGAAGACTCAGCATTCCCAGAAACCTGAAATGTAACTTTTGATTCAAAAACTTCAAAATTTTTTTTAAAAAATCAAGTTGCTAAAGTGGCATACAGTAGGAGTTTCTTTGCTTGTTTTTCTGGAAACATCTGAATTTTGAAAGTCTAAGGATTCACACTAGACCTCAAAAGACACACTTGCAACTTAGTTTTCAATTTATCACAGTTTCTTAAGTGTCCAAAATTAGGTAACTTAGAAAACAGTGCCTCTGGCAGACATCTGGGCTTCCTGTGGTCACACTTTCCAGTTATATCATGTGCTATTTAGCAACATCTTTCCTTGTCTTCCAGTATTTCAGTGTCTGGGGAGATTTTCGACCACATCATATCTAAGGCTATAGCTGCCCAGCTAGTCACAAATAATCCAAATATTATGAGCTGAACACGTAGACAACAGAGAGAGGAGTGTTGAGAGGCAGAAGTGTAAGGCAGAATTACAAGCCAGATCTTCTCAACAGGAATTATGTTTGCACATCCCACAGCAAGGCAGTGGTCCTTTTACTTCTTTGTGAATGGCCAATATGCTTAGCTTTATTCTTTTACATATTTAGCTGTTAACAGAAATGATGTTTCTCTACGAAACAAAATTCACTTCTGCATCCCCTCATCCCTTCCCCAGAAAAGCCAATAAAAGTACTATTTTGCAATGGGCTATAAAATTAAAGACAAATGTGTTATACGTAATTTCAACAGTGACTTGGATGCACAGCAGAGCTGTCCTGCTAAAAAAGAGCTAATAAACCCCCTGTTACAAATCATCAGACAAATGCACCTGAACAGTGTGAACAAAGGGAAACTGCCACAGAAACTACAAGTGTTCAGAGGGTCATATAGGATTAATTCCATTCTCAGGTTATCACCAGCAGTTGGTTCTTCAAAAGACCATCAGAAACTTGTAAAACACTCTTTAAGAGAGGAAAATCCATTTCCTCCTTTACATTACGGAGGCAGCAATACAGCCCAAAGCATGAGACACAGTATCTGGTGCATCAGAAACCCTGCTCTCATGGTTTATCTGAAGCTATAGTACAGCGGCAAGTTTCAGGTTCAACTAGACTTTGAAAAAGCATCAACACTTCACTGAACTTGAATGTTGCTATTCTTTCATTTGAGAGAAAAAAAATCCCTAACATATGCCCTGTGGGAGAGGACTTACAGCATCCTTTCAATCAGAGGATAAGGCCATGTATTAAATGCTTGAGGAAGCTGTTTTCTTACGTGGAAAACAAACACGTTGCAAAACGTTCACTCACTGCACGTGTGGGCACTTGGGATCAGGTCAGTCTGGACTTCTAGAGTGTACAGGGTGTGTACACAGCAGGAGGGCATCAACTAGTTTTCAGCTAAACCATGGATATTAGCATGATTGATTATTTAGGTTTTGACTCTGTTTTTGTGTATTAAGGTTATATGAAAGAGTCTGGGTCCTGGGTTCTGCAAGACAGATTTGAGTCAATCAAGACAGTTATATTTTTTCCCTCCCTACAGAAAGAGGAGAGATCCTGTTAATTTTGGACCATAAGGAAGATCTCCATCTCTTTCACATTCATCTAAAAGGGACAAAACCTATGTGCTGTATACTTTTCAAAGAAGATATTTATTTATTTATTTATTTATTTATTGGGGGGTTTTGTAATGACATAAAAGCAGTGGACAGGCACAGCTCTCACTGACTTTCACTAAGATGCAGACAACTCAGTGTTATTTGTGTTCTGAAAGTTCCCCATCAGCTTAATTGACACAGCCTTGGTGCTTCAATTCTCCCACAGCAGAACATAACCACAGAACCAGCATTAGCTCCCTCAGTTAGACACCCCAGCCTCTGCCATCTGGCTTTTGAATCCTGCTGGGGCAGGACCCATCTGAACTAATATCCCACCTAAATGCCTGAGCAAGTCATAAAGGTTTCTTTAACTGTCAACAGGAAGTAAATCCCACCTCCGGAGCCTATTTTTTCAATGCTTCCTCTAAAATGAGACAATGTTAACGTACCTATTTCTCTTTGTGACATATAAAAAGAGGGCAGATTACAGCTCTGACAGCAGCACATGCATTGCAGAGGCTTGTGCTCTGTCAGATGCATCACACACCAATCTCCTGCACTCTGAGAAAGTTCTCAGCACAGGGCAAGGCTCCAGAAGGAACACGAACTGCTTTCACCTTGCACCATGCCTGTCCTCCATGCATTCACTCTTTCATTTTCTAAGTTTCTCCCAACTAAAAGAAACTGGAGTACTCTTAAAACAAAATGAAGATTCAAGTCCTTCAGTGACTTTAAATTGTTTTTAAATTGTGGCACAGCAGCATATTATTCCCAGTATCAATTCTGCCAACGGCTCTGTCAGCCAGCAACATGGAGAGGGGGCAGAGGGAGAGGAAGTCTTGTCCATGAGAGACATACATGCACTGTGCCTGTACCAAGATGGAGAAACTGAGCCCCACCCTCAGCACTGAAAGGCAGAGCCTGTTGCCAGACATAAAGCATACTTTTCCTTCATATCTTTGTCATCCTGCATGGTTTTGCTCTCCATTGTTCTTCCTAAGGAAATGAGTCCCAGAAGCCAGGCTTTTTTCCTAGCTAGTTTCTTTTGTTTTTTTTTTTTACTTGGGTTCTCTGAGTACTGGCTCCATCTGACAGCTTTCCTTTGTCCCTTTTTGTTCTCACTGCTGACCCAGGATACCCAGGAGAACAGTGCTCTCAGCCTTCTTGTCTGAAAAGCTACAGAAATTAAGAATAAAGACTTGTCTGAGGACAAAATGTACTGGAGCTGTGACAGTCAGAAAGCCCTGAAAACCTAAAACCACCTTCCCTGGCACGGGTACAGCCACCACATTTCAACTCCCCTTCCCAGCGCTGCAACCGAGAGGAGACACAGAGGTAACACGGTTGCAGCCTTCATCCTGCCAAAGAAGGAAAGATGAGTTCCGTGGGGGCACCTCCCTCCATTCTCCATCACTGCACAGTATGAGAATAACATCTCTGGGTAAGCACCAGAGTAATTGCAGTCCATACAGCACCCTGGATTACAGAGCTTCCTGAGCCACAGTAATTCCTCCTGTCACCAAGATTTTCTGCTTGAAAGGTTGACACCTTTGCAGCTACTTTGGGCCTGGCAGCCCTCCAAATTACAATCCCATGGGGCATTACTGTGCACCTGAGTTAATTTATCCCTGCACCCATACATCCTTCTCTGCTCAAGGGTCATCATGCCTGGATTCACCTCTGTTTTCACAGCCTGCAGCATCTCTCTTTGATATCCTCTCCAACAATGCTCCACATCATTGCCAAGCTGATGGCGAATCCTGATGAGGGACACCTATACTGTCATTTGCAACCATGTCTATTACCTCTCAAGAGATATAATGATAGAATGGTTTGAAGTGGAAGGGACCTTAGAGATAATCTTGTTCCAACCCCCTGCCATGGACAGGGACAACTTTCACCAGATCAGGGTGCTCAGACCCCCATCCAGCCTGCCCTTGACCACTCCCAAGGATGAAGTTAGTTAGGGAGGGGAAAAAACTGGCATTTCTCCTTATCAACTTCTTCTGCAAAGGGAAGAAATTTGGAATATTTAATTTACTCACCCCATCTAACCTGACCTTGAACTCTTTCAGCGATGTTTCTCTGGGAAAGCTCTTTCAGTGCCTTACCATACTCACAGTAAATGAGCCACATTCATTCTTCTCATCCAGTATATTAAAGGCTACAAAATTGGAGCTTACAAAACCATTTAGTTAAGATTCTCGTATATTGAGAGCTCAGGTGTCATAAACTACCTGCCCAGCAAATGAAAGCATGATTTTATTTTATAAATAGGTTTGTTCAGGATCAAGTAAGTATTAAACTCTCTTTTCGCCATCCAGAACAGTGGAGTCTCTACAAATATTACTCTGACATATCTCATCCGTCATGGTTGCACAATGTCGCATATGGAGAACCCTTAAAGAGAGAAAATTAGAGCCCATAGGATTATTTGTCCTACCAGAATCTTCTTATACTGCAAATTCAAAGGCTTCCCACGTGCCTGCATTGGCTTAAACTTTAGACATATGTGCCTTCTTCACACAATAAACTTTCTACATTGCAGCTCTTCCCAAGGACAGATACCTGAGGATTGTCAATATTTCAGTACTGCATCTGTGTAATATCTATACCAACTCATCCGGCTGTTCAAAAATTTTTAGAGTGACAACACAGTTAAAAAAATATAGAAAAGAAATATTAATTAAAACTAGAGAAGCTCTGAAAGATGTGTAAAGTAGCAGCTGCTGTCTACAGCTAACAAGACCACACCAAAGTGGAGTTCACAGCTCTTCCATGGCAGACACTGAAATTAAATCCTGTCTTCAATCTAGTGTCTATCCCCTTTTGCTTCTTTTAAAAATAAGCATTCTCTATTTACCTCATCTCTACAAACACGATCTCTTCAAAGGCTGGAATCCGAGATCATATCAGACTTGTTGAAAGAAAGGTAAAATAAATATTGTCTTGTTTCCCTGACTCTATAAGTCACCAATACTCAGCCTGCAATTATACAGTAGTTAAGAATAAACTCAGATCAGTACTGTCACTGAAAACCATCCTTTCAAAGCAGTGGCTATAGGAGCATTACAGGC
Source organism: Pitta sordida (assembly GCA_013390025.1). Classification (NCBI taxonomy): domain Eukaryota; kingdom Metazoa; phylum Chordata; class Aves; order Passeriformes; family Pittidae; genus Pitta; species Pitta sordida. The sequence continues at coordinate 133,852 of WEKX01017436.1, read as the reverse complement.
AGAGGGGCCAAGTGTCACCAGATGTGGTTGGGAAGTGCAGTTAGGGATTCAGGCTTCTGTCAGTAGACTCTGTTACAGGCACATTCCAGATATGTCATGAAGAACAGACTTGAGTCAGACAGGATTGTTCTTCCTTGACTGAAAACAGGCTGATAGATAATAGGTTGTGTATATTTATATCTCATCATCTGCTCCAAGAGGTACATTGTGTGGGGCTCAGCTTGTCCAACTGCTCAATCTAAACCTGCCTCTATTTTTTTCTTTCTCATACATTAGACGCAAGAGAAGTGCTCCCATTTTTCTTGTTGCAGTTTTGGACCTCACAGTGTAGACCTTGCTAGTTTGTATTATTCCCACATGTAGCATAGCTTCCCTTCCCATTGTTACCCACCGACACACGGTCACTGCAGGGATAAAAAGGAAAGAGAAGAAAGTAATGACAAGAAACACAAGGTTTTAACCTGAAGTTTATTCCTCTTTGGCTGTCTGAGGCTGCCTGAAGCATGAATCCAGTTCTGCTGTTTAAGATAGGAATTACCCAAGTGACTCACCTCTTGCTGGGAGGGAGACCACTAGCTTCTTCATCATGTGCCATTGCTCAGAGCATGACATTTATCCCTGCTTACAGCAAGAACCTGATTCCTGTAATTTATTCCTGGGTCTGCTGTGGATTGCATGGCTTTAGGGAAATAAAATCTGGAAAGCTTGACAATTTTAAACTGATGCTTCCATTCCAAACAGCCTCTTCCTGTACAAATTGTTTAAGCTCTAACACTGAAGCTGAGATTTCAAACTTGTGTTTACATTAAAAGTCTCATTCACATAGTCATTAGCAGCATTAAACTGGGGGAGAATCTACCATGAAATTTAGTCATTTGATACCATGAAAAAGTGCTGGCATGGTTGTTTGATATTGTGATAGAGGCTGGTACTCTAAACTGGGAGATACCACAGCTTTTCAAGTTCTGCTCATTATTTGCTTTATAATGACAGAGGAAACAGTAAGGGCTTTAATCTGTAAATATTTTTTTCATTCAGGGATTTGGGAACAATCTAGAAGACATAGAAGTTTTTTTTGTTTGTTCTGTTTTCTCCATGAAAGATTCATTAAAGGTTCATTAAAGAACCGCTCATTTAATAGGAAGTTTGGGAAGAGGGGCAGAAAAAGAAATAAGCGACATGTTTTTATGCAGAATCAATACTCTGGCACCTCTGCTCTTGTTGCGTTACAAACAGCTTGCTTGTGTTGCAGGAGATTTGGCTTTGCATATGAGTATTTCACACAACAAGCAGAGGAAAAATGATTCTAAAACACAGAGGGGAAATTAAGAGAGAAAATACAAAATGGCCAGATGAGCAGTTAAAGACTCTGACACCTTGATCGTAGCACATCAAATAGAACACATCTACTTACATGCAGATGTGTCCTCCCTCCAAAAGTATGTACTCTTTCCCCTTGGTGCACAGATACTCAACTTCAGATCAAAGCATTCTCAAAGTTGTTCAGCTTTTTAATCAACCACTTCCAGCCACTTCCTCTAGTAACCCTCACTCCTTCAAACACCCCTTGATACATGGGATATAAGGCAACACTTTGTATTCAAGTTTCAACACAGTACATCACCATAACTGATTGAACTTCAGCAAAAAGACTGTGTAATAATAATTTCAGGAAGGAGGATTAATTTTGGTGTGAGACCACAAATCAGTCTTCATTTTGCAGTGATCAAGTGCAATAGCTACAAAACTGGCAGCACAAATACTGCTGCAGATACCTAGTAAAAGTACTGCCCAGGCATCCTGCAGCAGTGCAAACTATGAGCTTTGTAACTAACACAGATTCATGGTGTGACCCTTCTGCCCAGCAATCTCCACTAGTGAAACAGTATTACCACAAAAGGCTGCCCAGAATAGTGGTGGATGCTCCGTACCTGGAAACATTCAAGGTCAGGCTGGACAGGGCTCTGAGCAAGTTGATTTAGTGGAAGGTGTCCCTACACATTGCAGAGGGGTTGGAGCAGATGACTTAAAGGTCCCTTCCAACACAAATTGTTCTATGGCTCTATGATTCTTCTTCCCCGTGAGCCTATACCCAAGGTCAGAAGCAGAGTATGATGCTTGTTGATTAGAGGAGCAGTAAAAACAACACCTACGGGAGTCACACTGCTCATCCAGGTAAAACGCAATGGAATCCTGGCCATGGCAGATTTGGTAAAAGCTGCAGGCAAAGGAGGGAACTGAGTAGTCTGTTTTGTGGTGGCTGGTTATTTTAAGGATACTGGAAAATGCACTGGTGATCCTAGTTTAATAATTCAGAGCATCAAACTAAACCTTCAGGCCAAATTATGTTCTCATTTTAGTTCATTTAGACCTGTGAAAATGAATTGGATTGCTCAAGATCTTCACTGATGTAATAAAGCTGGTCATTTTGGCATTGCAGTCCATGGGTACTCATTACAGAAGCTAAACCAGATGGCTTGTCTCTACAACACAGCATACATCCAAGGCACTTCAAAAACTAATCACCTACTGATCATATCCTTCAACTAAAAATTACTCAATATTTCAAAGTGCTGGCATCCATTTTAGAAATACCAGAAAATTACAAAGTACTTGGGCAATAATATGCAGCTTTTCTCACATTGCAGAAATGTCAGCTAAACAACATTAACCAGTTCAGCAAGATAGTTTATATCTGGTATGTGTTGTATTTGAAAGTTGCTCCACCTCTACATCTGCTGCAGCAACAAAATAAGTGGGACCAGCTGAGAGCACAGATAAAGAGGAGAAGGTATCTCTTGCCCTACAGTAGGGATACAGAGAATTTTTAGATCAATTTGATTCAATCAAATGTCAACAGCTCTAAAGGAATCTCCAGTATCACTCTTTTCTGATGAAGAGGACCCAGGTTGTTGCACATGTTGCTGCAGAGGAGATTGAAGGAAATGAGAACTTTGCTGAGCACTGTGGGGTTAATCAGAAGGTCTCATCCCCCCAATAAATCACAGATTTGCTTACATGGCACTTACTCGGTTTCATATCAGGTGGATATGGAAAACTAGAGAGGTGTGGACCTGAGATGATGATTATCTTTATTTTACAGAAAACAGAAAAATACAGAGAGCTCACCACACTGTTTTCTGCATTTCTTATACAAACTATAGACACAATGCCAAGTGGGTTTTATTTTAATGTAAACTCCTCAGAGCATCATTCATTCTGTTATTTCATTCTGAATCAATGAATTCTCATGTCCAGAAATAGTCATTAACTCCTCCAGTCTCTGCTGAACAGACAGGCAGGGCTTACACTAGCCATGGCTAACTTGGAGTAACTAGAAATAAAGCTAAATTGCACCTTTGCTGACATAAGACTTTCTCACTTGTTGTAATGAAAATTAAGGGCATTTTTCCAGACAAATGACAGTGCACGTCAAACTTGGTTCAATGTATTTAATGTCAGAGCGACACTTTCAGCCAGGAAAAGGTGGCTCAGCTCCATAGTAGAAGCCAATGTTTACATTGGATAACTGAACCAGCATGAGCAAAATCTTCTTATACTGTGCTTTTTTGACAAGTGTCCCAGAATTCAGTGTGTTTTCATAATGCTGGGTGAATTATGGGATGTAGGCATCCTATAGTATGTAAACACAGGACCCTCCACAGTCATCTAGCTACTGTCATTTAAAATTTTGAGCATCTCAAACAGACATGGCAAAGAGATAGTTATTGGAAAATCAAGGTTGATAACAGAATTCAAGAATAAAATTTCTAAAGGGAATAGGCAGGCATGAGGCCACCCATCTTGCTCCCACCATATGGCTGCATTAATTAACTGTACAAATGTGTCACTACACCAAAAATGTACTTTGCAGCAATGACAAATACGACTTGTTCATTTGAGAACATCCACGGGTATATAATAACATATCAGTCTCCCTTAGAGCAACCTATGAAAATATTTTCCTTTTATCATGATATAGACAAATATAAACACAGCCTTAAAAATCAGCATGTAGACAATAAAAACATGAACAAAAAGTATATCAGTTGGGGGTTAGAAAGGAGTTGCCATGATGAGTTAAAGCCTACCTGTTTCCCCACCCCAAAACTGTGCATTTGCTTTTGGTAGCTGTCTCAGTGAACACTAGCAGCACTTATGCTAATAAAAATCAATTTTCTTCTCAGCAGCTAAGTATGCCATAGCCTTTATTCCAGAAAGCCCGTATTGTCAGCTAACAGTTTCACACTGTTCTGGGTTGCAGACCTCTTCATACAGATGCCACTCATGACCAGAGACCTAATGTACTAACCAGTTTTTTCTTCAGTGCTAGCAATGAGTCACTGCAGGTCATTAAAGAGATTTGTCTGGCTGAACAGCTTCCAGAGTTGCAATGAAGTAGTTATTTAATACCCTCAGATGAAAAGTACTATGTAAAAATAAAATAAAAAGTACTGTGTTGCATCAGAGAGAGTTCTCTGATTACCATCTCCTATTAGTACAACAGAGGTAGATGGGTTCTAGCCTGAGTTTTTGCAATACAATTTCCTGAATAAGCTTAAGTTAAAAATAAACCCTGCTAAACAAACTACAGTCAACTTAGCTTGACAAATTTAAACAATTAGCCCATAGGAAGTCAGGTTTATTCTTCATGTTTGCAGTTCAGCTGCCTTGAGACAATGTCTAAAGTATAAAAAGGCTTTCAGGGCCAGATTCTGATTTCATTCAGCATGGTGTAAATCAGGAATAATCCCTTTAGAGATTAGTAGGAGTGAGATCAGATTCATGCACTTGGAATTAAGCACAAACCATGTGCTTGTGGGCTTATTCTAATTCTACTAAGTACAGCGCAATTCTCCTTCATGTCCCTCTTCAATTCTGTCTAAAGCACTCTGGGCTGAGTAGCAAAGAAAGCGCTGCAGTGAACACCCAAAAGAAGATGCTTGACGTTGCAAAATACTTTTGCTTACAAAGTTATTAAATAAGACTTGCAATTACAAAAACCCAAACAAACAAGAAACCAACACAAAACAAAAAACAAACAAACAAAAAAAAGCCACCTTCAAATTATGCAAGCAGAACAAAGATATGTTTAAAGATCACTCCTGACCCCCTAACCATGAAATGAACTATAGTAACCATTTCTTACAAGAAATCAACACATTTAATTACTCTGACTTACAGCATCTGTCTCTGGTTCTGGGATATACCAAAGGAAAGCACAAGCAGACCGTTTGCCAGATGCGTGTAACGTCCTTAGGAAGCATCTCAACAGGAATTCCAGCATTGTTATGAATTAATGTAGTATCAACTGAAACTTACATGTGTCCTTACCCTGCCATTGTCTCCTTTGACAGGTCAAGCAATGAAAAGATAACCACACCAGTGAGCTTTCTGTTTATTTTTAAACATCAAAACCCAAACACCTTAATGATACTGCGCATCTCTGCAAGTAAACCACAAGGACAGAATTTCAGGCTTTCACAATACCTGTGGCACATCTTTGCTAATACCTTGTCCTGGTTTTTTTTCTGGCAGCGGGGTGGGGAGGGGTNAGACTTTTTTTCTCTCGTGAGAGAGAGAAGACTTTATGAAAGGCAGAGAGATGGCTTCCTACCCTAAAACTGGTCAGAAAATACCAACTTGCCTGGCTTTTCCCCTACCCCTGTCCCCTCTTTTGTCACCTGGAGGAAAAAAGGGAATACAATACCTGTTGTAAGAATAAGGAGGGGAGGGAGGGGGAGAAGGTTGCCTTTAAAATGATGCTTCTCACATTAAGCTCTGATCTTGTTAGAAATAAATAAATCCTTTATATTCCCCACTTGTAGTTTGTCTTGTTTTGCCTGTGATAAACCTTTTTCAGTTTGTTTTTTTTTCCCCTCTCCTGTTTATATAAAGGGGGAAGGGGGAGAAAATGAAGCGAGGGAGAGGTTGTGGGTGAATCGCTGGCATCCAGCCAGGATCAAACCATAACATACATCAATCTGAGTGTGAATCTAGAGAATCCTGGTGAAAGAGACCAAGTTACAAATCTTCATGCTATTTAGATCAAGATACAAATTTCACAGGTAATGGGAAACTATGGTTACCCACCAAGAAGGATAGCATGAGCCTGTATAAATATTATTCTCATTTGGTGTGGAGTGGTATGCTGGTTTGTGCTAGTATGGGGTTATGTTTTGGATTTGTGCTGAACACAAGTGTTGATAATATAGAGATGTTTTTGTTATTGCTAAACAGGTTTTACACAGAGCCAAGGCCTTTTCTGATTTTTTTGTACTGCCATGGTGGCAAGGAGATTGGAAGTGCATGGGAGGTAGGGAGAAGATGCAGCCAGGACAGTGACCCCAACTGAACAAAGGGATATTCCATACCATATGACATCACGTTGAAGCATATAAAATGAGGGGAAGAAGGAGGAAGTAGGGAACATTTGGAATAACGTAAGTATTTGTCTTTGCAAGTCACTGTTATGTGTGATAGGGCCCTACTGTCCTGGAGACAGCTGAACACCTGCTGCCCTTGAGAAGCAGTGAATGAATTCCTTGTTTTGCTTTGCTTGTGTGCACAGCTTTTGCTTTCCCTTTTATACTGTCTTTGACTCAACCCATGAGTTTTCCAGCTTTTAACCTTCTGATTCTCTCCCTGATCCAGCTCGTTGGGGAGCAAGTGAGTGGCTGCCTGGTACTTGGTTGCTGGCTGAGGTGAGACTACAACAAGTGTTTTAGTCTCTCTGCTATCATTACATCACTTAGGCCTCCTAAAATAGCTTACTGAGCAGGCTGAAGGACACCTTTAACACAAGATGCCAACGCTGTGGCTTTGTTCTGCACCTCCTGAAAAAAAAAACCCACAAACAAACCAATATGAACTCTCCCAAAACTCAAGAGACTCTTCAGGTGCCTGCTGCATGCCTTAAAGATCACTCATCAGGTTTGAAGTCTTTCACCATATACTGTTCACAAGAATCCCTTATCCCACGGCCTTTGAGGACGAAAAAAAGTCTTGTTAACATTCTCATGTCCCAACAACTTTGGACAGGAAGTCGAAATTCTATAGAAGCTATAAGTGGTCTGGCAAGGGTTGTCACAGCTATGAAAGAATTTCCTTTGAGAAGGGGAGGCCACGCTTGTAAAAAAGAAAATTTTATTCACTTTCAGCTGGATTCTTGGACAGTGATGACTGATAGCTCTAAGGAAAGGGCTCTGCTATACAGATGAAAGAGTCCTCTTGGCTTTATGTAAAGAAACCACAATTGACAAGACTGTTCATACAAATGCCATGTGTTTTTTTACAGATTATGAAAAGCCACAAGCTTTATAAGTCTCAGTAAGCAGATAGCTTCAGCAATCAAAACAAATACTTGTGCTAAGCAACATCCCTGTGCTGACTCAGAGGGAAACATGCTGCCCATGCTGTCTCTGTGAGATACTCTATTTCAGTCTTGCCTTCAATAGTCTCCAGGTAATGAGCAGATCAAGCCCTAATGAGCTCACTAGATATGACAAGTCCATACTCAAGGTCACTGTGCATGACCCTATTCTCTCTTGGAGAAAGGTGAAACTGTCACGTAGCGTTTGTTTCTGATAGAAGAGAGTATCATAAACAAAACACAGGACTTGTTCCTAGATGCGGAAACACCTTTATTTCCTTGGAAGTCAATATTGTTGGTGCCAGGCAAAATGTACCTGCCCAGGAGTAGCAATCAACTCACAAGTGAGCATGGCAGCTGGAGGGGGAGATCTGAAAAAGTGATTCTGACAGCTATAAAAACAAGAGGTTTTTAATATTCAGAAAAGTGTCAGTGGCCTAATAACAGAATTTCCATCTCCAAGAACTACCCTTGAGAAAGGATTAGATAAAGAAGTAACAAACGCAAATTTGCAACTCTTCCCTCTGCAGAGAGGATGTGAGAGAGATGGTTTTTCAAAACAAGCAAATCTCTCCCGGTTTTATCCTCTGCTTAACCCTTGGGCACCAATAGCAGTATGCCACATGTCACTATTTAAGAGGAGGATGCCAGCAGCATTGAAGCAGGTGGCAACAGTTCCAATGGCATCAAGTTTCACCCTGTGGACAAGCCGTCTTTTAAAGCCAGCTGGTTTCTTCTGAGAGTGGGAAGGGTTACAAGCCACCCTGGTAATCCCACCCTCTCTGTGTGCATCTCTGCCAGGCAAATCTGAAAATCCCATAGGAAGTGCATCAAGTTGCCCTGGAGTCTTGTTCCATCTCCAGTCTGTTCCATGAGGAGCTCCTCACTGAAGATACACAGAAGATATCAGTGTGTATCAGAGCCAGTAAACTTCCAGCAAGACAGTAAAGGTGTAAAGTTTGTAATGGCAGACAACAGGGAGACTCATAAGATTACTTTCCAAATTCAGAGATGTGCCAAAAGTGTGGTTAGAAGCTCTGAGAATAACCTCAAGGGAGAGTTACACCTTGATGAAAAGTCATTTTCCAAAATGAAGCTGTGCTGGGGTTTTGCTTCATAAAATACAGAGAAGCTCTAAGTTTCTGTGTGGTAAGATAAATCAGGAAAAGGACATTTTGAGCAAGCACTTTATAAAATTTCACACACAGACACACACACACACAAGGAAACGCTGGATGTGTGAGTCCCTGAGAGCTCACCTGAGAAGGATCTAAGGATTGCTTTCTGCTGCATTAAGATATAACTCTTGATCTGGCTTGTTCCCACAAGACAACTGTCCTTTGTCCAAAATAATAACTTGAAAATGGGGCAAACTTCTTAGGCTTGTTTCTCAATTAGTGTGATGACAGTCAACTTGGACAGGCCTTGGGTATTTTAAGCCAAAGCTACAAAGCTATACTGTCCCTGAAATGGGGGAAACTGGTCCAAGAAATAGTGTAGACAGTGGCCACACTTAGAGCTTCTGCCATAATCTGGTAAAATTTAAACTTTGTATAGCTCTTATTGGGGCTGGAATACAACTCAAGGAGCAGATGAAGGTGTTTAACCTGGAGAAAAGGAGGCTGAGGGGAGTCTATCTCTCTACAACTCCCTGGAAGGAGGTCGTGGTGAGGGAGGGGTTGGTCTCTTCTCCCAAGTCACAAGCATCAGGATGAGAGGAGATCCTCTCAAGTAGCACCAGGGGAGGTTTATATTGGATTTTAGGAATTTTTTTCATTAAATGGATTGTGAAGCATTGGAACAGGCTGTCCAGGAAAATGGTGGAGTCAACACCCCTGGAAGTGTTAAAAAACCCCACATGTGGATATAGCACTTGAGGACATGGCTTAGTGGTAAACATGGAGGTGATATTATGTTGATGTTTAGACTTGATGATCTTAGAGGTCTCTTCCAACCTTAACGATTCCATGATACCTTTCTTCATCCAGACCTTTTATAGGTAAAGCGTGTGTGCTCTTTCTAAGACAGGAGAAAAAAAGCTCAGCCAAGCCCCTCTCCTACGGCAGCAGTGGGTCAGATAGAAACAGAAGAAGAGAAGAGCAGCCTCTTTTCCTGGTGCTCTATGAAACAGAGACATTTCCTTCCAAAGGAGCTGGATTGGTAATTTTACGCTATTGATTCTTTTCCATACAAACCTCCATTTTTTTCTCTATTGAAAGATTTCCAAAGTGAATTGCAATTATATAGCAACATCCTCTGCCAATACTTAAGTCAGTATTGACAGGAGACTCGTCTTGCAGAGAAGCAGCTTATTCTGAACTCCTTTGCCTCATTGCTACGAGCAAATGTTTTAGCCACTTCTATAATTACTGTACCATCTTCTTTTTTTCAATAACCTTGTATTTTTCAACAGCCAGCATCCATTTCCTGCTCCTTTGCTCTTTGGTGCTCTGGCCTCACAACAAGTTATGTAGCTGCTTGAGGTTATTTTTGTTTGAAGCATTGGCTGTTTTACACAGCAGAGCTACAGTGCTTTTGGAGAAACACAAATCAGTTTCTTAACTGGGCTTTTACACCCAACTTTTGTTGGCGTAATTAACTGTCTAAACATTGTGTTAAATTGCTCCTGACAAATTTGACGGCTTTCTACAATGGGGTGACCCTGTTAGTGGATGAGGGAAGAACAATTGACATCATCTACCTGGACTTGTACAAAGCATATAAAACACTGTATCACACAACATCCTTGTCTTTAAACTGGAAAGAAATGAATTTGACAGCTTCACCGCTGAGTGCATAAGGAACCAGCTAATTGGTCACACTCAAAGAGTTGTGGTCAACAGCTCAATTTCCACGTGAAAACCAGTAATAAGTGGTGTTCCTTGGAGTCAGTATTGGGACTGGTGCTGTTTGACATCATTGTTGGTGACACAGACAGAGGAATTGAGTGTACCTCAGCAAGATCACTGATGATACCAAGCTGTGTGGTGCAGTCAGCACTCCAGAGGGAGCAATGCCATCCCTAGGGACCTGTACAGGCTTGAGAGGTGAGCCTGTGTGAATGTCCTGAAGTCCAAGGCCAAGGGAAAGCTCCTGCACCTGGGTCAGGGAAATCCCAACAGATATAGGCTGGGTGAAGAATTAACTGGGAACAGCCTTGAGGAGAATTTGAGGGTATTGGTACACTTGCAGTGCAGAAAGCCAACCATGTTCTGGGCTGCATCTGAAGAACCATGACCAGCAGATCAAGGGAGGTGATCCTGTCCAAACAGCTAATGAAGAGGCCATTTGAGGTAGCAGGACAGCGGTACTCCAGCATCCCCCTAGTTTTATCATGAAGTTATAAACTGCTGCTATTTCACACTTCCTGGTACCATAACAGAGGCTTTTTGATTTTCCATATCTATTTTGCATACTTTTTAACAAAAATCTGGTGTGACAGCCACACTTTATGTTCCTCTGTATGGTCTCAGGGTCTAGCAAGCAAAAGCAGTGCACAAACAGCCACATAGAAAAGGCATCAAATTACACAGCCCTAGTAGCACTGTGGTCATAACCACATTATAGAAAACACTACAGAAATATATATTTGACTTATGTTGCATTGGCCATATTTCTGCACATCTCTGGTGACTGCACTACTCAGTGGAGTGACAGAGAGTGAATCACTAAAGCAAACATTCAAACTCTAAAGCTCTTCTCTCCATGCAGTTGAAGATTTTATTTTACTTTCCCCAATTCAAAATCAAGCTGTTCGTCAAAAGGGCAACATTTATATCCTCCCTGGAGTCTCCAACCATTTTACAGGACAAACTAAACCTCCAGGAAACTGAAACGCTGTCATTGACAGCTGGAAAAACTAGAGCAGAGAGCTGAGAACGGACAGGACTTGGCTCTACGAGTAGACTTGAGGTTCTCAGCTGCAACTGTATCCTCCCAACACCACACATTTGCCCTCAGATACAAAGTGTCCCTGCCTCTCCCTGTCTTGGTTCACTCTAACCTTGACACAAAGGGAACAAAGCATGGAAGAGGAAGGGGAGTGGTGGGAGCTGCAGAAACAACCCATTCTCTTCTAGCAATGAGCAGTTGTAGAAACAAGACTGTTAGCAGGCAGAACACGCGCAGAAGATGGACTGTGTTGGTTTTGGCTGTGACTGATAGTGAATTTTCTTCACAGTAGCTGGTACAGGGCTGTTTTTCAGATTTGTGCCGGTAACAGTGTTGATAACATACAGATGTTGCCATTATTGCTGAGCTGAGCTTGCATGCAATCAAGGGCTTGTCTGCTCCTCACCCCACTCCACCAATGAGGATGTTGGGTGTGGACAAAGACTGGGGAAGGGATACAGCCAGGTCAACTGACTCAAGGTCAGACTGTACGGCATCATGCTCAACACACAAACATGGGAGCAGAAGAGGGAAGCAGGGGATGTTCAGAGTGATAGTGTATTCCCAAATCATCATTACATGTGGTGAAGTCCTGCTTTCCCAGGGATGGCTGAACATCCTGCTTGCTCTCGGGAAGCAGTGAATTAATTCCTTGGTTTGTTTCACTAGCATGTGCATCTTTCACTTTATTTATTAAATGTGTCTCAATCAATGAGTTTTTTCACTTTCACCCTTCCAATTCTCTCCCCATCCGTCCAGGGGCAAGTAAGCAAGCAGGTGTAGGGGGTTTAGTTGCTGTCTGGGGTTAAACCATGACAGGGGGAAAAAAAAAAAAAAAAAATCACACAAGGATATCAGAAAAGCAGGACTGAAGGGTATTTCAGTGTCTCGCACACAGGCATCTCACATTACCACACTGCAGGCATCACAATAACCTCAGTGCATGTGATTTTTTTTTTGACTAGAGAGGAGATCCTGAAGCAAGCTGTGTCCTCTGACCCCACAGCTGTGCCTCCTGCCAAGACATTCCTCGTGAATCCATTGCAGAGTCCCCATTTATACAGGTAAGTCACACCACAAGCATTTCTGTCAGACCAAGAGAAAGAGCTCCCTTTTGTCAAATTTATAAAGCATCCCCACATTACCCTCTCAGACTGTTTTCCTCCTCTTAGCAGCAGAAAAGACAATTTTGTTTTCCATTTGATATTTTACAGGAGACAGTTTATGTTTCAATATTGCCTTCCTAAGCAAAGGAAGTTTTTGCAAGGGTCTATTTAACTTCAAACTCTTCTTTCCTTGCATTTTTATGTTGCCTTTACAACACAGTCTCCAGAGCACGACAGATAACTTCATCATAACACCCCAACATCACTAAAATATAAAAGATAACCTTTCAAAGGAGGGCTATGGTGAAGAACCTAGAGGGGAACAAGCACATGGTGTGATTATTGGGATTGTCCCAAGCAGGGCCAGGAGTTGGACCTGTGGGGCCCTTTCAACTCAGGGTACTCTGTGGTAATGTCAATTTCACTGCAATTATTAGTATCACATTCTCAGCTGTTGAGCTGTACATGCCTCCATGTCCTGCCTTCATATCTACTTGCTTTCTTTCTACCAGTGTTACTTCTTGATCATCAATATCAAACAGCCCTCAGCAGTAGTATCTGAAGCTGGAAAATGAACTTTTATTAATGGGGTACAGGGCAAGCAAATATTCATTTTCTCTCAGGCTGAATTTTTAGACTAGAATTAAACCTAAGTCTGAGAAGTGCAGCAGATCTGTTTGTAAGATGCAGAGCGAGCACACAGGAAACCTGATCTGTTAATATTTGCTTCTCAATAAAAGCATAATTTAACTGAAGGAGGAAAGCAGAGTATGTAGGAGGGGGAAAGAGAAGAGAGATCAAGAAGCAAGAGATCTAATTCTTCTAATAAGCTTTAGACTGACGAGCAGGAGAGGTCCTGCCTTTACTTGAAATGTACAGAACTGCTCCTGGAGAGAAAAGTAGGGTGAACCTTTCAAAGACCAATAACTTCAATACAAAAATAGCTTTCAAGAAACAAGAAGCAAAACCACAAATGTGGGTATAATATCAGTATTATATATAATAATATTGGCTGACAAAGTGTGTTGATGTAGGCCACACCAAATTCAGAGGAATCATTCTGACATTCACAAGTTATTTATTCTGAGTTGGAAGGGACACACAAGGATCATCAAGTCCAACTCCCAAGCAAACATCCACACAGGGATTGCTCCCCCAGCCCTGGAGCCATGGGCACCATGCTCTGTCCATCTGAGCCTCCCGTTATCTAGACCATGTCACTGAGCTCCTCATCCAGTCTTTTCTTAAAACACCTCCAGGGATGGCGATTCCACCACCTCCCTGGGCAGACCATTCCAATGAGAGATGACTCTCTCTGTGAAAAAGCTCTTCCTAACATCCAGTCTAAACCTCCCCTGGTGCAGCTTAATGACATGTCCTATTGTTCTGGTGCTGTCAGCCTGAGAGAAGAGATTTACATCCACCTGACTGCAAGCTCCATTCAGGTAGATGCAAATNAGGCAAACTTCCTTCTTGGCTTTCATCTGCATAAACTTATTTAAGTCAAACTCTAGTAAGAGAAAGCACTAGATGCATGGAGCAATAGCACAGGCAACTAAAGTCTCACACTAACGCAGGCTGCAGCCTGCAAAATTGCCCAGGCAGGCCCTGTAGAAGGTATCACCATATCCCAATAGACTAAAGGAATTTAGGATAGGCATGGATGTCCTTATTACAGCCTGGATAATTTGGATGCACACTAGGGTGTCATAAAAGAAACAAATGCTGTCAGGACAGCTCTGATTCAAATTGCAGGTAGCCCTATATCATATTCTTTACATATGAGTTTGTAGAAGTCTTAAGGTGAAGTAACACAGGTCTCTGACAACTAATCCTGACGCACTGTCTGTAGGACTTAAACTGCTATGTTTTAACCAGATATTCAAATATTATCTTCTAATTTGATCTGTGATTTTGCATGCCAGGCTATAAGTAGGCACCTTAAAAAAAAAAATCCAAACCTAGCCACATGCAGTGTGCTTTGAATTTGGAAAGTGGAAATCTGATTCCTACCTAACACACCTGGAGGTGATGCCTTATGCTTCCCTGGCAGAGTCATATTAATTGAGCTGGCAGATTTGATAGAATTGGATTTCTTTTTCAAGCTCATACAGCACTGATGTGTCAGCACACACAGTACTTCATTGATTGAAGATCCAGTCTTCAGAAATAATGTAATGTCCTTTAGAAGGAACAATGTTTTGTGTTGGTATACTGCAGCTCTCAAAATAAAAATAAAAAAAAAATAAAAAGTCCACTGATCCTGGAAAAGTGTCAGTAGCAATTACCTAGTCTGGAGACATTTTTAAATTGCATCAGATTTAATACCTCAGCTTCACTGTGCCAGTTTTTACTCTGCAAACAATTGTACAAAGGGATGGTTAAGGAGTGATCCAATGCAGGAATTTTGGGGATGTCAAAAGAACGTGTGGTCACTCCCATGTCAGCAGCAATCCTGTGTCAAGCATGAGGAAGGTGGGGAGTGGTATTGCTGGACCTTATGGACTCCAACTAGTTGCTCACTCCTCCCCCTCCACCCAAATTTCCTGGGATGGAAAGCTACAGAGCACTGAGCCTGCACTGAAAACTACTGCTGGGAGAAACTATTTCCAAAGAGATGGATAAAGTACTACAAAAACCCAAAAGCTCTATTAACATGAAGTCCTCAGAGCAGGAAAACCACACTTCAACTATCTGTAATCAGATGCAGCTTTCAAATCATTTACATCGTGTCTCTCGTGCACTCTGTGATACCTTACAGAAATATCTGTGGGATCAGCCAAAGGATACATACATGGTTTAATGAGGTTAACACACTTCCTGCAATAATACAGCCCCTCCATACCCAAAGCTTTTGTCATCTCATAGGGGAGAGAAGAGCTCCCCAAGAAAGGGCATGCAAGTCAGTCCAGATGAAGCAACTTAATCCAGAGCACTTCAAAGTGCAGCAAAGCCAGGAACAAATTGCTTTCCATCCTCTTTCCCCCTCTGAACTGTATTTTAAGAATTACTAGTCTTCATAATTGATGACATCCCTAATCGTAACTCATGCTTCAGAGCATATTCTACAGATATTATTGAAAGTTTCTGTCAAAAAGAGCTCCCTGACCCACAAGACCCCCAATTTTCCACAATCCACAGTTATTTCACAGCTGAGGGGTTTGTGCAGCCCCAACTTACAGAAGGATTTCAGAGCCTTACAGGAAATTTTCCACAAAGTGACTTCAGTTTGCTACTTACAAACTAGAGCATGAGACACTTGGCATCAGTGAGAAATGGAGGTTAGGCTAAGAGTGGAAAAGGTGACCAGAAGGGTGACAGCAGTTCCTCTGTGGCTGTTGTTAATGAGTGCCAGGGTGGTAGAGAGCCCTTAACCAAACAAGAGGAGTCACAGGAAGCGACAACTCTGAACAACAAGCCAACTTACATCCTAAATAGACGCCAAATAAATCGATAATTTTACTTATTTCATATGTTAAATGCTGATCCCAGAAACCACATATAGCTGTCTCAGGATCAATTCAGTTGCCAAACGCATGTTTTAGGTACTACTGGTGATACCCTAGACATCAAACTCACCTTCCTGGAGTCTCAAATACAACACAAAGAGAGAGACTCACATCTTTCTGTACTGGCTCAAGAAGACAAGGACAGACAGTTCAGGGAAGTCCAAATGGCACTAAGTGATTATGGTTAAGAAGCCAAGATCCCTGAAGCCTGGTAGGAGATTCCCATCATCAAATACCTGTTGGACAACACAGAGCAGATACCTACTAGGCAATTAATCAATTCTCAAACACCAAGCTACCCCAGAGCCCCTCCTGCTCTGGCTGGGCTGCAAAGATGTTTGTTCATCCCACTGGTGGGACCAGGTGTACTATGCCTTCCTGGACAGGTAGATCACAGAATCAGTAAGGTTGGAAAAGACCTTAGAGATCATCGAGTCCAACCTATCACCTATTACCTAACCTAGCCAAACCTGTTACCTAACCTGTTGCCATCCTGCTACCAACACGCCATCCTACCTATAATACACTACCCTAATATCTAGGTCATGACACCAAGTACATCATCCAACCTTTTCTGAAAGACCTCTAGAGACGGTGACTCCACCACCTCCTTGGGCAGCCCATTCCA